>CM060631.1:13871799-14079299 GCA_030578275.1 Meda fulgida
ATGCATCCATTTTTTTATCAACACTTGAATGTTGGTAAGTTTCATAAAGAAAGGCAACATTTTAAACAAAAGAGTTGAGAAAATCTAATTTGTGTCAAAGATCCGCCTTGATCAGATTCAGAACGATGATGAAAACACAGATGGAGTAGATCGAGTCCAACACCCCCAAAGCTTCACAGTCGTTTTCTCTTCATGGGTTGCGCTTCATTTAATTTGGAAACATAAAGCAGTTTTGATTTACACGCTGTTTGATGATCACATTATTTTACATTTGAGTGAGCAATCTTTTATCACTTGTTTCAGCTTCTTCTTCTCCTCTGTTTTGACCCGGAGATTCAGTACTAGAAGATGTGTCATAGCGGGGGTACCGTATAACAGTGAAAACATGGATAGCTGGAAAATTCAGTCAATGGTGGGGAAAGAGTGAAGTAGAATTAAAGTAAATTCCAATGTACACCAGTGGACTAGCCTTCACAAGAATTCAGATACGCAGAGTTAGAAACATATCTGTTTTATATATATATATATATATATATATATATATATATATATATATATATATATATATTTTTTTTTTAATAAATATTTTCAAACATTATAAGTTTCATAAGACTATATATGAAAAACCATGTAGAAAAAGAGTATATTTAATAGGCTACTCGATCAAAAGAGTTAACCCACTACAAGCCAAGTATAATTTTAATACTTAATTATACTTTTAAGTATATCTCCATCAAAAGATTATCGCTGTGTACAGATCAGTTTCAGTTCCATGCTTGTTTTTTTTACTATAAGCTATTCCAACCATGTTACTATATAAACTTGAATGTTGTTGATTTCCTGCTGTGAGGAGGTTGCGTCAGTAAGCTGCTTCATGTAGAGACTGAGGGACTGTTTTGCGCATGCGCAGTGTGTTCGGAAAACTTCCTGTGTAGTTAATAGTTGGCCTTCCACCTACAGTCCGTGGTCTTCATTATTCCTTTGTACAACAGTGTGCGTCGGTGATGATGTAAGTTATGTGACGAGTAGATGTTGTTTATGAAGGTGGTGTGAGTTATTAATAATACCGGGGTAATATGTTTATTTGTTAACTTTATATGTAGCATGTGTTACTGAACCCCATGAAACAGACGGCCCGTCATGTTTCGTTAGTTACCTCACATTTATTTCCTTATTTGACTGTTTATTTAGCTGTGTAGCCTTAGTTCATTGAAGCCGTTATTATATTGATGTTAATGTGTCAAATTACAGCTGTTAGCCGACAGGGTTTTCCCATTTAACTTGGTCACGTGACCTACTTGTGGCGCAAAGCTGTGGTGTTGTTTAATGATCCTACCCTGACCCCTAGCGGTGATTCGCAGTATTACATGTTATTCATATCTGCTGTAATTCATGTTATTTTCACTATTAATGCCATTGAACTTTAATTAGTATTAATATTGTTTTACTGTTGTTGTCTTCTGCAGGCATCACAAACCACACATACCCATATTGCAATGCCCTGTAGAGTTGTAAGAGGCCAATAAAGTCATCTAAAGAAAGAAGTCGCTGCGTCTTCTCTGACCGGAGGATTAGGCCAGTATACATACAATCAGCATATCATCACCGAAGCTGTTCCGTTACAAGTGGTCCTTCGAGCCGGAGCGTGTTTATAACTGCGCCATGGCAACTTCCAACAACCAAGCAGGTGATCAACCTTCAGTTGTGTCCCGCCCAAGACGGTCTCACCAACTCCCCAGGCATCTGCGTGACTTTGTCATTGATAACCCTGGCAATTTGCATAGTTGTGATGCCACACATCAAATGATAGAAGCACAAGAGGAAGAGCCTCTAGACCATATTCAGCACGCTGGGTCAGAAGATCACATGCTGGAAGGGATGGAAGCCCGCATGAAAGACATAACTAGGCAGATGAAACAACTACAGTCAGCCATGGACAGTGTTAAATGTAAAGCTTACCCTCAACAGCATTCACCCAACTTATCATATCCTCTTCGAAGCTCGAGCCTTGCTCATATTCACCACAGTGGAGAGATATGGCCCAGAGTATCGCCCACCATGGACCAGATGAGTTGGAAATCAGCTAACGGAGGGTATTCTTGCTCTTAGATAACACTGAACCTTACCCACTTACAGCACAGCCCATACAGGGAGACCTCAGCTCAACAACTCAGGCTACTAGATCTCTGGAGCCATCCGTCCAGTTAGCAGCACAACCACTAGACCTCAGTGTGGCCACTCGCCATTCAGCTACTCTAACTGGACCAGAGCCAGAGTTTCCACAGCTGCCTGCAGTCCAGCCTGCACCTACACACCTCACCCCGCCTACCCAGCGAACATATTCACCTCCTCTGCCCGTCACGCATACAGGTCAGTATGTCCAGTCAGTGCACCAACCAGCTCAACAGACACCCCCAACAGTATATCTGCCAAATCAGCCGGCAGCCCTGCGGACATATTCACCTGCCCCATATATACCTCAGTTAGTCCAGCCTGCACCTACACAGCATCAAAGTATACCTCAGCCCTTACTCACAACTGTACAGCAGCAGACTTTTCTTCGACATGTCCAGCATCAGATCACTCCTCAACCTGGACCACAGCTTGGATTTCCACCTGCTTCACTCCAACAACAAGGGATAAGAACAAACTCCCGTTCTATCCCTCATTATCAGCAACCTACTGGTCTAGGAACAGCCTATCCACTCCCAAAGACTAGATATCTCCCTGAAGTTCAATCGCAGCCGTACCAGTCTGGATTTCAGTCAGCTGCACGCAACCCACAGCTTACTCAAAGGGCTGCCTCACCTACAGCACCAGGATACATATCTCCCTACAACAATCCTGCAATACTCACCATGACAGAAATGGCTATTGCAGCTTAATACGGTATTCCAAAGCCCAAACTGCCTCTCTTCAGTTCTGGAATGGAGAGTGATTTCATCATGCTGAAAAGGGGACTGGATAGTTTACTTGGTCCACACCGACATTTGACTGAAGATTATAAATACCAAGTATTACTTGATCATCTCAAACTGCCTAGCGCCTACCAAATGGCAAAGAGAGACATACACGACCCTACACCATACTCCAGTGCAATGGACGCTCTGCAGCATCGATATGGGCAGCCACGACAGTTGGTACAGGGAGAATTAAAGACCATATTGAACTCTCCTCCCGTGAAACCTGGCGACGGAAAGGCTTTCGAAGATTTTTCCTCAGCTGTAAACACTCTGGTGGGGATGCTAAGTCGCATGGACGGTCCTGCTCAGTCTGAACTGCAGTGCGGCTCCCATGTAGACACCCTCCTTGGTAAGCTGCCTGGCAACTACAGGGATAGCTTTGCTGAATTTTGTATTAAAGGAGGCATCATCCGCAGGGGGAGTGACCAGACATACACCTTACCCGACCTAGCTGAATGGCTGGATAGGAAGGTTCAGGTACACCAGGTGTCTCGACGTGCAGCAGAATCCAACTCAGCTGATCCCAGTCGTATCACACAGAGAGGGAACAAAGCAGGTAAATCACAATGGGTCAAACCAGCCTCTGTTTACTTCAGCAGTGACTCTATTACAGTCAAACATCAGCAGACCTCTCCACAGCAACAACGGACCAACCTCCAGTTGGGTTCAAAGAAAAATCAGCCCACAAGCAAAGGGAGAGAGCGCTTTAAGCCCTATTGTCCGTATTGTAGGACCACACAGGATCATTACCTCAACGGCTGTGCAGAGTTTGAAAGAATTCCTACTTAAGAGAAAGCCACCTGGATAAAGGACAAAGGAAAATGTTGGAGATGTGGGCGTGGACACTCTCCAGTGAGCTGCACCCTAAAGAAACTCTGCTCCATGTGCAACAAACAACACCTGCTGATACTTCACGAAGTTGTGGCCCAAGACCCGCAGCTAAACATCCTCACTGTCAGTACCCCAACAAATGCAGTGTATCTGGATCACGCCAGCCACTCAGGGCGTGTCATGTTAAAAGTGGTACCAGTGCTGCTCCGTCATGGCAAGAGAACACTAAAAACACATGCAGTATTGGATGACGGCTCCGAGCGTACTGTGATTCTGGCTGCTGCGGTCAAACACCTTGGGTTGAGCGGGGAAGTGGAGTCACTCAAAATGAAGACCATCAGACAGGATGTATTGCAGCTCCAGGGAAAGACAGTGTCATTTGAGGTGTCCGCTGACACTCAACCACGCACTTATCACTCCATCAATCAAGCCTTCACTGCAACCGAACTCCAACTGGCTGAGCAGTCATGTCCAGGTGACAAACTAGCAAGAAATTACAAACACTTGAAAGGAATTCCCCTGCACATATTCACTAAAGTGCAGCCGATGCTACTGATTGGATCTGACCACCCTCATCTAATAACTTCGATCCACTCAGTACGTGCAGGACCGATAGGAGCACCAGTAGCAGTCTGCACCCGACTCGGCTGGGCAGTGCAAGGACCCACTAACTTTCTTCAGCATCAACCTGGTGAGAGTTTCTTCCTTCACCTGTCAGTAGACACACCTTGCTCCAACCTACACAAAGATGTTCAACGCCTGTAGCAGCTTGACATTTTGCCATATAAAAGTGAGAGGGAGGTGACACGATCCAAGCAAGACCAAGCAGCCCTCACCATGCTTGAGGAGAAGAGCACCACTGTAATCGTGGACGGTGTCTTAAGATACGCAACACCCCTCCTTCGGAAGCGAAACGTAGTTCTGCCCTGCGCATCACCTGTTGCAGTGATGCCCCTCCTTCGCTCTACAGAACGCCGACTATCTACCAATCCTGAGTTTGCTACGGTTTACAATCAGGAAATACACAAGCTAGTGGAGGCGGGATATGCTGAGCGGATCACCAGTGAGGAGGCCAGTCGCTCTGCCGAATCCTGGTACATTCCACACCATTTAGTACATCATAACGGAAAGGCAAGAGTGGTATTTAACTGCTCCTTTCGGTACCAGGAGAGTGCCCTGAATGATGACCTATTACCAGGGCCGCCTCTCGGACCGTCATTATTGGTAGTTCTGCTCAGGTTTCGAGAACATGCAGTCGCTATCAGCGGAGACATACGGGCTATGTTTCATCAGATCAGACTCCTTCCTGAGGACTGCCCACTCCTCCGCTTCCTCTGGCGAGACATGGATAGAGACAGGTCACCCGATATCTATGAGTGGCGTGTACTGCCATTCGGTACAGTTTGCAGTCCGTGCTGCGCCATATACGCTCTGCAGTGTCACGTTCGTGATCACCAGAGTGGCAACGAAGACCTGCTGGAGACGGTAATTACCTTGTTCTATGTGGATAACTGCCTGAAATCCCTTCGCACGACACAGCAGGCAAAGGATCTTCTCGACCGCCTGAGAGCCCTCCTAGCGACAGGTGGATTTGATATAAGGCAGTGGGCATCCAACAGGACAGAGGTAATCTCTCACCTCCCAACTGAGGCACGATCAATAACATCTGAGCTCTGGCTAACTGCTGAAGGAGTTGGCCTGGTTTGGCATTGTTTGACAGACACACTGGGTTATAAATGTCAGCCTGTGACGCCTAAACAGCCCACCATGAGAAATGTATATAGGGTGCTTGCTTCACAATAAGACCCGATCGGATACATAATCCCCTTCACTAACCGGGCTAAAGTCCTGGTTCAGGCTTTGTGGGCTACTGAAAGACAGTGGGACGAACCTATTGCAGATAAGTTACTTCCATTGTGACAGGCCTGGGAAAGTGAGCTCCCTCAATTCCAGAACATAGTCCTTCCCCGTTGTTATGTTCCAGAAACTGCTGACAATGATTCATCAGTGAGGCAGATTCACATTTTTTGTGATGCCTCGGAGAAGGCGTATGGATCTGTCGCCTACTTGCGAGTGGAGGATCCAGAGGGATGCGTCACTGTGTCATTCATTATGGCCAGGTCGCGGGTAGCACCCAAACGACAACAGAAGATGCCGCGACTGGAACTATGTGCTGCACTCACTGGAGCCCAGCTGGCCAAAGTGCCCCAGACCGAATTGACTTTGCCCATCCAATCCATAGTGCTGTGGTCAGACTCAACAACTGTACTGAGCTGGATACAGTCAGAGTCTAATCAGTACAAAGTATTTGTCGGTACAAAAGTAACTGAAATACTCGATCTGACCAAGCCTGGGTCATGGAGATACATTTACACGGACTTGAACCCCGCTGATGATATCACTCGCGGGAAGACTCTCTTTGAATTGTCCCAACCCAACTGTTGGAGTCAAGGGCCTTCATTCCTGTATCAGTCTTCAGATCATTGGCCAGTGAACCCCTCAGTGCCCATAGAGGAACCAGATGGGTTGAGAGCTCAAACCTTCTGTGCCCACATGTCTACTATTAGCAGTGATGAGCCTGATCCTGCTAAATACAATACATGGACTGAATTACTGCAGGCTACATATCAGTTCCCTCATGGGGCGGCTGCTCCAGCTATGTCTGCAGTCGACCGTATTGAGATGGAGACTACTCTACTAAGAAGGATACAATCTGATAGTTTCCCGGAAGAATTAAAGGCACTTAAACAGGGCAAATCAGTCCATTCAGGCAGCCGTTTAAGTGCTCAGCCCCGAATATGACTACGCAAAGCAGAGTCTGATTGAAGTCAGTCTTCACCCCGTTGTTATCAGCCCTGATCATCCGATCGTACAACTGTTGTTGAAGGATTACGACAACCGTCTGCACCACGCTGGCACTGAGAGAACCTTTGCTGAGATCCGGAGAATTTACTGGATCTTACGTGGTCGACAGGTAATTAAGAAACACCAGAAACACTGTGCAGGATGCTGTTTGTGGAGGAGCAAACCAATAACACCAATGATGGCCGACCTGCCTGCTGCGCGGCTCCGGATCAACAAACCCCCGTTCTGGTCCACCGGGGTCGACTGTTTTGGGCCCTATACAGTGAGAATCGGAAGAAGGCATGAGAAACAGTGGGGCATTATATTTAAATGTCTTACTACGAGATGTGTCCACCTGGATCTGTTGCTACACATGGACACAGACTCGTTCTTACTGGCCTTGCGTCGATTCATCTCAAGACGAAGCAAGCCATACGAGATCTTATGTGACCGAGGTACCAACTTCCGGGGGGGAGACAGAGAGCTCAAAGAATCATTGGAAGATCTTGATCCCACATTGAGGCAACAGTTCGCCGATCAAAGCATAACATTCAAATTCAATCCTCCTCTTTCACCTCATTTCGGTGGCGCGTGGGAGAGGGAAGTAAGGTCAGTGAAAGCCTCCCTCCAAGTTGTATTGCTGGATCAAGTCGTATCAGAGGAGATGCTGGGGACTGTCCTCGTGGAAGTAGAGGGTATACTTAACTCAAAGCCTTTGGGATACTCCTCTTCCGACCTGGCTGACCCCGATCCTATAACGCCTAACTTGCTGCTGATGGGGCGGCACGACTCATCGCTTCCGCAGGCTGCATATGGTTCCAGTGATCTTCTAGGCCACCGCCGTTGGAGAAATAGCCAAATCCTGGCAGACCGGTTCTGGAGCCAATTCATCCGTCAGTACCTTCCTGACTTTCAGCGCCGCCATAAGTGGAGGAACCCTACTGTTGTCCTCACTGCGGACCAAGTGGTTATGGTAGTAGATTCTCAGCTTCCTAGGACACTTTGGCCCATAGGAAAGGTCATTAAAGTTCATCCCAGTGGAGATGGGACAGTTCGTTCAGCGGATGTCAAAATCAAGGGGGCAGTCTACACTCGTCCGGTTACCAAACTGGTACCTCTACCCAAAATGCCAGAGGATCATTTGTACACCAGGGACCTTTAGCAACAGCAGGAACCTGTACTTCTCCTACACATTCATACATGAATGTGGGGGCGGCTGTTGTGGATTTCCTGCTGTGAGGAGGTTGCGTCAGTAAGCTGCTTCATGTAGAGACTGAGGGACTGTTTTGCGCATGCGCAGTGTGTTCGGAATACTTCCTGTGTAGTTAATAGTTGGCCTTCCACCGACAGTCCGTGGTCTTCATTATTCCTTTGTACAACAGTGTGCGTCGGTGATGATGTAAGTTATGTGACGAGTAGATGTTGTTTATATATCTGAAGGTGGTGTGAGTTATTAATAATACCGGGGTAATATGTTTATTTGTTAACTTCATATGTAGCATGTGTTACTGAACCCCATGAAACAGACGGCCCATCATGTTTCGTTAGTTACCTCACATTTATTTCCTTATTTGACTGTTTGTTTAGCTGTGTAGCCTTAGTTCATTGAAGCCGTTATTATATTGATGTTAATGTGTCAAATTACAGCTGTTAGCCGACAGGGTTTTCCCATTTAACTTGGTCACGTGACCTACTTGTGGCGCAAAGCTGTGGTGTTGTTTAATGATCCTACCCTGACCCCTAGCGGTGATTTGCAGTATTACATGTTATTCATATCTGCTGTAATTCATGTTATTTTCACTATTAATGCCATTGAACTTGTTGTTGTCTTCTGCAGGCATCACAAACCACACATACCCATATTGCAATGCCCTGTAGAGTTGTAAGAGGGCAATAAAGTCATCTAAAGAAATAAGTCGCTGCGTCTTCTCTGACCGGAGGATTAGGCCAGTATACATACAATCAGCATATCATCACCGAAGCTGTTCCGTTACATTGAACATGTTAGTTTGTCAGACAGTGTGTAATATTATGTTTTCAAAAAAGTATTTAATAAGCTACTCAATCAAAATAGTAAACACAAGTACAGGCCAAGAATACTTAGAATATTTAATTATACTTTTAAGATAGTATCTCGTTCAACAAGTATAGCTAGGCCAAATGTACTTAGACTTTTCTGTCAGTATAAGTCAAGTATACTTAAGTGCAATTTGAAGTATATTTCTGAGAGGTACATAAAGTATATTTCTGAGAAGTACATAAAATATAGACTGAAAATATACTTCCTTATTTTTAGTTTAAAAGAAGGATACTAATGGCACACTTGAATAAACTTCTTTTTCATAAGGGTTCTTTTAATTTCTTTTGACACCTGAGGAGCTTTACTTCATCCAACAGTATTACTTCAAATGTATGAGTTCCGAGAACAGGAGGAGATGCAATATTAATTGCTAATTCTGTCAGAAATGACCTTGGATGCAGCATGTTTTGAACATCGGTGTGAGTCCATGCGGATTAACCGTGAGGAGTGGCGGATCCGAGGGGCGACCTTCTCCCGCTCTTCGGTTGCTGTTACTACAGCGATTTTCCCACCATTAAAGTCCAGCTCTTACCCAAGGCTTATCTCTCCGTGCTCTTATTCTCTCTGTCTATCTCTCGGGACTCTCCTCTCTCATCTTAACACACTTTTAGGGTTTTAGGAAAGCGTGCATATCCAACATCAAAGATATTTCATTGTTATTTTATTTAAGTCTTCCGTGAAGCTAACACACGCAGCTCTCATATAAAGAAGTCGCTGACGGAGCACAAAAGGAAAGTCTGAGGGTTTTAAAGCTCAAGCGGAGGGCTGAGGAGCAATAACTGAAGTTATAATGAGCTCTTTCAGCTCCAGACACCCAAACTTTTCTTCCCTCCCTCTTTTACTTATAATTTCTCATTTGGAATTAACACTTAACTTATCTCAAATGCAGCTATGAACATAGCAGTATAGCTTTTCCATCTCAACAAAAAACGTGTAAACTGCCCAATGCCATCATGGTTCATAATGAAACTGAGCTTCTATAGAGCATATGCAACCTTGCACATGAAATGTTGTTTGTAGTGCTATATAACCTTAGGCATGATTATCTACTGCCTTGATTTATTTCTTACAAAAAATGGTCTATTGATACAAAACATAATCTGTAAGTATGCAAATGTCAAAGCAAAGAGACATTTTGTGGAGGTCAATGACTGGAGGATGATACAGTGAAATCATGAGTCTTTTGATGCCATCTTAAAATGTAAATAAAACAGAGAAAAGAGGCAGCCGTCACATATCTGCATTCATTAATTACTCAAACAAATTCTCAATACTAAAGAATTGCTCAGACATCCAACGAGCATGTAGCTTGTAATAATAAAAGGAATGTGCCAAGCATGATCTTTCTCAGATGAAAATTAAGACAGTCTTTAATAGTCGAATATAAAGGCAAGGTCATAGCCTACACTACAGTCAACACCTGAAAAGCAGAACAGAGCAAAAAAAATCATAGAAAAAAAAATGTGGTTCATACAAATAAAGTCAATGGGTACCATTTTGTTTGGGACACCACTGACTTTCATTATATGGACAAAAACAAAGTACCTTCTTTTGTGTTCCACAGAAGAAATAAAGTCATACAGTTTCGGAACGACATAAAGGTGGGTAAATGATGGCAGAATTTTTGGGTGAACTATCACTATAAGATACACAGTCACAAAATCAGCATAAAATGTGACAGATGCCAAAATGAGTTTTCGTACATGCCAGGAAAGGTCACAGATGATTTAGAAACAGTGTTATGGTACATTTAATTTGCAAAGCTCACAAATTAATAAATACCTTCAGTCTGTCTCTAGAGGCCAAAACATAAATTAGAAATGTAATGTCCGGGCAGAGACAAAACAACGGATGCCAGCAGTGTCCCAGAGCCTCAAAAACAATTAGACGATGCTAAATATAGTCAAGTGAAAACCGCAGATTCATGCACAAGCAAGAATCAACACCTCGTGCCATCAGGGATTACCTGTTTTAATTACTTCCTCCTGCTCGTATTGACGTCTTCTGCTCTCCGGTTCAGCCTCTCCAAGTGTCTTTCCATTAGAATCGATGGCTGTGATCTGTACAATGTTTGTGTGATAAGCTGTGATGAAGCATTTACAGGCTTTTGTAATCTGTTTTTCACTGAACAGATAAAGCTTATTGCTTTGGGAATAATCTTTGATGGCTCACTGGCTGTTTGCCGGGTTATCTGTGTAAAATTGCAACAGAAAAAAATTAACCATAAGCAGCTTTGCAGGCGTCCTTTGGGTCTGTGGATAGAAGAGAGAATGATTTTTAACTAGATTTCCAAAATATACATAATGAACATAAGAAAGTATTGGCAGCACTGAAAAAGCAAACAGAAATGGCATAATACCGGATGAAGCATCTGCTGAGCTTAAAATCATCACATATAAAGAAAGAATTAACATTTCTCATTTGATTACAAAATGAGTTTTTATCTAGACCAGATACTTGCTCTCATGAACTGGACTATAACATGACCTTCAGAGATAAAAAAAAAAAATTAATAAAAATAAGTATCAGGCTGCTGATACTTTTCTAAGCTTGTAATCAAAGTTTCAACTTCACTCAAGTTGTTTCAACAAATGTTTGGGTCAAATATGGACAAACCCAACTGTTGGGTTTAAAAATTAATTACAAAATTTAAACCAACGGTTGGGTTTGTCCATATTTGACTCAAACATGGGTTGAAACAACCCAGCATTTTTTAGTGTATCAACGAACCTCCATGAAAAGTGTTACATCATTCATGAATAAAGCCAGAGAATTTTCACAGGCTAGCATTCTCTGACTGGATAGATGTACTGTTCATTCCCGCCAGTTGTTTGTATGATTTATTTTATTGTACCTTTTAACAATGTGTTTTCCTTGAGTCAAATTGACCTCAAACATAAATAATGTTATCTAGAACGATAATCTATAGATGGATAACGCTTCAATAATATCAGTCTATTTGGTTTTGATTAGGACAGAGTAAGAATTTGAAAATAAAGGTACATTTTCAAATTTGATAATATTGGTGGTTTAATGTTATATTATAAATGTATAGAGTTCTTATATTAAGACAGGTGAAACTCGAAAAATTAGAATATAGTGCAAAGGTCATAATTTCGATTATGGCTTACAGTATTGTCACAGTCCTCGTCTGCACCTGTCTGTCCTTGTCTGCACTTCACTTCCCAGTATCCTCCTTGTCTGCACACCTGAACTCACTCCCTCAATCATCCAACTGTTCATCGTCTTAATCATCTGTGTCACCTGTCCTCACCTCGTTAGTATCTGTATTTAGTTCTCTCTGGTCAGTCTGTCTGTGTCGGTTCTCAGTTTGTATATGCATAGGTGTTTGTGTGTATCCTGCCTGTTCCTGGTTTTGTTTCAAGATTAAATCGTTTGTATTGGAGCTCTTTGCCTCAGCCTGCCTTCCTTACTCACCACACCGTGACAGAAGAACCGACCTAAAATATGGAATGGGCAGCAATGGACATCCTCCTTCTGGCCCAGGAGGACCAGTCCCTCGAGGCCCACACACAGAGGTTTTTGGACTTGGTTCCCCACGTCCATTACGATGACACCAGCCTCTGTGGGTTTTTCCGGGCAGGTCTTAACGATGAGACCAAAGCACGCCTGCCCGGAGATGGGCCTCGAGGGAACTTCGAGGAATACATTGAGTGGGTGCTGTGGCATAATGGGTCACCTTTTACCATCGGGCACACCACCAGCCCAGCCGAGTCTTCGCCGCTGGTTCCGTCCAGCCCAGCCGAGTCTTCGCCGCTGGTCCCGTCCAGCACCAAGCCCTCTTCGCCGCTGGTCCCGTCCAGCACCAAGCCCTCTTCGCCGCTGGTCCCGTCCAGCACCAAGCCCTCCTCGCCGCTGGTCCCGTCCAGCACCAAGCCCTCCTCGCCGCTGGTCCCGTCCAGCACCAAGCCCTCCTCGCCGCTGGTCCCGTCCAGCACCAAGCCCTCTTCGCCGCTGGTCCCGTCCAGCACCAAGCCCTCTTCGCCGCTGGTCCCGTCCAGCACCAAGCCCTCTTCGCCGCTGGTCCCGTCCAGCACCAAGCCCTCTTCGCCGCTGGTCCCGTCCAGCACCAAGCCCTCTTCGCCGCTGGTCCCGTCCAGCACCAAGCCCTCTTCGCCGCTGGTCCCGTCCAGCACCAAGCCCTCTTCGCCGCTGGTCCCGTCCAGCACCAAGCCCTCTTCGCCGCTGGTCCCGTCCAGCACAGGGCTTCATGTCAGCCACCCCGAGTCAAGTGAACCGAATCCCGAGTCAAGTGAACCGAATCCCGAGTCAAGTGAACCGAATCCCGAGTCAAGTGAACCGAATCCCGAGTCAAGTGAACCGAATCCCGAGTCAAGTGAACCGAATCCCGAGTCAAGTGAACCGAATCCCGAGTCAAGTGAACCGAATCCCGAGTCAAGTGAACCGAATCCCGAGTCAAGTGAACCGAATCCCGAGTCAAGTGAACCGAATCCCGAGTCAAGTGAACCGAGTCCCGAGTCAAGTGAACCGAGTCCCGAGTCAAGTGAACCGAGTCCCGAGTCAAGTGAACCGAGTCCCGAGTCAAGTGAACCCGTGGATTTCCCCAAGTATTTTTTGGGGGGGGGCCATAGGCCTTCGCCTCGTCTGGCTCCGCCGTGGCCGCCCGAGGGGCCCTCACCGCCGTGGCCGCCCGAGGGGCCCTCACCGCCGTGGCCGCCCGAGGGGCCCTCACCGCCGTGGCCGCCCGAGGGGCCCTCACCGCCGTGGCCGCCCGAGGGGTCCTCACCGCCGTGGCCGCCCGAGGGGCCCTCACCGCCGTGGCCGCCCGAGGGGCCCTCACCGCCGTGGCCGCCCGAGGTTTCGTCTGCTCCGCCCTGGCCGCGCCCACGTCCTGCTCCGCCCTGGCCGCGCCCACGTCCTGCTCCGCCCTGGCCGCGCCCACGTCCTGCTCCGCCCTGGCCGCGCCCACGTCCTGCTCCGCCCTGGCCGCGCCCACGTCCTGCTCCGCCATGGCCGCGCCCACGTCCTGCTCCGCCATGGCCGCGCCCACGTCCTGCTCCGCCATGGCCGTCTGTTCCATCCTGGAGTCCGTCCTCCTGCACCTGGTCCGCCTTCCCGTCACGGACTCCAGGATGCCCACCCTCCCACCCCTGTTCTACGGCGTGAGGTCACGCCTACCGGGAGGGGGGAGTAATGTCACAGTCCTCGTCTGCACCTGTCTGTCCTTGTCTGCACTTCACTTCCCAGTATCCTCCTTGTCTGCACACCTGAACTCACTCCCTCAATCATCCAACTGTTCATCGTCTTAATCATCTGTGTCACCTGTCCTCACCTCGTTAGTATCTGTATTTAGTTCTCTCTGGTCAGTCTGTCTGTGTCGGTTCTCAGTTTGTATATGCATAGGTGTTTGTGTGTATCCTGCCTGTCTTCCTGCCTGTTCCTGGTTTTGTTTCAAGATTAAATCGTTTGTATTGGAGCTCTTTGCCTCAGCCTGCCTTCCTTACTCACCACACCGTGACAAGTATATGAAAACCCCAAATTCAAAATCTCAGAAAATTTGAACATTACATGAAATTAATAAAAAAAAAAAGGATTTTACAGAAATGTCGGCACTCTGAAAAGTACAATCATGCATATGTATATAGTTATTTATACTAAATATATCAGTTTCACCTTTTAATTTGAATTACTGAAATACACAAACAATATTCTAATTTTTCGAGTTTCACCTGTATATTTTTATGATGTTAGTGCACAATAATAAGTTTGATTATTTGGAATCAGCTTACTTTTGCATTTTTGTGATTTACCATCAAGACACTAAATAAAATACTACCTTATTTCTGTGCTTTCCCCAATATATTAAAAAAGGAAACACTAAAATATTTGACTGGTACCCAGCCTGAATCATTTGATATTGTTTGTAAGATGTTTACCCATTAGTCTGTATGATTCACGACTGCGTTATTTTTAAACGCATCCTGTCTTCAGGTCTTTCAACATTCAAAAGAATTATCATCAAAGTTCTAAAGATTAAAAGACATTCAACTCAGTCTCACAGTGTACCAGCAAATCTGGTTGAGAATTTTCTCCAGCTGAAAATAAATATTGATCTGATAAATGCAGTGAATATCCTGCGATCTTTGGCTTCACATATTGTCATGCGATATAAGCTATAAAGGTTTTAACCCTCATGCTCTGTTTTGAGACTGACTTTACTATTTTTGTGTTTGTACATGTGAAAAGGAAAATATTAGTAATTTAATTAAAGATTAAAGGGATAGTTAACCCAAAAATGAAAATTCTGTTATTTTTTACTAGTCGTCATGTTGTCCCAAAGCTGTATGAGTTTCTTTCCTCCGTGGAACACAAATAAAGATATTTTGAGAAAGGTCTTCATGTTTTTTAGTCCCCAATGGAAGTCAGTGGTCACCGTTTGGTTCCGCAGAAGAATAGAGTCATTCTTGAGTGAACTATCCTTTAAACATTTTATTTTCCACTTCAGATTGTGCTCCTATGACCTAATCAGAGAAGACAGTAATTACTGAAGCTTTATCTCTCTGTTTTATATCTGTTTAAGAACTGTTGTGTGTGTCTGAGGTCAGCTTGACCCCATCAGCAAAGAAAAAAAAAATCTCAACACAAATACCAGTTAGACAATCTTATCATGTGAAAATTCATTGCATTTATTCATATTTCATATCTAGGCTCTCTGAAGCCCAAAATTTAAGTTATCATACATAAAGGGCAGTATAAGTTATCCCATTATCAAGTAAAATTTTCGTTTATACTAATTTCTAAAAAGATTATGAAAAAGTCATTTAAGTCTAGCTAGAATTTAGAGAGCCCAAAAAGAATGTGATGATTAAAGAAAAGAAAGAAAAAAAATAGAAAAAGCTGATCATGGCAGATAATGAATTGAACACAAATGATCCAGGAATGATCTGACGACTTTATAGAGCACATCGAGTGGTTCGTCATCCCCCAGTCAACACTCTACATTAGTCCACCATATAGCAGCTGCCTGGCAACAACCAACTTTATATGGAGAAGAGATCCCAAAGGCCTGCACAAACATCTCAGTATGCAAATCCAGTTTGTGTTATGTCTCTTTACTCTGCCTAATGCGGTGCTATCACTCACTCTGATTCTCTCTCTCTCTCTGTCTGTCTGTCTGTGTGTGTGTGTGTGTGTGTGTGTGTGTGTGTGTGTGTGTGTGTGTGTGTGTGTGTGTGTGTGTGTGTGTGTGTGTGTGTGTGTGTGTGTGTGTGTAAGCATACATCTGTTATACCTTTCGATAGGCCGCCTCCAGCTCCCAGGAGAGAATGATTCAGGAGCAGGAGTTTTAAAGCCTGTCTGAAGCCGTCTGACATCACACACGCTGCGGGTCTGAATGACATCAAACTTCCATGAAAATCGAGTCTAAATCGGCACCAATGTGGGTTTAAAGCTGTAATCTTTCCTTCTAAAAATGCAAAAAATGAGGAAAATAATAATAACCTGACACTTGGGCAACTTCTACCTGAAGAGTTTTCATTTTTCACTTGACAGTGTTTCAGATTCTTTGTGTGATTAAGTCATGAGATGAATCTCGATTAACATGCAGTCAGTGGCTACAGACAATGAGAACAAAGCTGGTTCTATTGTCATCTCCCGACTTTATTTTTACAGAACTTTTCCTGGCAAGTCTAAATAGTTCATAAAGGCCCATTCAGACATCTGGTAAATGGACTGCATTTATATAGCGCTTTCACAGACCCACTGGGCCACCAAAGCGCTTTACATATTGCCTCACATTCACCCACTAATTCATACACCGACGGCGTTGTCAGCCATGCAAGGTGCCATCCAACTCGTCGGGAGCAGCTGGGGTTAGGTGTCTTGCTCATGGACACCTACTGAACGCAATCAAATATTACTGTCTCCGTCATTTGATGGTGGATCTAGTGAAGAAGCTGTCAGCGCTCAAAATATCGATTTTGAAGATGTTCCAAATGATAGTTGTAACAAAGTTAGTTGTTGTAGGAAGAAGGAGGCGTTATAACTAAATAAAGTTAATTATAACTTTAATTATAAAATAAATACAAAATTAAGGTAAAAGCAGCAGCCCCTCATGGACGACTGCCACACACACAACATCCACACAAGCTCCAAAAGTTAACAAAATATGATTTAGTTTATTCTTCTGTGTTTGGAACTCTAATATCAGAAGAGTTTTATAATATTGCGACAGGTAGAGAACCATCCATGTTCGATAGATCAGGGTCGCTAAAGACCGGAATATGTAATAATGATTGGTGAAATGTTTATGCATTTAAGGGTTAACTGAGAAAGTGGTTTCTGCAATTTAAAGCACAATTCCAAGCACATGGCCTTCAGACATCAAAATCTTTAGTCATATTTTTTATAGTTAGATATACAATATATTTGATATATTTTTACCTTTTCAATTAGTTACATAAAATTAATATAAATTTACATCACCTGGATGATTACTTCTGATTTAATGCTTACCTCTTAAATGAAATCCTCTAACCCATTGATTACAGCCTTTAATGCTTACATTACAGACCACACAGTTAATGGCACATTAGTGATTTACATTTTGACTGGTTTGGTTAAAGCTATTTAAAGGTCAGGGGTCTTTTGCTATGCTCATTGTGTGCATACAGTACATGAGGCCCCTGACCTTTATATAACTTCAACCAAAGCAGTAAAATAATCACTAATGGGTTGCCATTAACTGTATGGTCTGTGCTGTTAGCATTATGGCTAGCCTGCAGTGGAGTGCAATGGTAGCACAGAGCATGAAATCAATGTGTTACAGGATAATAATGTGTAAAGCCAATCAATATTTTTTTTTACAAGCTAACTGATATAATCCAAAATGGCTGAGTGAGTCACAAGGCAGAGACACTAAAGATGACAAGAAATGTACAAGGCAAGAATTATTATTTGTTTGAAAGAGTAAGACAGCCAGTACACATAGTCATTCACATTCATGCATATTCATTTAAATGACCTTTGACCCTCGCAAAAATAACCCATTCAAGCAAATGGAATTTTAAATATGGGTTATTATGGACCCTTAGGGAGATGCTTCTGCCCTTTATAATTTATTAAAAAGTGTCTACACTTGGTCTTCAATCAACTTTTGATATAACACTAGATTCTTTTGCGTAGCATTTGAGCTATGTATCTGCAATTCAGTGATCTGACATCCATCCATTTTCTTTATTTTAAAAGCTTTAGCAATTATTAAATTAGGCCTATATTTTTCCATGTCAAGCTAAAGTTAAGGCAGCGACTGGGCCATTAGACACAAGCTAAACACATTTAAAGCTACATGCACACAAACAGAACGTTTTCTAACAGACTTTTCTTAACGCTAATATGCAGATGAATCAGATGTTTCCGACGCCACCTAGGGGAATCTTAAAATATTCTGTTTTCAGCACACAGATTTTGCTTTTCCAACAGGTTTTGGGGAAAGCTGTAATTGCAAGTGTATTCTCTCAAGACACTTAAATCCCAGCCATTCTTAAACTCCAACAACAAACTTCACTCTACCTTCATCGCACATGTACATGAACACACATTCACACACAAAAGGACAAACCTACTGCAAATCTACCGGCAAAAAGTTCTGGCGTCTCAAGAGAGTGAAAAACAGCTTGTGAGATTTTCAGCAAATGTGGATTTCCATCTCGCTTGAGTAAATATAGCACAAATCTGGGCCATGTTTCGAGGATGTTTCTGCTTTCTCCTAGTAAAAAGCTTTGAGTTATTGGCATCTACAGATTGTGGTATAGTTCTCATGGCAAACACTGAGGTGTAGATGCACAGTGAGGACTAAAGAAATTAATGCTTTTATCCAGCAAGAATGCTTCAAATTGATCAAAAGGGACAGTAAAGATAAACAACGCATTCTCACCCCAAGGCGTCATTTAATTTACACTTTTGACCATGCGTCAACTAACTGACGCTAAAGGGTGCCTTTAGCGTCAGTTAGATGACGTTTCCGTTATGGGTAGGTTTAGGTATGGGGTAGGGTAGGCGCGTCTCATGTTGACGCTAAAGGGTGCCATGTGCGTCGGATGTAGACGCATGGTCAAAAGCGTCAGTTACATGACGCCCGAGGATGAGCGTCATCTAACTGACGCTAAAGGCACCCTTTAGCGTCAGTTAGTTGACGCATGGTCAAAAGTCTCAATTAAATGACGCCTTGGGATGAGAACGGGCTGAGATAAAGTCACAAAAGATTTCTATTTCAAATAAATGTTTTTATTTTTATTTTTTACTTTCAATTCAGCAAAGAATCCTGATAAAAATGTATCACGTTTTCCACAAACATATTAATTGCACAACTGTTTTCAACATTGGTAATAATAAGAATTGTTTCTAGATCATCAAATCATATTTGAATGATTTCTGAATGATCACTGAAGACTGGAGAAATGACTGCTAATGCAATGGCTGAATAAATAAATTGAATTGAAATATTCAAATAAAAATCCTTTATTTTAAATGGTACGAATATTTCACAATATTACTGTTTTTACTGTATTTTTGATCAAATAAAAACAGTGAACTCAAGAGGCATGAGAAAAAAGTTCATGAGAAAAACATTTACAGACCCCACACTTTTGAATGATATACTGTACTTTCATTAAATACCAATTACTTGACGGATAAATGAAGTAACTTGAAAAATGGGCATGCGTCTATATTGTACATGTGTCAAAAACTGAATTTTTAACAATAACAAAACAAAACGGTGGTGATATCCTTCAAATATGCTCCATCAAGTTGGAAAACTTGGAAGCAACAAGTTAATGCCTCCTTCCATCAAATAAAGTGCCTAAAGAAAAATAAATGAATTCATTTCAAAGTTTGTTAAAAAAGGGACCTAATACAAGTAATCTCCATTTCTCTATAGCACATTTAAAAGCTCTTGAAATTTTCGTAAAATAACAAAGTATAGTATTAACTGTAATTGTATGTGATTTTTTTCATGCTGGGAACATTTTCTCAGTCTATGTCATTACCTCAATGACTCCCTCATTGATACATGGCAGCTTGCTGGTCGGCATGTGATTTATGAGCCCGTTTTGTCTGATTGTCTCATAAAGTAGTCTTTTTCCCTCTGCCCATCTCAGCAGTGACCAACAATAAAGGAGAGCATTTGGCAGCTATTAAATAAATATTTATCCAAAGGCTCCTCGGCGACTTTCCCCCCTCCGGCCGTACATCTCAGTCTGGGTTGGGAAAGGAATGAGAAAAGTGAAGTAGGTACTTTTTAATCAAGAGAGAAAGCAATGAGTGCAGCAGGATGTAACAAATACCCCCGTGCTGTGCTGGATGGAGGAGGAGGTAAGAGCCGTACGGTAATGAAGTGAGACAGGGACATGTATGGACAGGACAAATCACTTGGCTGCTCATCCACGGTTCCCCTGCCGCTTTATCAAGGGCCAAGCTTTCCACGTAATCCCCCGCCAATCAATTACCCTTCACAGAGAAAGTCAATCAACCAACCCTGTCGGCTATTCTTGGCCAGACCTATGCTGAAGGTGAAAGCAGTTGCATTTAAGTTCAATGCCATGTGTGACTGGAGGTCCAAACTGTGGTCCAAAAACTGTGTAATCATAATATTTGATATATTAATACAGTACATTTAAATTTGATATACATTTTGATCATATTTAATAACGCATCTTGATCTTTCAAAGTTTTTTTTTTCTTTTGCATTTTTTTCTAAACAACATTTAATGAGGTTTGCGTTTAAGACAAGGACAAACAATTTGCAAATGGGATAGGAATATTAATAATATTTTTTAAACAATTATAAAATAATACCCATCTTGTTTTAAGGATGTTTTGATATTTTAGTGGAAAACAAGTCCCCCCAAAAATAAAGATTAAGATGTTTACTCATCATTTTTGTGTCCAATCAAAAACTACATAAAAAAACAGATTCTAATTTGAGGTCACTGAATTCTCAAATGCTTTGCTGAAGGCAGAACTCACTCATCGAGTTGCTAATGATGATCACTTTTCTGCAGAGTTTGTAGCACCTCTGGCTTTTCTGGCTTTTCCATCTGCTGCATCAGAAAACAAACATTAGACCCCTACAGCTAGCGTTCAGTGGGAGATGCTCCAATTTATTCTTCCGATGTTACAAGTGCTAATCTAATAATGACAGGGAGGAAAATTACGCTGCATTGGTTGTCACAGTGCCTTGAACCCGGAGGATTTCAGCTTTTGTGAATGAAGTGTGAAAGCCTGAAACAAATCCCTGTTACATGTCATTAAGCGAGTGAAAATGAGAAGTGTAGGGGGGCAGAAAGAGATGGAGGGAGGAACAGAGGCGGGTGGGGATATATTAAGTGCAGTTTAAAATGAAAGTTCGTTCGGAGCATTTTTAGATAATCCTTCAACTCCCACTGATCGGTCCGCATGGCTAAATATCTTAAAACACTTCTTTCCATTAAAGCTTCTTACAGAGTCCACTAGTCTCAAGTTCAATGGTTCTTCCTCAAGCGGTTTCTCAACTGGTGGGTCATGACCTCAAAAAATGTTTCACAAGCCTGTTCTGAAGGGAAAACAATGATAAGTCCAAACTGAACAATGCAACTAGCCATAAAATTGGGCATAATTGTATGGATAGTAAAATAAATGACAAATAAAAAAAGGCGAATTACCAGTAAATTCTAGAGTATTTTGGCACAAATCCTACTGTCACTTGGTAGAAGACATAAATTAGCCAGATGCCAAGACGGACAGGTTGCGTGACATGCCCTCATCATCAAAAACCAAGAACAAACCCATATATAAAAAGGCCAAGACTACATTAAAAACACGTTCATAAGTAGATCACATTTCTACTGGTGTTTATACATGTACAACATTTTTTTTAATTAACTTATATTCTGCAGTGATGGACAATTAAATTGATTACAAATGACAGTAAACACATTTATAATGTTCCAAAACATTCCTAATTCATATAAATTCTGTTATTTTGAACTTATAAAAGTAAGTTCAGTTTCCACAAAAATATTAAGCAGTACAACTGTTAAACTAATAATAATACAAAATGTTTCTTGAGCACCAAATCAGCAGAATGATTTCTGAGGGATCATATGACACTTATTAATTATTTATTTACACAATTATTTTAAATTTTTACAATGTTTCATAATATCACTGTTTTGCTGTATTTGTAATCAAATAAAGGCAGCCTTTGTGAGATTTAGTTAAAAAACTTTAAATAAATGTATCGACCCAAACTTTTAAACGTATATAAATAACATTATCATATCTAATATTTAATCATAAAATATAATGAATAACAGGATCTCAGAAATGCATGAACAACACACACACAAGTAAAATGCAACCAAATCATGTGTATTTGCTGCAAGCCTTTTAGAACTGCTCGGAACGTTTGACACATGTCTCCTGTGCCTTTCTACAGAACCCACCTCTAAAGGCTCATTCTCCCTCTCCGTGATTCCCTGCGTCCCAGAGCTCACAGGCTCCCCCTGGAGCAACACACTCGCTCTGATACCAACATCAGGCTCCAGATGCAGACAGCCATTGTGTGCTGCAGACACATGTCTACTGATGACACGTCCTTCTCACCGCAACACACACAGCCGTCCATGTTCTCTCCATTTCCCTCGGCCTGTCTCTTTCCATACTCATCTATTTCCTTTGTCTATCTGTGTGGGTGTGCGTGAGTCCCTCTCCTTTCGCTATCTTCCTCTCTCTCGCTGATTCCGTCAATCAGTGAAGTCTTTAGTCATGTGCTGTCTATCATGTGTCCCGGTCCCATTGAGAGAAATCTCATCCCAGCAATCTTTGTCAACCAGACAACCTCATGACCCCCAGGGAGGGTGGGAGAGCGAGAAATGTGTTTTTCGGTAAAAGTGGGGGGTGGCAGTTTTTGTGAGCCAGTGATTTGTCAATGACGCGGTGGAGACGAACTCAAGAAGTGCTTCTGTTGTTTCACAATTGGTGAAGGGTTTTCTTTATGTCTGCCAGGATGCCAGAGTTGAAAGACAAACAAGTGTGATGGATGTTGCTTCCTTAGAAGAAGACTTTCTGCCAATGTTTCCTCTCCCACCGCAGCTGGCGAGAGCCCGTAGGGAGGGGTGGACTTTTCACACAGAAAAATTCACACAGGTCCAATGATCTGGCAACTTTTTTAGATTGACTAATGTCATTAAGCGAACACACTGATCTCATGGCTGCTTCTTAATTCGCAGGAATCAAAGAAGTCTAATTTGAGGCTCAAATGACCTGAGACAAAGTCAAGAGGATTTTGTAATGATCTGTACAATGGCTCTTAGTGAATGTTGAATTTGATTAGGCTTGTGATTTCGTTTGGGATTCAGATTAACGTTAATCAAGACCTGTTGGGGAAATCAGAGGTGGTTGGTCTGGACTGATTGGACACTCTTGAAATTATGGAGGGATTTGATTAACTCTCTCCTTCCTCTCTGTCTACTAATATTTTTCAGTCAAATTGAAAAGTAAAAAATAAAAAATAAAATAAACCACTTTGGCGCTGATAACCTGTTCATAGTTCTTCTGGTTAACACAGTGATTATAATGATCACTTCTGTCACCATTACTCTTTTTGCTTTCAGTCATGTGAAAAATTCTTCGGCACTTGACATTCTCATTTGCATCAATATGTGCATCTGGTCAAAGAGCTGCATGACATAAAGAGCATAAAATGTCAGTTACAAAAGCAAACTTCCACTAATTCAATAAACCAATCTGTTTATTTGCGGATCGCTTCAGAATCGGATGACCGGTTTAATACCACAGACTTTTGAAGTGAATTACCACACAGAAGTTTATGCAGTCTCCTCACATCTCAGCAAAGGCAGAAAATGAAGAGAAGGCGTCAGAAAGCCATCAGTGCATGTTTTTATGCGAGTGCGTTCTGTCTCCTCTGCATTATGGATAATGGTGAAAGGAGAAAAGCTTCAGATTAGCTTCATGCACCACTAGAAACATACTCTGTCTTATTGAGGACTGGCCATTTTTCATCTGTGCTTTCAATTTATTTATCATTTCAAACAATAACAACTCAAGCAAACTCAGCACATTTCATAAATTGTGCCCTCAGCAGCAGAGGCGCTTGTCCCGAGATGAGAGCAGCTTTGGGCTAGATTACTCATACAGGCTGTTTCATTGTGTCACTGACAGCAGAATATTAGCGTTTCAAGAGAGTCCCACGCAAGTTCTTAGTGCTTTTAGCAAACAATGGACATGGTGAGTTTACTGATGGCTGTATAATTTTATAATATCATTGTTTATTTTACAACACACCACAAAAAAAAAAAAAAAAAAAAAAATCAACACCACTTCTGTAAGCTTTACAAACAGGCAAGACGTGCATCGCTGTTTACAAACTCTGAGCATTTGTACTAAAAATGCCAGCACTATACAAACTCACTGACTAAAATAACAAGATCGCTGCCCATGACTGTGAATATACATTGGTTATTAGACACTGAGACAGAAAAGATTGAAATTTGTGGCTCAAGTCAAATCCCACTGTTATATAGCCTGAACTAATCCCTTTCACTATTTCTTAAATTATTGCTTGGGTCATGGGTCTGCACGTAATGATTGGTCACATGCTTGTTTATCTGCAAGGATCAGAAAAGATTTCCAAGTCCAAAGGATATAATTCAAATAGGAAACAACATTCAAGAAGTACACATTTTATACACAAGATATAGAGATTTGTTTTCATTATGTAGAAGTGTTTTGTTAAACACAAATATGAATACTAATACCCTATAACTGTTTTTTTATGATCAGTGAATCCAAACAAAGCATAAAGCTTCGGGTTTTGATGGAAGAGATTGTTGAAACAATAAAAATTCACTCAGAAAGGTCGCCTCCATACCCTCATATGACATTACTCAACTAATAGTCCACAAAATGAGTGAATAAAAAATGAGTAAGCGAATTTGGACATGCAGTCCACCAGCAACAGTAAATTATGGGATTGAGTGCTCTCGATAACATCCACTATTGGGCATCTCATAGCAACACTCGCCCCTGTTTTCTCATTACTGAATGATTCAACATTTTGAACAAATCGGTTGAGTCAAAGATTCAATGATCAATTCATAAACATCTGTCTCATACATGAATGAATTGGTCGTTTGAACGAATCAATCAATAGCTCGCTCATTAAGACGGTCGCCTCCCGCCACCTACTGGCAGTTTAGTGTTATGTTTAAAGGTATAATTCTTTCCAATTATTACCGATTCCAATAATATTTCCGATTATTAATTAAATTAATTTTTAAAAAATCTCATAGCATTATTTAATAAATTGTTATTTTTCAGTGTAAAAGATCTAATTTGATCAGCCCTACCTAGGGTAACAGCCATATATCTTATTATTCTAAATAATTGAATTTATTCGGAGAGAATTGAAGCCTTTTAGAAGCACTCACTTCCTGATGGCTGAGCGTGCTGCGCAGGCTCAAACTGAGCTTGACAACGTAGATGTGACGTGAGCAACAAGTCTGTCTTCTAGTTGCTGTGCCAAGAGAAATCTGAATCATTCCCTTTCGAATCTCGCAGAGATGGAGACCGTATTAGCTGTCCATGAGCTAGCAGCAGGATCAACTTTGTGACTCTCTACGGGCTTCTCCCTTGACTTTATCGGACTTTATGCCTCCACGTCCCCCCAACAGAGAGTCGGCGGGTTATGACGCAATTGTTAGCCTATTTTTACAAAAACGGCTTCTACGGAGCCATAACGTAAAGTAATCGAGCCTTTTATACATTGTCGTGTTTCTTTAGAAATAAATAATGGACAAATGGAGTCTTTGGACGCCTCAGATGTAAAGTTATTCACTGTCAAAGTGACGCCAAAATGAATGGGAGTCAATGGAATGCTAACAGCAGGTGAAGTTCTGCTACAATGGCGGCTCCCAGGGAGGCTTCAGTTTCCGGCTGATAGATTACCCCCTTGGTACAAATGGCCATCCCCACTACATATGTTTCGTTGGTCTTATTCATCCCATGCATGGTTTTGGACTGACACCTAGTGGCCTGGATGCATGAAATCTCCATCTCCATCTCATACTACACAAAATTATGAAATGGAGATTCTTGGATTTAATTCCAACCCACCTTTTCTATTAGATTCATATCCTACATATAGGGTTGTTACACAAGTACATCATTTGAATGATATTTCTCAAAGTGCTATTTATTTATTTTTATGTGTAGCCTACAACTTTTTAATTAGCAAAAAGTTGCAGAGTGTGCCTTTAATTCTCATTTAATACATCAAAACATAATACCTTGCTAAACAGCACAAATACCCTTAATGTCTAAAAACAATTATGGTTAAGCACGTTATGTTTAACATACTGTATAGAAAGCTCGTAGTCCCTATTGGTTAAAAAGGACCCAAACATTGGAAATTATGCATTTAAACAACATTGCTCTCTCACCCTCCTCTTTTCCTTTCTCAAGTAGCTTTCAAATCCATAATTTAATATGAGCTCTAATAAGCCCCTTAATAAGTGAATATGAAATTAGCACTAGTAAAGATTTTCTAGTTATATGCTTACGCATAATTACGCTTAATTGAGAAAATGAATTGTAAAGAAGTGGGTGCTAATTAAAAGATAGTGTTGTGGAAGCGAGAAGAGGCTTTTTGCATGCAGCGCATGTAACAGCAATATGTCTGTTTGCTCTGTATGGACTGACGTGAGGACGAACGAATGAGGAGAGGCGGGAGGGATGGAACTGAAGAGGAGAGAAATGAAGGATTGATGAAATAGGAAGAGACATTCAGCTCTGACAGTCGCGATAGAGAGAAATGGAGTGTGTGTGTATGATGTGATATTTGACTGCAGTGTTTTGTCAGTTTAAAGCAAGCATTCACCCCTCATTCTCCCTGAGATAAAACAAAAGGATCACCTGTCTATGGTGGACTGCTGACGGCTACCTCCCAAGATATGGCTCATAATTCCGTCTTTTTAACACAAATAGGGTAAGATGGGATGAGATGCCCCCAGGGATAAGATTTCTCCCACACCCCAATTTTTCTCTTGACCAGATATCGCATTGTAAAAAATCTTCTGTAATTTGTACAGAAAAAGACTACAAAATTGCTAAAACCTAAAAAAAAATAATTTTACTGTAAATACAGTCAAATTTAAAAAAAATGTACAAGCAAAAACTGAATTTATGAGGAAAAAATACCTGCTCTGACACATGACATATGAGTATAGTTTAAATAAATAGCCTAATATTGTTATTGTTGCTGTGGCATCTTTCGTATCTGATTGAAGAGATGTCAAAGTGACATTCACACCCATGCAGAAGCTCATATTAACAGATTTAATGCATTTAATTCGTTGCTTGATATACTACATGACAGAGTGTAGAGATAAACAGAATTTTATCTCATTTGTTTCCTGCTAAGGAGGACAACTGCTGTTCTGTCTCATAAATGAAATTACAGCATCGGTTTTTAATGGGATAACAGTGCTGCGTGATTAGACACCACCACATGTTCAGCAGCTCTGCGCCCCTTTCCCAAGACTACGCAGTTGAGAGACTTTTTTGACGTGGAAAGAGTCATGCCCAGACAGGCTTAATGGCTGTTTGTGATTTTCGTTGTTTGATAAATCATTGTGAATTTGCGATTGTTTATTTGATTCATCCTGTGGGCCTTTGTCCTAATCTATTTAATATGGAATTGTTTCATGCAAGTGGCCTGAAAGGACGTTACTGCTTTAATGTGTGAACCAGCTGAGATGAAATAAAACAGAAAACTGGAGAAGCATGCGGCTGCCCACGGGGCAATAATACACCTCTGTTTAACTGGGGGGCGGCCTTTGCTCCTGTAAGACCCTTCACTAGTGCACATGCCTGCTGATTAAACAAAAAATACATTCCTGTATTAAGGTCCATCATTTCCGTCAAGGTCGCGAGTCAAGGGCACCACCGGCTGACAGCCTGCAAATAGAAGAGAACAACTGGCAAAGAAGGCTATATCCTGGAGACAAAGAGAGCAAGAGAATATGGGAGGAAGAAAACATGAGGAAAGGATGCAACAGAATGACATCAGCAGTTGAGAGAGTAATCTTCGCTGTGGGTGAAAAAACAGGTTTGTCTGCAGACACTCTGGTCTAAAAGGTGATGAGTACAGTGAGCTTTTCTGTGTCTTCATAACTTAAAATAAGACACAGAGAGATCGAGCAAACAACCACCTATTAAACACGTCACAAAACTGAGTTCACAACACACACTTGTACTCTAAAATCTAAACTTGAATGTGCTGAAAATAAGCTCAGTCTACAGCAAAATGTTAAGGTTGAAATGTGTGACATAGTTTTTTCATTTCATTGCCAATCATTGTATTCAAAATCACACAAGGGGGGTCACTGGTTGTCACAAAATCTCAGTAACTACAGTATTTACTGAGTAACTACTCAGTAGTTAAAAAAGTAGTAAAAAATATGTTTTAATATGGAATAATAATGGAATAAATAATACGGATTTATACTGTGTGTTGATTTCAAACACCTAGTCTAAAACCTTTTTAAGTTTCCCCCCAAACAATGACAATTCTAAAAAGATATTTTGAAAAATGTCTTGTTTTTGTTTTTCCCCATACAGTGACCAACCAAAACCATAAACCAAAAAATAATTGGTTACCAACATTCTTCAAAATATCTTTTATGTTGCACAGAAGAAAGGAAGATACAGAGGTTTGGAATGACATGAGGGTGAGTAAATGATAACAGAATTTTCTTTTTTGGGTGAACTATCCCTTTAAATTACAGTAAAATCCAACTAAAAGTTGTCACACTGTTTTGTAAAACTTATAAATACAGTTTATTTAATTAAAATACTTTTGGCCAAAACAATGGTTGGATATATTTACATTGTTGCGGTTTCATGAATTATTTTGTTTCATAATTGTTTTACAGCCTAAAATAAGCCTATTGAGGAAAAAGGTAAACATGCTCAATGAATACAGTGTTTACCACTAATAAAACATGTGCCAAATGATCTATTTTGCTACAAATATAAAAATTCACTGACAAAAAACAAACAAACATAATTGTGCATAAAGCACAGCTTTTTAACAGAATTAAGGATCAATATTGAATTTACAATTCAGTTGTTATGTATTATTGACCCACAGTTTGTATTTCCGCATTTTTAGATACTCTTGAAAACCTGTAAATGTTCATTTTAGAGAAGTCTTTCATTTCTACCCAATTCATTCATTAATCATGTTTTATCATCCATTAATTTCTCCATGTGGCTATACAGCGTCCCATTTTTCTCACCACTTTCCCCCAAGCATTTCATTACCGCTATCAAATGTTCTCAACAAGAACTCAATTCCTTTTTCTCTTCTCCACAGTTTTATGATTTCTTTGTTGTTCTGTTCAGCATTTGACCAGAGTCGAAATGAATCTCATAGGTCCAGATTACTATTCCTAAGAAAGTAAGTGGATCCTGAATTTCGAAAAATACCCGGAAAACAGTTCCTATGCTCGTTTTACAACTGTCCAAAACAATCAGAGAAATGGATTAAAACTACACAGTTAAACGTGCTTGCCCTCAATACTCTCTTCATTATTTCCTTTGGCCTTGGGATTTTTTTGGTCCAAGATGTATTTTTGCCAAACAGGAAAAAATATAGTTTCTTTTTTAATACATAACCATCATCGCAGATGGACATGCGTGCAAAGTTCACAGGCCTTTTTCTCATGGTGGTCCTCCAGATCTGTTGGATGAACAGAGGGTGATCGTATACCCTCCAGATGGTGTTGGATTTTCACACTGGACTCATTAGACATTTAATCATCTTTGGTCCACAGAGCTACGAACCCTGAGGGACAAGGCTGTCCAGTGTCCAACGGCCATCTGACCTCACAGCCTGGTCACTGATGAGCCAAACAGAAAGAGAACAGACAGCCGAGCAGAGCGTGTCCTTTTGGAAATGGACCGTGCTGTAAAATGTTCCCTGGTATTTTAGCGTCTGATTTGTGATACAGAAACCTTTACATGAACACAATGAATACAGACAGATTTCTATGACTCTGATATTCAGTTTAACTCAAGTCTGGTGGGAGCAATCATGTTCAGATTGTAATAAGAGAGCGCAATATAGTAAACACTCACTGGCACTTTCACATGGGATAAACAGTATGTCACTCCTGGAATCATTTTGGAATTCCTGCTGCATTTATTCAAGTCAAATAATCCAAATGTCTATAATACATCCAGAGACCAAAGCCCAGTCAATTCTCATACCTCCAACTGCAGGCAGGCACCCTCTCTTCCTGTGGATCCTCTTCATGCACTTTCCATTCCATTTACTCACCAAAAGTTAATTTCCACTGAATACATATCCATCTATAAGCCAGAGGGATAAATGAGACTGAGAGCCACATATCCATATTCAATTTATCTCGTGCACTGAGGGATGCAGTCAGCAGAGTGCCAATTTAAAAAGAAAAAACTGCAGTGACATCTTTATGAGCACACGTGTCTCACCTGGATGAAGTCACTGAGAGCAAGATCATGAAAAGTAAATCCCTGAGATTTTCAGAATACATGTAATGTTAGTAACATTTTTTTAGCACCCTTTAAACAACAAATATTGTTCTGATTCTAAAGCAATTTTATTCTCAAACTAAATACGACAGAATATAGATGATAGTAACAAGTATGTGTTGTGACAAACCACATTGCTCTGTCACGGTTTGGTTTTGTTTAATGTCTGTCATGTGATCCCCTGTTCTAATCATGTGATTCTACATGTGCTCTGTGTTGTCATGTTGTCATTGGTTCATTGTTCAGGTCTCCCTTTTCTATTCATTAGTCTTGTGTATTTAAGTTCTCATGTTTGCCATGTTTCTTTGTCAAATATTGTTTCACTGTAACCTCTGTGGTCCATGTTTGTTTTATGTTTGCCATACCTTTGTTTTATGTTTGATCTTGTTTTGTCTAATAAATACTGCACCTGCAGTATTGGTGGACATTGTTACAGATCGAAGGAAGTTGCTATTTATTACCTTTTGAACTTTACTGGCTTGATACTATATGTACTATAGGTTAAATGGAAAACAGGAAGTTTTGGTTCTCTCTATCAAGCAGCATACAGATTTGAGGGTGAATAAATAATGAGAAAATGTTCATTGTGAGTGAACTTCCCCACAGATCTGAAAGTGTATTTAAAAGTGCTAGAATAGGAATCAAACCTTTTGTCCAGCAAAATCTGAATGAAATTCTTTCATTAACTCATAAACAGAATAGTGAAAATAGACCTTATTAAACCCATGAGAGGTTACAATGAAGACTAACCTTCTTGATTAAACATGCCTGATTGACATCTTAGATTAGTTTTGCCAGCCTGCAATAATTACATTGTAACTTCTAACCAGAAATTGTCTCGGTTACGTATGTAACCCTAGTTCCCTTTCAGTTGCTCACGTTCGACGTGGCGACGTAATGGGATCACTTTAGGGAGCCCTATCAACTTCGAGTATCTACAGAACAAGCCAATGAACGTTGGCGTGCGTGAAAGCGTCACGCGCCCCCGCCCCGCAGCGCGGGTATAAACAGGAAGCGGGCACACGCACTCATTGTCTTTCGCTTCGGAGCCGAGCTTGACTTCTGAGCTACAGACTGCTGATACAGGGAAGAAGAAGGCTTTATCCAGTGCTGGTGTGACGGCGCGATCAGTGGTGGCCGCGAGCATTTCACAACAGCTGTTTTCACAGCTTGGTTTGTGTGTGTGTGTGACTGTGTCGGTCTCGTGGGCGTTCCTATATTGAGAGTGTACCCCGATTACACTGCGGCCATCCCTGGGTGCTTCAGCACTAAAAGAGCTTTTTATTTTTTTTCCTGTTTGTTATTTTTACTAAAAGAGCAACACAAGCGCGACCCTGCGTCCTTTTCCGGATGTCATTCCGCTTGTGCATTTCTGGATGCGGTCATACCCTGGCGCCAGGCGACGGCCACAATAGCTGCATCTCGTGTTTGGGCATTCAGCATGCTGAGGCAGCTTTTGTGAATAGCTCATGTTCCCATTGCGGGAATATGACTATGATAGCGCTAAGATCGAGACTCGCTTACCTCAAGGGAGGTGCAGTCCCCTCGCCTATGCCCCGATCTAGTCCTCAGAATAGACCTACTTCTGTGCATGACCAGGGTGATCTGAGGATTACCGTGAGGGCTACCCTGCGAGGCAATCTCCGTGGGCCCCTCACGCCTCACAAGCGCTACCGCCGTTGGAGCCTTCAAATGAGCGTGCTGGTCCTTCTCTTGGACGACCACTCGTCTCCTTTGGGGCTCCAACTGCCGATCAGATGTCGATCGCAGCATCGGAGGGGGAGCTTCGTTCCTCTGGAGATGAGGATTCGGCTGCGTTGCTCCCTTCGGGGCGTGTAGCGTTGCCCGAGTCCGATCCAGAATGGACGGCTATGCTTTCCCGGGCCGCCGAGAAGGTCGGGCTTGTGTGGAACCCTCCACCACGTCCCGAACCTTCCCGGTTGGACGATTGGTTTCTCGGGGCGGGCCGTGCTGGTTCTCAGCGCGCCGCCCCGGTACCTTTCTTTCCGGAAGTGCATGAGGAGCTTACTAGGACGTGGACGGCGCCGTATAGTGCCAGAAGCCGTCCTAGTGGCTCCTCCCTCCTCACCACCCTCGACGGTGGGGCGGCTAAGGGGTATGTGGATGTTCCGCCGGTGGAGCGTGCTGTTGCGATGCAGTTGTGTCCAGCGTCCGCTTCCTCCTGGCGGGGCAATCCACGCCTCCCGTCCAAGGCATGTAAGTTTTCGTCCGGTCTTACGGCGAAGGCTTACAGAGCCTGTGGACAGGCTGCTTCCGCCCTCCATGCCATGGCGCTTCTGCAGGTCCATCAGGCCCAGGCGCTCATGGACATGAACAAGGGTGGTTCTGGCCCAGAGCTCTTCCGGGAGCTCCGTGTGGCAACTGACCTCGCCCTCCGGGCGATGAAAGAAATCACACGTTCCTTTGGTCAGGCGATGTCCACCCTGGTGGTCCAGGAGCGCCACCTCTGGCTCAACCTGGCTGACATGAGGGACACTGACAAATATCGGTTCCTGGATGCCCCTCTCTCCCAGGTTGGGTTATTCGGCGACGCGGTCGAGAGCTTTGCCCAACAGTTCTCGGCCGCCCAGAAGCAGACGGAGGCCATCCGACACATCCTGCCCCGGCGGACCGCTGCTGCTCCCACCTGTCCGCCGGCTGCAGTCCTTCCGTCTACTCGTCGCCGAGGTCGGCCTCCTTCGGCGTCCTCCGCTCCCGCGAAGCCTCAGCAGCAGCCTTCATCTAGGCCTCAGCGTGGAGCAAGCCGCAGGAAGCCGACCACGCCCGTCCAGGCCGCTGCCAAGCCAGGTGGCAAGCGGAGGTGCAAACGTCCCTGAGACGGGCGACCCGGAGGTGGATCAAGTTGCTCTTCAGGAGATGGTGAACGCGCCGCTCCTTCCCCCGGTGGAGGGCCGGGCGGAGAATCTTTTGTTTCCTTTTGTTTCTGTTCCGCCCACAATTTCAATAAAAGAGCAATTTCTGAAACCTCTGGGTCCCAAGAGGGCGCGCTTGGCGGTCGACGACGCTATGCCTTGTCACCCTCAGGCCCCTCTTCTATCGCCAGCGAGCAGCAGTGGCTGTGTTGCGGACGCAGTGTTGCCTCCGCACACTCACTCTGCCCTTCGACGGAAGCAGGTATGTGTCGCACCTCACACCCAGACCCCACTCCGGGCCGCTATGCCGTCCGAGTCGAGTCCCTGCATTCCACCGCGCTGCCCCACCCCGGGTACGTCTGTGGTCCCGTTGGTCCCGCTTGTGTGGTGTCTGGGAGCCTGGCTAGCGCTTCCCAGCCCGTTCCGCTGGCTCATCCGTACTGTCATACTCGGCTATGCGATTCAGTTCGCCCGGCGGCCCCCGCGCTTCAGGGGTATTCAGTTCACCTGTGTTCTGGCGGACAGTGCCCCTGTGCTCAGGGCAGAGATCGCAGTCCTACTGGCGAAGGACGCGATCGAGCCGGTCCCTCCAGCCGATATGAAGACCGGCTTCTACAGCCCGTACTTCATTGCACCCAAGAAGGGCGGTGGGTTACGGCCAATCTTGGACCTGCGTGTCCTGAACCGGTCCCTTCACAGGCTGCCGTTCAAGATGCTTACGCAGAAACGCATTTTCAAATGCATCCGTCCTCAAGATTGGTTTGCAGCGATCGACCTGAAGGACGCGTACTTTCATGTCTCGATTCTCCCTCGACACAGACCGTTTCTTCGCTTTGCGTTCGAGGGGCGGGCATATCAGTACAAAGTCTTACCCTTCGGGCTGGCCCTGTCGCCCCGTGTCTTCACGAAAGTCGCGGAGGCGGCCATTGCTCCCATGTGCGAGCGTGGTGTTCGCATTCTCAACTACCTCGACGACTGGCTTATTCTTGCCCAGTCGAGAGAGCAGTTGTGCGAACACAGGGACATGGTGCTCAGTCACCTCAGCCACCTAGGGCTTCGGGTCAACTGGGAAAAGAGCAAACTCACCCCCGGGCAGAGGATCTCTTTTCTCGGTATGGAGCTGGACTCGATCAACATGACAGCGCGCCTCACCGAGGCCCGCGTCCAGTCAGTGTTGAACTGCGTGAGTACTCTCATACGCAGAACAGCGGCACCACTGAAACTTTTTCAGAGGCTCCTGGGGCATATGGCATCTGCAGCCGCGGTAACGCCGCTCGGATTGCTTCATATGAGGCCGCTTCAACACTGGCTCCACGGTCGAGTCCCGAGATGGGCGTGGCAGAGGGGCTCGTGCCGGGTCCAAGTGACCCCGCACTGTCGCCAAACTCTCACCTTGTGGTCGGACCCTTCGTTCCTGCGGGCAGGTGTTCCCCTAGAACAAGTGTCCAGGCATTCTGTGGTCACCACGGATGCCTCTGCCACCGGGTGGGGGGCCACGTACAACGGGCATGCAGCTTCAGGTCTGTGGACGGGGCCTCAACTGCATTGGCACATCAACTGCCTCGAGTTGTTAGCAGTTCATCTTGCGTTGGGCCGCTTCAAAATGCGCAACTAGGCAAGCATGTACTGGTCCGTACGGACAGCACTGCGACCGTTGCGTATATCAACCGTCAGGGTGGTCTACGCTCCCGCCGCATGTCACAACTCGCCCGCCATCTCCTCCTTTGGAGTCAGAAGCATCTGAGGTCGCTTCGTGCCATTTATATTCCGGGCCTGCTCAACCGTGCAGCCGACGAGCTCTCACTGCAGCAGGTGCTACCAGGAGAATGGCGACTCCATCCCCAGGTTGTCCAGCTGATTTTCAGGCGCTTCGGGACCGCACAGGTAGATCTGTTTGCCGCCCCGGACACGTCTCACTGCCAGTTGTTCTTTTCCCTGACCGAGGGGACCCTCGGCACGGATGCTCTGGCACACAGCGGGCCCCCAGGTCTACGCAAGTATGCGTTTCCCCCAGTGAGCCTTCTTGCACAGACCTTGTGCAAAGTCAGGGAGGACGAGGAGCAGGTCTTGTTAGTGGCGCCGTATTGGCCCAACCGGACCTGGTTCCCGGAACTGGTGCTCCTCGCGACAGCCCCTCCCTGGCCCATTCCTCTGAGAGAGGACTTGCTCTCTCAGAGACGGGGCACCTTGTGGCACCCGCGTCCAGACCTCTGGAAACTCCATGTCTGGTCCCTGGACGAGACACCGAGGTTCTAGGTGACCTACCCCAGGCGGTAGTTGACACCATCACTTCCGCTAGAGCCCCCTTTACGAGGCGCCTCTATGCGTTGAAGTGGAACCTGTTCGTTGATTGGTGTTCTTCTCATGAGGAGAACCCCCGATCTTGCTCGGTCAGAGCCGTGCTTTCCTTCCTGCAAAATGGGTTGGAGCGAAGGCTGTCTCCCTCCACCCTTAAAGTGTATGTTGTCGCTATCGCCTCACATCACGATGCAGTTGAAGGTAAGTCACTGGGAAAGCACGACCTGATCGTCAGGTTCCTGAGGGGGGCAAGGAGACTAAATCCTCCTCGCCCGCTCTCTTCACCTTCTTGGGATTTGTCTCTGGTCCTTTCGGCACTTCAGAGACCACCCTTTGAGCCTTTGCAGTCAGCAGAGTTAAAAATTCTGTCCTGTAAAACAGTACTCCTGGTTGCATTGGCCTCCATCAAGAGGGTAGGGGACCTGCATGCATTTTCGGTCGACAAATCGTGCCTGGAATTCCTGTAATGAGCTTGTATTCAGTGATCATACTTAATTAAAGACATTCTTTACACAATAATCAAAGATATTCATATTCAACCCCCATGTCATTCCATCACTGCTGCTATTCAAAATGGAGGAATCTGGAGTGGCAATTTGATGATTCTGCTCATTCATTGAAAATCCTTGGGGAATATATGTATCTGATTTTTTTGTTTTGCTTAGGTATTAAGTAAAACCGTAAGTCTTTCCTGACGTAATCCTTTTTCCTGTTTTCCATCTATTTCACATTAATGTTGTATAATGTATTAAAGAGACTCACAGCCTGCCTTCCTGAACCCCCTTTTGGTAATGTGTTTACAACTTCTACCAGAACCTAGCAGCGGGTGGGAGGCTTTAAAATCAGAAATGTTAAGCTTAGATAAAAATCTTCATGAGAAATTATGCTACCTGAGCTGTAAAATTGTCTAAATAAATATTAATTTTCAAGAGGAACTTCTTTTAAATAACTTCTAGTTATGTAAAAGCAATGTACTCTGAGTCTGTAAAACGCCATATTAACTGTGTATTATGGATCATGTAAAAGAACGTTCACCTTTTTAGCTAGCTATAGCTCTATAAACTACATAAAAAATGTGTATACCTGTTACGAGGCAGCAAGGATGAAACGGAGAGTGAATCCAATCGCAAGCACATTTAATTAAACAAATACAAACAGGAAATCCAGGGAACTCAGAAAAAGACAGTAGTAACATTAACCAACAACCAACAGCCAACAACTAAAACACAGGGGTTTAAATACACAGACAAACAAGCTAAACAAGATAACAAGGGAGCGTGGTTAATAAGAAACACCTGGGGAGACTAATAAACATGGACGAGGAACACCTGTGGACACTGAGCAACAACAAACAAAAGACAAGACACATGGCAGGGTCACATGACAAAGGAATCACGTGATATACAAGACACAACAAAAACCCACACGTAACAATACCAATACTTTCAAAACGGCGCGATGGATGCATATTTCTTATGTTTTGCTTCCATTATGTTTGCATTTACTGTAAACACATTTTCTAACAACATTCTTTAACGCTTGCGGAAAAACATTTGTTTTTTATTATGGCCCACACTTAAGCCCAGAATTGGCTATCACTCTCGTCAAAAGGCTCATCTAATCGCTGAAGCATATGTTAAGGACAGCCTGACTGACCTGTCCGAATGGGGCTGTCACTACACATATGCCATATAATTAAATCTGACAAAAGAGCTTTTCTTGAGAACCTTCAAAATGTTTTCAGTTTAGTACACTAAATAAATGTGTCTGTCTATCTGTCTGTCTGTCTGTCTATCTATCTATCTGTCTGTCTGTCTGTGTTTCAGTCTGTCCGAATCTCGTCTCTTAAAGATAGGAGTGCGGAAAATGTAATTAAGAGCCTGAATTTCATGTAAAGCTAAAACATCAAGTTCAGTGGATTCAAGTTGTGAGTTTTATCAGGAAGGTCATTCAAGTTTTCTGTAATTACATTTTGTCTCCCTGCCTTTTTACAGTAATAGTCTATTTATTGCAGCAAAGCAACATTCACTCATGCAAGTGAGACACAGGGAATGTTTTAAAAGGCATTGACTCCTCTCTCTATTGGAGAGGGAGCGCTTTCTTTCGCCTTGCATCTATGTCAGGCTCACAGATCAATGAGCAAACATGGCGATAGATTGTGTGGAGGAGGATGAAGAAGGATGAGAGAAACGGGAAAAGGATGAGCAGAGGACGGACCCTGCTGCATCAGCACTCCGATGGACATCCATCCATCCTCCTCTGAAAACACACACACACACACTTTAAATACAACCTTATCTCATTAATGCACACATGACCTTCCGCCCCTTTCCCCCATACAGTGCTGTAAACACACCAAGGCTGATGTGCAGTGAGTAATTTGTTTAAACAGAGCACTGTAATGGATTGCCTAATTTGCCTTGCTGATGGAAATGAATGGCTCAGTTAATTCACGAGTGTGAGAAAATTCTGAGTGGATCTGGAGGAGTCACAATGGAGAGTTCAGCATGTATGTAACCTTGATTTCAAAGTGACTGTAAAATCACCCAGCACTTAAGGTAGATGGAACCTCCCTGTTTGAAAGGAGAGAAAGTCTGTCTTCCCTTTTAAGGGACAAGAGAGGATTAGCTGTTGATTTGAAGGGATGAAAGAGGATGTTTCAAAAAAGATTTGTTTCGTTCTGCTAAATCACATCAATGATTCACCAAGGCAAACTAATAAAAGATACTTAACTTAAGAGATGGACCCAAATACCTTTCCAGTAACCATTTACGCCATAACATGCCTCATTTCCTGACAATATTTAATATTTTTCTTAGAAGCCTCATTATTCACAGGAGCTTTAAGATTTTAATGGCAGGCCCCCATTATGATGAGTAATCCAGATGGTTAATGACTTGAATTTATATCAGCCAATCAGATTCCATTATTTTTGAGGCCACAATGAGATTATATTTGATTCTTTTGAGAACTGAAATTGGAAAAATATCATATTATATATTATTTATTATAACATATTTAGATCTAATCTTTGTCTCATTCATTAAATCTGCGAAATTATTCTAAATTCATGATCAAATTTAGAACCAACTCTAACTTTGTAAATGCAAATATCAGATACTCCCAATGGCCTTAGAAACAAGTCATTTGTTAAACCAACATTTAAAAAATGTATGTTAGAACTGGAAAAGATAAGTGACTCAAAAGTATTCATTATTTCTGAGTAACAAAAAATAATGCAAATTTTATGGAGAAATCTTTCTGAGCACATACATATGCTAATTACACAACATCATTAGTGAATGAGGAGGCCCTTTGTCTTCAGTGCTTTTCTATAGGTAATGTTTTACGCAACATCCTGGCCTTGGAGGCGATCATCTGTTAGGTGCAGCTTAATACCCAGTGTCTGTCCAATTCACAAATGTCAAACATTCAATTCCAAGTTCACAAATGTCTCCTAACTCACCACAGACAGTTCCACCACCAAGTTTAATAAAATAATCAATATCCAGGAGAGCGACTGTGCGCATTCAGGAGGTGAGTGTTTTTAATTGATTTGCAACGAGCACAGATAGACCTCAGGATCAGAATCTGCTAGACAGCCAAAAACTCACCCCGAGTTTTTAATCCCTGTCCGTAATGATCTCTGGTAAGAGAATAATGGAGTGATCGGTTAATATGAGTCGTGACAGCCTCTTTGTCTCCAATACCAAAATGCCTTTCTCTCTGCTTTATTGTGATGAAATATGACTGGTAAGCATGTTTGTTTAAAACATTAACTTTGATGCAAAACAATGCATTTGGCAGCAATTTGGACAGGAGTACTAAAGTGCCATGAGTTAGATACAAACACTTGTCTATTTTCCAGTGCTGCGAGTGCTCACAAATCCTTGTTTTTATTTATTCATTTATTATTCCTGTGAGAAAGAGCACCATTTTTCGTCATATTAATCCAAGAGCCTACCTTTCGATGACAGAACGGCCATCTATCACCACCCTCCTCTGCTACCGTGTCCTCTCCCCTGACTTTGAGAAAGCACTCCATCATGTTTGTTTGTGTCTTGATAGAACGCCAGTTTCACCAAAACTGTAAGTTGTAATTTCAAGTTGCACGGTTACATTCCAAACTCTTGAATAATGCAGATGTGCATGTGATAATTGCTACTCTCGACCTTAGCGTATTGAACACTGAAGTATCAAAATAATTTGAAAAGAGGGAGTACGGCTCCCTAACTCTATATTGAACTAGAGGCAATTATCCCACAGTAAATCAAACCAAAACAGAAATCAACTGGAAAGATCTGTGCTAATGATTTACAACACAAACAGTTGATGCACAGATGCAGAAATGTTATCTACCACCTTGATTCATGTGAGCATCTCCAACATCAATAACTTATGGCCTTAACTATAATTTCCATTGACATTTTTTCAGAAGTTGCGTTATTTCTGCAGTCTCTACTACTCTATCGCACATTCACATCAGTTTTTTGGGGATTACACTCACTTCTTCATGATCACATTTAGAAACACATCTCCATTGGATAGATGACATTTATTGGAATGCACCTGGCGTCGTGGGAACCGTCAATGAGATGCGAAGTACTTCTTTCCTAAGCTGTTAGCTTGTAGCCACAGACACACATCAATCCAGTGTTCAAACATGCACACAGACACAAGAGACCAAATCTTTATGTAAGATGGAGGCTTGGCATGTCTCAATACGGAAAGACATGGAATCTCATAGTGTTCATGTCTAAAGTGCTCTTATTTGGTAAAAATCAGTTTCACATGGCACAAGCTAGCTAAACTAATGATTTGAAACTGGAATTAACAAACAAAATACCTAGCATGCACAGAATTCCGCGGCCGTAACATAAAATCATACTCATATTTTCTCAGAACGAGATCAAATCTTTTACTGCAATTATCTGTTCTGGGCTGGTATCAAAGTGGCTTACCTAAGATTTTTCCTAACCCTGGTTAAAAGTGAAGCTAATAAAATGTGTAAAATTGATATCCTGATGTAAAACTTCCTAAATCTCAACAATATATTAGTTCAGTTATGCTCTTCATAATGGCATTTTAAAGATGGTGACGGCTCACATTGAACCTATCTGTTCTGTATAATTTTAGAAGTAGTGGGTACAGTTAAAGGCAGACTTAAATTTTGCATGATTCTCTTCACTCCATGTTAGCTTAACAGAAGAGTGCACACACAGGTACCTTCAAAAACAGTTTTTTTTATTGCAGGTAATGAGCAGGAAACAAGCGATGCAAGCAGGTAAGGGATGATAATAGTAAACACTAACCGATGAATAACAGTTTGTCAAGGATGATACAAAAGCAAAGGTAATTCAATGCAAAGTCTTTAATGTTCAACAAAACTCAGCCTTCAGAAAGATAGCTCAGAACTAGAACAGAAAAGATGCTCTCCAGGTCGACAGGTTCTCAGAAGATACTTTGTCGGGAGAGATGATGATGAACAGAAAATACTCTGAGTGGAAGGTCCTTGAAGTAGGCAGCTGAGCAGAGAGAACCACGGATGAGGTTCACCACAGCAGGTAACAGGAGAAAACAAGGCGAATACTGCTACACAAGACAAGGGTAAGATTCCTTTGACAAAAAGAGAGAGCGTTACTCACACAATAATCCGACATAGAACAGAGAGAACAAACACCAGAAGTAGACTGAGTAATCAGACAAGACAAGACACAGGTGTGAGCGCAAAGCAGCGAGAGCGCTGATTGAAATGATCAACAGGTGAAGACAGTCAAAACGTGACAGTATGTGTGAGCGTAGGAGAGTGTGTGTGGTAGTATGAGAGTGAGAGAGAAAAGAGAAGATACCCAGATCATGACAGTACCCCTCCCTCAACGAGCACCACCAGGCGCTCCCAAGGGAGAGGCCTGGCGAGACCGATAGAAATCCTCGATGAGCGAGCGGTCCAGGACGTCCCGGGCCGGAATCCACTGCCTCTCCTCTAGACCGTAGCCCTCCCAGTCCACCAGGAACTGGTGGCCACGCCCCCGAGGACGAACGTCAAGCAGCTTGCGAACTCTGTAAATGGGATCCACCTCGTCGAGAGGCGGAGGAGGAAGGGCGGGACGGGTGGGAGCGCGAATGACAGGCTTGATACAGGACACATGAAAAACAGGGTGTACCCGACGTAACTGACGAGATAATCTCAGTTTGACAGCTACCGGACTAAGGACCTTCAAAATAGCAAAAGGACCAACAAAACGAGGCATGAGCTTCTTAGAGCCCTCGTTAATGGGAAGATTCCGGGTGGAAAGCCACACCTTTTGCCCACAAACATAACGGGGAGCCTTGACCCGATGACGATTAGCAGCTCTACGAGTAAGGAAGGTGACCGATTGAGAATGAAAAACACATTTCTCAGACTTAGCGAAAAGACGGTTCTCAAGTAGGCGTTGTAAAACCCGACGAACGTGTTGAACGTGTACTTCGAGTGAGGGTGAGAAAATGAGGATGTCGTCCAGATACACGAATACGAAGACATTTAACATGTCACGCAAGACGTCGTTGACCAACGCCTGAAATACAGCGGGAGCGTTGACCAGCCCGAAAGAACGCGATACTCAAAGTGACCAATAGGGGTGTTAAACGTGGTCTTCCATTCGTCTCCCTGCTTAATACGAACAAGGTGGTATGCGTTACGCAAATCCAATTTAGTAAAGATCTTTGCGCCCTGCAAGATTTCGAAAGCCGACGGCATAAGGGGCAAGGGATAGCGGTTCTTGTCCGTTATGTCGTTCAACCCCCGATAATCAATGCAAGGACGCAAAGATCCATCCCTCTTCTTAACAAAAAAAGAAACCAGCACCTGCTGGCGAGGATGACGGAACAATAATTCCAGCGTCAAGGGATTCGGAAAGGTAACTCTAAAGCCTCTCGTTCGGGTGCCGAGAGAGAATACAATCTACCGCGGGGTGGCGTGGTGCCAGGAAGGAGATCGATGCAGCAATCGTATGGGGCGGTGAGGCGGTAGAGAAACGGCCCGGGAGCGACTGAAAACCGCCCGCAAATCGTGGTACTCCTCCGGGACCCCAGTCAGATCACCAGGCTCCTCCTGAAAAACAGAGACAGAAGAAACCACAGGAATAGCAGACACTAAACAATTAACATGACATGAAAGACTCCAAGACAAAATGGTATTCTCGACCCAGTCGATATGAGGATTATGCTGGACTAGCCAGGGATGTCCTAACACAATGGGGGTATAGGGGGACTGAAAAATGAGAAAAGAAATAGTCTATTGATGGGCCGACTGAGTGTAGAGCCTTTTTGACTCAGTGTGAGGTAGCTTTCTCCCTGCAACCACAGACTTATGCAGAGGATCGTGCCTGCGTCGCCTATGTGATTTCGTTATTAACTGGGCGCGCTCGTGAGTGGGGAACCTCCATTTGGGAGGCTGGGACTTCCTGCTGTCACTGTTTTGACCTTTTTAAGGAGGAGATGATAAAGGTTTTCGACCAGTCGGTTTTTGGACGCGAGGCTTCGCGTCTTCTCACCACGATTCGTCAGGGGAGGAGAACGGTGGCAGATTTTGCGATTGAATTCCGCACCCTTTCCACCACGGCTGAATGGAATGAACCTGCTCTGGTCGCACGTTTCCTGGAGGGTTTAAATGTGGATTTGAAGGAGGAGATTTATGCTCGTGGTTCTCCGGCCCAGCTCGACCAATTGATAGAGCTGGCTATTTGCCTCGATAGATGCTTTGAGCAGCGGCGTCGTGCTCATGCAGCTTCCACCACTCCTCGAGAGCCTCCTTTTCCTGTCACTGCTAGACCTGATCCAGAGCCCATGCAGTTGGGTGGTATTCGTCTCCTGCCAGAGGAGAAACAGCGTGACAAGACAAGGCGTGGCAAGGCAAGGCAAGGCAAGGCAAGGCAAGGCAAGGCAAGGCAAGGCAAGGCAAGGCAAGACAAGGCAAGGCAAGACAAGGCAAGACAAGGCAAGACAAGGCAAGACAAGGCAAGACAAGGCAAGACAAGGCAAGACAAGGCAAGACAAGGCAAGACAAGGCAAGACAAGGCAAGACAACTTTAACTGACACAAAGAGAGAGCGTTACTCACACAATAATCCGACATAAAACAGAGAGAACAAACACCAGAAGTAGACTGAGTAATCAGACGAGACAAGACACAGGTGTGAGCGCAAAGCAGCGAGAGCGCTGATTGAAATGATCAACAGGTGAAGACAGTCAAAACATGACAGTATGTGTGAGCGTAGGAGAGTGTGTGTGGTAGTATGAGAGTGAGAGAGAAAAGAGAAGATACCCAGATCATGACACAGTTCTTAAGCGTAACAGGTCAGTGTAACAGGTCAGCGTTACAGGTAAGAGGTAAGCAGGTAAATATATATAAATAGTATAATATAAATAAATAAATAATATAAATATAAATACATATAACAGGAGTGGGGTCTCATTTTGTTTTATTCTATTTAGTGAATTGATTGATCTGATATTAAGACATAAAGCAGTGGTGAACTTGTCATTGTCAGTATGCACAAACATAACTTGTAATAATTACTTCAAAGAGCTCATTATTTCTGCTTAAAATGATGTTAGCTAACTGCGTTATTTGTATATATGAAATTTTGAAATCATTTCTGAAATACATTGGCTGGACACAGTCAACTCTGAGAACAGATCAATCTAATTTTTTAATGTAGACACATGCATTTTCTGTAAAGCTTTGAAAAGATATGTATTGTGAAAACCACTATAAAAAATAAATGTAAATTGAATAGAAATGTGAATCAAATTGAGTTCAAATGTGAATTGAATTGAAATGTGAATTGAATTAAAATATTAAATCAATGTGAATTAAATGTGAATTGATTTTAAATGTGAATTGAAAAGTGAATTGAATCGAATGTGAATTGGATGTGGACTGAATGTGAATTTAATGTAAATTAAATTTGTATTGAATTAAAAGTGAATCGGTTTGAAAGTGAATTGAACGAGAATAGAATCAAATATGAATTGAATGGAACTGAATAATAATTGAATGTGAATTAAATGTGAATCGAATTGCATGTGAACTAAATGTGAATCAAATTGAATGTGAATTGAATGTACATAAATGTGAATTGAATTGAATTTTAATCGAATGTGAATCGAATTGCATGTGAATCAATGTGAATTGAATGTAAATTGAACATAAATTGAATTAGAATTTTATTGGATGTGAATTCAATTGAATGTGAATCGATTTAAAAGTAAATTGAATGTGAATGAATCAACTGTGAATTGAATGGAATTGAGTATGAATTGAAAGTGAATCGAATATGAATCGAATCAATTGTGAAATAAATGTATATCAAATTGAGTGTGAATCAAATATTAATTGAATTTTAATCGAATGTCAATCGAATCAAATATGAAAGTGAATTGAATGGAACTGAATGTGAATCAAATGTGAATGTAAATTAAATGTTAAATGAATGTGAATCAAATGTGAATTGAATGTTAATCGAATTTAAAATTGTGTTGAATTAAATCGAATGTGATTTTAATTTAATTTGAATCGATTTGAATGTGAATTGAATCGAATGTGAATCAAATCAAATCTGAATGTGAATTAAAGTGAATCGAATGTGAATCGAATCAAATGTGAAAGTGAATTAATGTGAATCGAATGTGATTTGAATTGAGTGCGAATTGAATAAAATTGAATGTGAATTGAACTGAATTGAATGCGAATTGAATGTGATGTGAATATTATTTGGTATTTTGTAAATTCCATGTGTTGGGATATATTTTTCTGTATATTGAGTTATATTGTGTTTGTGTTTATCTGGGTATTTTTGGGTTTTATTCTCTGTATTTTGGATGCATCTGACATTTAACTTTATTTTGTCATATGCTGCAAGTTATTTTTCCAGTGTTTTGGTAAGTTTGAGAATAAAACTGATTTAAAGCAACGCCATGAAACTTTTCCTCTTCGGGCGCCCTACTGGTTGGAAACGAAATTGTCCATTACCACTGTCGTAAATAATTTAGCCTACCGTCGCACGCACGCTGTCTGTCTATCCAGCACCGGCGATAGAATGAACGATGTCCACAGATAAGGTAGAGTATGTTACATGATTTCATGAAAGTATGATGTATTACGACATCAGAAACGAAGAAAAACTAAATAATGACTATTGTAACGCTTGACGTAAAGCAAGTCAAATTTGTAGTTTTCTTATGTCTCATTCGGAATACAGAAACACGACCCGATCTGGCAAACTTGCATAGTGTGGTGATAGCAGATGTAGGACTGCAAAGTGAATCCAGAAGTGCCTTTCACCGTTACGACTTGATTAACCACTGATAAGATTTTGGAAAGATTATTTTAAGGTAAAAAATAGTGTCCATAGTGTTGCTTTAATGGTAATTTAACTGCAGCCATATTGTTTCAATTTATAATTTTGTATGCATTGTTATTTTGATATTGATTGGTAACTAACACAGTTCTGTTTCCTTGTGGAAAGCCGTCGCAGTTCTGTGACGTATGTGGAGATGTTGCTGTTTGCTGCAGATAAAGAGCCTAATAAAAACATTAAATCAACTCAGGGACATTTGGGGAGCACACCGATGAAGAGAGTTACAATTACATTAAATGTCTTAGATTAAATGTTATATCTGTATGAAATCATTCCTCAAACTCTACCCACAAACAGCACTTTTAATTGTGACTCACAATTACTTGATCTGTTTTCTTTTCTTTGGGCATGTTAACTGCAAATGCACTGTTATGAATACTGTGTGAGCCTGCCATCGACCCCCTGCAGAGACCTCTCTGGTGTAAAGCCTGAATGTTGTAACTTCAACACGAAGAAGCCTGCAGCTTAGAATAGCCCCTGCATCTCGCATTCTCCCAAATTTTCAATGTTTATCCGACAGCCAGTCGTCCTGAGAGGCAAACAAAAATAGAGCCACAAGGCTGAAATGGCTTATGAAACAGAGACACAGTGGGTTGTTATTTATGACAGAGTATCACCATGTTGCCAGGCAGCCCCTGCATTCTGTGAAGAGGCATGATCTGTTCTCTCTTCATGCTGATAAAGAGTGATTAATGAAAGAGAGAGAGAGAGTCAGCGTGCAGCAATGTGTCACTGCTGTCATGAATGACCAGTCACCCCCTCCATCACAGGAAAGTGTCACATACTGTTACTGTATTAATTACCAATTCAAATGACCTTTATAATGAATAATAGATGCATAACATGTCCATAAGATTTTTTTGTATTATCGGCATCAAGGTTTTGTGACACAAATGTTGAAAAAATTTTAGTTGGGAAGGCTGTTTTGATGCTGCAGTTTACACTCTCAAGGGTGAAAACAGCAAACTTGAACTGATGAATTTACACAAAATGCAACTAGAATTAGAATACACCCAATGTTTAATAACAATAATTATGTCAGTCTGTTCATTTAGAAAACTGTCCATATGGGAGTAAAAGTCTTAATTCAATGCTAGATTACTATTTAGAACATTTAGGATAAAATGATTCATTATAATGAATCAGACTTTCCAATACTACACATCAGAAAGAGCTGTTTAGGATGAACTGATTCACTTGATTGAATCAGACTTTCCAGTGCTACATATATGATAGAGTGTTGTTTAGGATAAACTATTTCAAGAATGAATCAGACTTTCCAATATATATGTGAGAGAATAATTTAGGATGAACCCATTAAAGAATCCCATTTTCCAATCCTATATGAGAGAGAGTCATTTAGGATAAAACAATTCATTAGAATGAAACAAACTTTCCAATGCTATATGAGAGTAATTTAAGATGAACTGATTCGAACAAATAGCCAAAAGTATTACTTAAAAAAGTAAAAGTCCTACCCACATATTTCATGACATAACTCAAATCACAGGAAACAGTCCTGCAAATAGTCAGTTTGAGGCAAAAGCCACTGCTTTAATACTAACTACCAAATTCACATGTGTTGCACATAGGATTAACTGAATTAGACAACGTTACAAAACAGTGTTATTAAACATGACATTTTACTTCTTTTTTGACCCTTAGAGCAAATATAAAATAAATATTTGATGATAGAACAGATGGCTTCGAATTCGTATCAAAGTCTAAAAGTGAGATCTGCAGTAACAGCATCTCTAAATTTAAAAACAGCAACTTCTCAGTCACGAAACAAGTCTTAAAGCCGCTCTAAGTTTCTCATGCATTTTCAATAAAGCTAAACAAAAACATCTGAAAATACATTCGAAAAATGCAGTCCACAATCCCAGCATGCCCTATTCCAACTATTTGTAAACCTGCTGAGGTGTAAATCACTCAGCGCATGGTTTATGTCAGGGCCTTAATATGGAACTGCAGTTTCTCAATCCCTCATTCCAGATGACGGCTTCATGTTTAATAAATAAGGTATTATGTGATCTTATAAATAACTCATAACCATAACGTTGACATTCACCCTAGTCCCACGGGTATGTATGGATCGGACGTTCAGTTTTGTGCAAATGTTGACTCAGGGAGGTTCTTTATGGGGGTAGAAATGTTGCTTTGTTGATACTGAATTCTGCTGGAAGGATGCCTGGACTTTTTCTCCGTGGTGGCCTGCTTCCTCTCCTCCTTTCAGAAAGAGGCTGGCAGACAGGCATGCTCGACACTTCAGAGAAATTCTTTCATTTGGAGGCAGTTTTGTAGCTGGCAGTTTGGCTGTCAGTTGGGGATCGGTGACCTTGCTGAACGGGTTTGCCGGCGAGAAGGAGGGACGATGTTTCCTGGCTTCTGCTGTGGCCTGTCAGACTGTTATCAATGCAATTGAGCAATGGACTGCAGGGAAACGGGCCTGAATAACCCAGGAGGGGCCGAGATGGGCCTGTGGGAGGAGGGACGGGGGTCTGCAGGTGATCATGCCAGGCTGTGCGCTGTTTTGTTGACTTTCTGGCTGTCAGCCACTGTAATGAAGTTAAATGAGCAAAACATTCCCGCAGAGAAAGAAAGAGGGGAAGGATGATCACTACAGCCGAACAAAAAGGAAGTGGACAACAGAAGCGAGATGGAGGTGAATACAGTCAATTAATACCCCTTATACCCTCTCCCCGGCCTCTCTGTGCGCTTCTATGTATCTTTTCTGTGAAAAGAAGTCACCTTTAGATGCTTAATGGGAAATTTTAACAATAGGGTTTCGCAGTGCAGGCAAAGACTTCCTTTGTATTGCAGTTATGTGACTTCAACCAGAAAAATGTAGTCATCCATTAGAAGAAAGGTTGAAGAAGCCATTAAAACAATTGCTTTCGACAATTACCTTAACATAAAAACCAGACTCTCCACTTTTTTAAACTCGCTATTTTGAACGTCGAATTATTGGATAACTGCAGACTCCTTCAACAACACCTTAAAAGCTGCATTTGATGGAGAGAAAGAAAAAAAAGAGTAAAAATGACTCAAAATGCCATTAAAATATCACCTATTTTAAGGTTTCATTAAGTGAATGTTTCAAAGCTGAAAAACTTCCATCAAATGGATGTGAAGTAATCTTGAGAATCTTTAATTGTGACATGTGGGTTGTGAATGCAATAAGAGTCATTTGTGACAAACCTGAACAGGGAGCATTCAATTATTGTCCATCACAGGTCTGCAGTTGATGTTGACACGAGTGAATGAATCACAGAAAGGGTTTCGACTCATAACAGAAAACAACCTTAACTTTGTGACCATCGCAGAAGTCCCTCTGTGATCATTATGGTCCCAGGGGGTACTGGCCAATTATCAGGCAGTACAAACAGCTCCCTGGCACACGCATACGCTGTCTCTTTCTTGGTGGTAAGTGAAATTGACAGCTGCAAGGAAGAAGCAGCAGGAGGTTACACAATTTTACGATCTGATTGGCATTATTCCTCCCTCTCTCTAACTCTGTCTGCATCGCTCACACCTCAACTTTGCTCTCCCGTCAGTTCTGCCTCAGATCCATGAGACGTCTGGGATCAGCAAAAGATTTTATGCGTCTAGGGGAAAAACAAGTCTTTGAATTATGATTTTCTGAAGCCTTATGAATTTCACGTATCAAAAATATGAAAAAGTATCTCAGAAATTGGATCTGGACCTAAAAAACACACAAAACAGAGTACAAATGAATAAAAACGCAGCACTAACAGTGGTCAGGGTAAATGTCATATTTAATTTCTATGAGAATGAAAATGAGATGTACAGTCTGTGCAATCGGTTGTTGTGTACTCGGAAATAGAATGTTCAGGCATCATTCTTCTCAAAAATTGCCATTGAATAAGAACACTGCAGAAAAAAATGCAACACGAAGAATATACCCTACTTAAAATTAGACATTGAAGGGATAGTCTGTTCACCCCCCCAAAAAAAATCTGTCATCATTTAATCACCCTCCTGTTGTTTTAAACCTTTATGAGTTTCTTTCTTCTGTTGAACACAAAATAAGATATTTTGAAGAATTTTGGTTTCTGGTCCCCATTGACTTCCATGGGGGTTTTGTATTCAGTCAATGTAGACCAGGCAGCAACTGTTTGGTTGCCAACATTCTTCAAAATATCTTATTTTGTGTTCAACAGAACAAAGAAACTCTTACAGGTTTAGAACAACTTGAGGGTGAGTACATGATGACAGAATTTCCATTTTAGTTTTTCATTCTTGAACTATCCCTTTACTGGATAAGTGAATGAAGAAAGAAAGTAAAATAGATGTGAAAAATCATGTTCTGATCTACAAAAAGACTTTTGGTATGTATTTCATATGTAAAAGTATTATACATATTTTATTTTCCAAGTTCGTCATTCCTCTCTTTTTAATGATATGCCTTGCTTGACTACCCTCATTTATTTTGATGTCGTTAATATCTTTTTCACTATGGACATTATTAAATATGAGTGATAATTTTATGATAATTTGTCCAGACTGTCTAATTCACTTAATAAACTCAGTGGCCATGATTGAAAACGAGGCTGAATTAGCATACAGTAATTGAATGCCACGCCCCTTTCAGTGTTTCACAGACGAAGGTGTTGAACTCTGAAGGACAGCTATAGTATGACTCACAAGTCCAGATGAAAGCACCCACATCCACATCCTGACCCGACCATGGCGGTGTGCTTACACTTAAAGGTTGAAAGTAGCCAGCGGTCCCCATGGTCTGCAGTCTTAATAATGTTATTGTATGGGTTTCCTTTCAAAGATCTCTCTCTCTCTCTCTCTCTCTCTCTCTCTCTCTCTCTCTCTCTCTCTCTCTCTCTCTCTCTCTCTCTCTCTCTCTCTCTCTCTCTCTCTCTCTCTCTCTCTCTCTCTCTCTCTCTCTCGTTGGCAGGAGTTATTGTTCTCCTCATGGGTCTCTTTGATGCTGGACCCCTTTTGGTGGATGGATCCATCCTGTCTGGCTCTTCTCCTCTCTATCCAACCTAGAATTTTTTTCAGATGAGAGGGTTTTTGGCGACGGAAGGGGTGAACAACAGAGGGAGTGTGAAGTAGCTTCACCCTCCCTTTAATGAGGCTTGGAGAAAAAAAATGTGCTTCTCAAATCAGATTCCTTCCTCCTGTGTGATGAGAATGAAGCCTGCCCCTGCCGATAACGAAACATAAAGTGAAGCTTCTCGCTGTGGAAGAGGAGCTGTGAGCTTAGGTGGAGATGAAGAGTTCTGAAATAGCACAGGCTTCATCATGCACCCTAGAACAAATAGAGCCCTCTCTCTGACTCACATCTACCCTTTCTCTCACAGCAAACTTTCTTATCTTTTACTCTTTTCAGAATCTTTAACCTGTATTTTACATCACTTTGCTTTAAACCTTTAAATGAAGGCTTTATTTTATCTTATCTCTTACATTTTTCTTGTAAGTTTAAACCATAAAAAGTAAGATTGTCAGTTGAACATGTACATTTGGTGCAATTACAGGAATAGTCCACCCAAAAATGAAAATTCTGTCATCATTTACTCATTCCTCATGTCTTTCCAAATGTGTATGACTTTCTTTTGTGGAACATAAAAGATTATATTTGGAATAATGTTGGTAACAACCATTTTCGGTTTCCTATGACTTCCACAGTACAAAAAAAAAAATACTATCGAAGTCAATGCTGGGAACCAAAACTGGTTATCAACTTTGTTCAAAACATCGTCTTTTGTGTTCCACAGAAGAAAGAAATTGAGTAAAACAACACATCAAGTGTGAATGGTAAGTCTACCAAGGATAGAATTAATTTTTCAAAAGTCTCAGAAAGAAATTATACCATTAGCATATTAACAGGCCGCCACCCTCAAAAGTACATATTTGTCTCTTATCTTCCCCTAAACTGTGCATATTATTACCTTAAAGTATAATATGCGCCATTGAGGTATTAATACAATGTTCAAAAGTTTGGGGATCGTAAGATTTTTTAAATGTTTATGCTTATGATGATTAAGGCTGCATTTATTTGATCAAAAATACAGTACATTTTGTGAAATACTATTACAATTAAAATAACTGTTTTCTAGTATATTTAAAAATTGTATTTATTCCTGTGATGGAAAAACTGAGTTTACAGTATGCTATAAAAATATAGGCTACATATTGTTCAGTAATATAAATATCTGTCACACTAAACTGGATGTCAATGATTAGAGAGTCAAAGTGATAAAACGAAATATAACTCGGCCATCAGTGTACAAATTTAAACATTGTGTCAAGAGAGGCAAACATTTCAAAGAAAACACAGCAGAATACTGCTCAGCATTACACACTCTGTGTCACGGTAGATGTTTTCTCTGTTTCCTTCTAGTCTCGTGTTTATGTTGTTGTATGAATGCACGTGTGTGAGGGGTATGTCTGTATGACATCACTTGATCCGCTCCAGCTGCTCATCATCACATCACCAGCTGCAGTTGATCATCACCACACTATTTATACTCACCGTTGTTCTCTCATCCTTGTCAGATCGTTGTTTCATGTGGTTCGTGTTGGTGTACCGGTGTCCTGTTCCTGCCTTTTGTTCCTGTTTCTTCGTCTGGATTCAAGTTTCTACGTTTGTCTACCATCGTCTCTTCATCGCACCACTTCACGGATCCTGACCATCTTTTCCCTGCGTCACCGTTACCATCTGTTTGCACTGCCGACTCTGTGATACTTATTAAACTGTTAACTTGCATTTGCTTCCTGTCATTCATCCAAGCCCGTGACACTCTGTCCGCACAGTTGAGTTTTAACTTATAAACCATCAGAGTATTTTCTATGGGTGGTGAACATCTGTTCTCTCAGAGCAAATGATTCAAAAGGTGCATTGAGGGGAACAATCTATGATTTACTGTCCATTCCAAGCAATTAGGCATCAGAGAGAATAAAGAGGGATTCTCATTAGCTACATGAGCTGCAGCAGAAGCGATTAAAGGCTGCATGGAGCTCTCTATAACCTCCTCATTATTGTACAGTACGTGCTTTTCACTTCTTCAGCGGCACTAGGCACTAAGTGAATGTTTTAAGACAAAAGTGCAGTGCAAATCATGTCTAATACCTTCTGCAACACAGACCCCACTAGACGCTTTGGTGCCAACGGTGGTTTAGAGCAAATATGGTGGTTGTTTGAACTGTGCGCTGAACATGCCTAAATATCCATGAGTGCTGTTTGCAAGAGAGCAACAAAGGGCAGATGTATTTCCCCAAAATGGTGCACAGTAAAACCAAATGCAGAATATAATGTAGAATATAAAACTAAAGTTTACAGGAATATAAAATAATTCAAGGCAAAACCCCACAACGTTACTGGATGGATGGATGGATGGATGGATGGTGGCTCGAAATTTAGTGAGCATTGTCAATTTCTGATATTTCTCCATTGGCAACTCATTCAGTGCTAATGGAATTTTTTCTCTGTGTGTACATCTTTGTAATGCGATGTCAATGATCACATGAGTACAAAAACTTAAAAGGATACACATTAGGTTGAGATTTCAAGAATGTTTCCGTCTGGACACTTAAGTTACTTTCTACTCAAGCCTGAGTTCTAAAGAGAAATGTGATGTATTTGTTAGTTAAACCAAAAGTTATTGTTAAGTGTTCACCAGGGGACTTTATTCATTTTAAACACAAAATGAAATGTTAAGAAATGTTTTTATAACTATTAGTGCTGCACATCCAAGCTGTCAGAAGAAACCATTCTCAAATCCCAAGTCTGCAGCATCTTTCTCTTTTGTCACCTTACAGAAGGGTATTTCCCTATGCGGCAAGGAGATTGAGAGGAAGAATATAGAAAAATCAGATGAACAGGAAGGGACAGCAAGAAACAGCAAGCTTGTAACTCTGGTAATTTTAGTATATTCCATCACATGTCAGTGACAGTGACATAACATACAGCCCTCATTCAGGACTAGCAAACTCGCACCCTAATTTAAACTTTCCCCACAGAGAGAGAAATTGCAGGTGTCAGATTGCCAGTGAAAAAGGGCAAAGCCAATTATTATGTTGTCCTTGTAAGTGTACAAAGTAGCACAGAGATGGCAAGAATTGATTTGGTTGAGGTTAACAGTCTGATATGTGTGGCCCTTATCGTATGGGCCTAATCAATAACAGAATAAGTCGTGAACACATTAACAATTAATTCACTAATGAATTAATTAACTTACAAAATTACTAACAATTAATCCATTATTATTCTGAACATTTTTAGGATAAAATTTGTTATTGTATTTTTATTTAAGTGAAGGGATAATGGGATTGGAACATTCAATTCATCTAGCAGGGTCTTTCATCCAGTGATTTAAAAATAAAATAATTCAAGCAGAAATTAGGTAAAAAAAAACAATATTAGTGCTACCATAATACATTTTAATTACGTACTAGAAAAGTGCATGACATAAACCTGGCTTGATCTTGGGTCCCCAAAAACCTCTTTGTCACAAACGTGTACTAGCCACTACCCTCAAGACTCTGAATACTGGTTCTTATACTTTATAACAAGCTCAATTCACTAACAGTTTAGAGCTACTTCAAGGGGAAGATGTAGAATAGTCAATTCACAATTATTTCAACTGACTTAAAACTAGCTCCCAACCACCAGAGGGAGCCCTCAACAGAATATATCCCTTTGGACCAAGGAGGTCTACAAAAGGGTCCCAGCATTCAAATATGCCTACTTATACTATAGTAGAAGAAAAACAGTCGAGTAGTACATCCAAATTCATAGTATTCGGACTTAAGGTAGCTACCTGAATAATTTACTACTTGCGGAGGGATTCTGAAGTGCGCATCCACTGGAAAATTTACTATCCCATGAAGCCATGGGAGAGAATTTGTGAATGGCAGTGAAGTGATGCAACTGACGTCGCAGGTCACATGACAGATGTATTGACAAATGGGTAACACTTTACTTGAAGGGGTGTGCATAAGACTGGCATAACACCTTCATAATCATAACATGGCAGATGTCATAAATATGAAGGAGGTTTTATGCATGTTTATAACAACTGTCATTAAGTGTCATTCGCTAAATTATGAAATTTTTAATGCAAATATGACATTGTTTGGGATGTCTTTGTTATGACACCTTGACATAAATTAATACATCATAACCTGTCAGTGTCTTTGTCATGACAACTTGACATTAGCAAGACAACATAAATTGTCATGAATATGCCATAAACATGACATAGCAGATTTATTATCAAACTTAATAAACCACTTAGCTTTATGGGTTAACATTTCGTTAAATTGTCAGGTGGTTGTTTTTGACATTGGCTGTCATGAGGCCATTATAACTGTGTCATGAATGTTTTTCTTGACCTCAACTACAGTGGTACAAATTTAATTTGTCATTAAAATGTTATAATGGCTTCATGACAGCCAATGTCAAACAGGTTGTGTTGTCTTAGTAATGTCAAGTTGTCATAACAAAGACATCTCAAACAATGTCATATTTACATTAAAAATGTCATAATTGAGCGAATGACACTTAATGACAGTTGTCATAAACATGCATAAAACCTCCTTCATATTCATGACATGTGTCAGAAGATCCTCTATCACGAGACTCGGTCCTGCTCCGCTTCTTGAGAAGATATACGTGCCTGGCTATTCACCTGTCTGGTGCGAGTCTCCTCCTGGTCATCAGTTTCTGTACCGGCCACGCCCTGACTGTTCAACGGTCCGAGAAGGTTGGCTTACTTGGATACTCACCTGTCCGCTGTCGGTTCACCTGGATATTCACCGGCCGGTCTGACTCCCACACCTGTTGAGGGACACAGGAGCCTCATTGAGACTTTTAAATTCATTTTATTCAATAAAACATGTTAACTTTTATCTACTTGTCTGTCTGGTCTTTGGCACGTTCCTCGAGGTGGTCCTGGGTTTCAGGGGTGGGTGCAGTCTGGCTTGACCCCCCCGGCCTGTGACAAAGATGACATCTTTCCTGGGAAGCAAGACAATGCCAGGCCTCATTCTGCACGTGCTACAACTGAGTGGTTTCTAGACACTCTGCACCATAGAAGGGATGTGCCTGCCTGTTTACTGCAGTCCAGATATGTCTCTTATGGAAAATGAATGACCCATCATGAAAAGGAGAATCAGGCAATGATGACCACAGACTGTTGAGCGGCTGTCTTGTATCAGACAAGATTGGGCAAATATTCCACTAGCAAAACTCCAACAATTAGTATCCTCAACTCCTAAATGATTAAAAAGTGTAATTAAAAGGAAAGGTGATGTGACACAGTGGTAAACATGTCTCTGTCCCAACTTTTTTTGGAGTGTTGCAGCCATCAATATCAAAATTTGTTCATATTTACAAAATACAATTATGTTGGTCAGTGAAAACATTGGAAAACTTTTCTTTGTACTTTTGTCAGTTAAAAAAATGTTTAAAAAGACTAAACAAATAACAGATTCTTGTTTTTATTGCATTTTACAAAATGTCCCAACTTTTTCTGATTTGGGGTTGTAGATATTGTAGATATACTATAATATCTACTTATTGTAGATTCTACATACCAAAATATCTACAATAATATAAAAAATATTCTGCAAAAAATATCTGCATGCAAAAATATTTTGTCAGAACATTTGCATTTTGCAAGCACAATGGTGGGGTGCAAAAGTGCAGCATTGGATTGTAAACTGTATAGCCTACATAAACCATTTAAAAAAAAATAGATCATCAAATCATACTTCCTTTTAGAATACTTCCTTAAATTTCATAATTACAAAAAAAGTGTATAGACCAATACAATTTCTCTTCCAATTTAAAATCCAATCCTTGATGCTGTCACAATGAAAATATGAATGACATCATAAATTGACTGAAATGCCCTAAATGATATGTTAAATTAGTAATTATTTGCCGAACCAGGCATACTCTGGCTTATGCAACATGTGAAATCATGATGTCAAAGGATTCTGGCTGATGGAACCTTGCTTGGTATTGATGGACAGTCAAAATTTCTGTCCTCAGGTGATTACAGTTAGTGCTCCATATTGATCTCAGTTCATCTTTAAGATTCAGAGGAGCAGCTGGGCTAACAGCAGCATGGTGACAGGTGTGTATTGAAAGGTCAGTGAGGAGTCTCCTACCTAAGGGAAGCTGGAAAGGTTGGTGCAGCTATGCTCCATCAAATATTAATCTCAGTACTGCTTTCCCAACAGATTCAACCCCAACAAACAAATAGAGCATCTTTCGATTATGAATTCAATAGTGGGGGTGGGGACTCCAAATTGGAATTAAGTGTCTTTCGATTTGATGGTCAACTGGGGTTTGAAGAGTCACTTTTTTGACAGCAATATTGTTTTGAATTTGAAAGCTGTGCAATTGGTGGCTGATAAGTAATGGGGCATCCATTTGTATATCCAGCAAAGGGTCCTGAAAAACAGCCCCTGATCTAATGATAGAATGTACCATAAATATGAGATTAATCTGCTATATGCAAGTGTAACCGTGCTACCCTCTAAATATGAGCTACACAGGGCTAGGTTCAGAAGGAGCTAAGTGAAATCAACTGTACCCACAAAAGGAAGTATTAGGCCAGATAAGTTGTAACCAGTAACTTTTACTCACATTACGTTGCAAGTAACAATTGAAACACAATTACATAGAATACATGAAAAATAAAAAATGGGCCCTTTGAAAATAAATGAGTCTATATCTTTTTGTTGTCGGTAAAGTCTGTCTGTTGGTTATCACTTTCTATATTAGTCAATCCACTGTCAGTTCTCTGTTAAAGTGTGTGTCACCAGTTATGTGACAGTTTCCTTGTTTAGGAAAAAAGTTGGCACTTTTGGATGAAGTGTGTGTACCAGCTCAGGCGACTGATACGTTCCTACCACCAAGGGAAGTGTTCGATGAGTTGGTCTGCGTCTCTTCAAGATCACACTGGGAGGCTCGCCATCGATACAAAGGGATCTTCCAAGTAGTTCTCTCTCTGTCCATAAGACCTGACCTATTTTTGCAAACAGGTTTTTAAAATTATGTTTTATATATCTATATGTTGTACAACAATCATACTAAAGCATAACAACCATGTAACATTTAAGCATCACATGCTGCATAATCCTCAATGATCACATGTTCAGGCCTATTTATTACACTTCAGTTCAAACTTCAAATCTCAGCTCAATATCTGGATATATTTACAGTAACCAGCATATAACATGCCAAACCTTGTACTTATTCAATAACAGTTGATAATAAATCAACAGAAATAACATCAAGATACTCTTATCCCGGTATTAGGAAAACTGTAGGCAGTACAGGCTCTACATAAGTTAAGTTGCAACACATAACTGTAGTTGCAATGCTAATACTCTCATTAGAGTACCCTTATCAAAAAACGTGTTTAATCTACCCACAGCAGAATTTAAACATTAAGGTTTAACATTTCCACACATAACAATAAAATAAAATGATCATAAAAAACCTTAGTATTATTTCCATAGCCTTCCCTTCAATAGCAATGCTGTGTAATTCACTTAGCTACTCCTTAAAATGTACTCCGTTACTAATGTAACTTCTGTTCTCTCTAGAGAGGGAACGAGTACTGCGTAATATAATATCTTACACTATATTATCCTTAATTTTTAATCAATGTAAAACGCTTTGCGGCAGCATGCAGACATAGGTGAGACAGCTCGCGCGCCTATTGGCTGCCCTGCGGCAAAAGCAGCAGCCTATCGAGAGCGGCTCTGCGTGACGTCATAACCAATGGGGGCACTTCGTGCCGACTTCCACGTCCCGCCAGAAAGGGCGTGGTCTCGCCCTATAAAAGCCGGTCGTCAGGATGATACAAACTGGTTTTCATCGCCGAAGCGAACCAGAGTGCATTGTAAGCATGGCAAGATACGCAGTACTCGTTCCCTCTCTAGAGAGAACAGAGGTTACGTTAGTAACCGAGTACGTTCTCTTACGAGAGTATCTCGTACTGCGTAATATCTTGCGCTATGGGGAACACAGTGCAACACGCCGTGCGTACAGGGATCCAACACCAAAGTCCCAAGGGCAGAAACCCGGGGCGCATATAGTGCATAATCACCATAGACTCACATGGAGTGAAGGAAGAGGGGCTAGAAGCGTCATTCCTTATAAAGTAGCATCCAGAGGAGCTAGTCATATGTAAATTATACCACGCAGTCAGGGTGAAAACATTCAGCCTAAACTGGGTGGCCATACGTGTGTCAACACTTGTGGAGCTGCTGTATCAGTCAGTGAGCGATACGCAGGCCAAACTCAGCATCTGGGCCGGCACAGCGGGCAGATAGCATTGAATTCTAGACCGCCAAAAGCTTAGCTTGTAAGGCGGGAACCTCCAGGTTATAATATTTTATAAATGTAGACGGCGAGGCCCAGCCCGCAGCCGTGCAGATATCTTGTAGGGTAATCCCGCTAGACCATGCCCACGAAGAGGCCACGCCTCTCGTGGAGTGCGCTCTGACACCCAAGGGGCATTGCAGGCCCTTAGAGTTGTAAGCCAGCGCTATGGCATCGACTATCCATCTAGATAGGCTCTGTTTTGATGCGGCAAGTCCCTTAGAACGTCCGCCAAACAAAACGAAAAGCTGCTCAGTCTGTCTAAAACCAGACGAGCGGGACACATAAGCTCTCAGTGCCCTGACAGGGCAAAGGAGGCTCGCATCCCTCTCCTAATTAAATACCGGAAGGGCGGACAGGGAAATCACCTGGGCCCTAAACGGTGTGTTGAGGGATTTCGGCACGTACCCGTCCCTAGGTTTGAGTATGACCTTTGAGTCATTAGGCCCAAACTCCATACATGACGCGCTCACAGAGAGTGCTTGCAAGTCCAACACGTGCTTCACTGAAGCAAGAGCCAACACTGTTTTGAAAGACAGGTGCTTCATTTCTGACAAATGGATTGGCACGAACGGGGCACCCTTCATGGCTTCTAGAACCGTGGAAAGGTCCCACATCGGGACTGAAGGGGGCCTAGGAGGGTTCAGTCTCCGTGCTCCCCTGAGGAAACGCACGACTAAGTCGTTCTTCCCCAGTGACTGGCCAGACGCCGGTTTTTCAAACGTTGCTATGGCTGCCACGTATACTTTGAGCATGGATGGGGTTTTTGCCCTTATCCAGCAGCTCTTGTAGGAAGGAAAGTACTTCCGTAACCCCGCAGTCTATGGGTGAAAAACCCTGAGCTTGACACCAAGCAGAGAACACAGACCATTTCGAGGAGTAGAGCCGTCTAGTAGATGGAGCCCTAGCCTGCGTGATCGTGTTTAACACTCCCTCCGGGAGGTTAGCGGGTACCCGCTGATGGCCCATGCTAGCAGGGACCACAGATCCGGGCGAGAATGCCAAATCGAGCCCCCTGCCTGAGAGAGGAGGTCTCTCCTCAGTGGCACAGGCCACGGGGCAGTGCTGGCCAGCTGCATCAGGACTGGGAACCAGGTCTGGTTCGTCCAGAGCGGGGCCACAAGCAGCACTGGGCATCCGTTTTCCCTGATTCGTTCCAACACTTGAGGCAGGAGCGAGACAGGGGGAAAAGCATATAGGGGAACGCGGGGCCAAATGTGGGCCAGCGCGTCTTTGTTTTTCGAGAAAAAGTTCGGACAATGAGCGTTTTCGTGGGACGCGAACAGGTCAACCTGCGCTCTGCCGAACGTTTCCCACAGCAGTTGGATCGTCTGCGGGTGCAGCGACCATTCCCCTGCTAGGACATTGTTTCTGGAAAGTCTGTCTGGTCCCACATTCAGGTGACCAGGCACATGCGCTGCTCTCAGCGAGAGCAGGTTGTGCTGAGCCCAGACCAGAAGGCGTTCCGTCAACCTGTAAAGGTTTCGGGACCTGACGCCGCCCTGGCGATTTATGTATGCAACCACTGACATATTGTCCGACCGGACCAGGACGTGGTGACCTTTTATCCGGGGATAGAAGCACCGTAGCACTTTGTCGACTGCTATCATTTCCAAGCAGTTTATATGAAGGAGCTTTTCCCGTTCTTACCACAGGCCAGCGAACGGTCTGCCCTTCCCGAGGTGGAGGCGTCCGTAGACACCACCTGCTCCCTCGAGGAGGTCCCCAGACTCACACCTGACTGTTACCAGTCGGCTGCTTTCCAAGGTTCCAGAGCTGAGATGCACTTCAGATCGACCCTGAGGCGAAACAGACCAGCAGTCCATGCCCGGGGGGGGGGGGGGGGGGGGGGTACTCGCGCTTTCAACCACATCTGCCCGCGGGCGCATGCGAAGCAGGCCTAGCTGGAGTACAGAGGCTGCTGAGGCCATCAGGCCCAGCATTTTCTGAAACCTACCTTTTGAGCGGGACTATAGAGCCGTGGCGGAAGGATTTCGCGAAGCGCTGAATGTCTCGTCCCCGCGGTGAAAGGCGTGCTGTCATGGATAGCGAGTCCAGCACTGTTCCCAGAAAAGAAATTTTCTGACTGGGAGACAGTGAGCTTTTCGGCCATTTGACTGTGAGGCCCAGATTCTCGAGGTGCACGAGTAATGTGGCCCTGTGTTCTATGAGCTCTGAGTGTGATCAAGCTAGAATCAGCCAATCGTCCAAGTAGTTCAAAATTCGCATGCCCCGAAGTCTCAGGGGTGCGAGAGCCGGGTCCATGCACTTCGTGAATGTACGGGGTGCTAGGGACAGGCCGAACGGCAGGACTGTGTATTAATATGCCTGGCCCTCGAAGGCGAATCTCAAGAATCGCCTGTGATGGGACGCTATCTGTATCTGGAAATAGGCGTCTTTCAGATCTATTGACATAAACCAGTCCCCTTGGCAAACTTGCACAAGGATTTTCCTGGTTGTAAGCATTTTGAACTGGTGCTTCACAAGCGCTCTATTCAGCTGTCGCAGATCTAAAATGGGTCTGAGCCCTCCATCTTTTTTCGGTACCAGAAAATATCTGCTGTATAGGACCCCTTCGCTCTGAACCTGAGATAAAGGTTCTATAGCCCCTTTGCTCAGTAGTTTCGCTATCTCGGCTCAAAGTAGATGAGATACTTCGTTTTTCACCATCGTTTCGAACGCGCGCCGGCGGGGACATCGAGCGAACTGTAGCGAATAGCCTCTCTTTATAGTATTCAACACCCATTCTGATACTCCGGGGAGCTTTGACGAATACCTAGAGGTAGAATGAAATCTGGGCTCTGGCCGCGGCATGACGGGAGAGCCTCGGTGTGCTGAGAACTCAGCGCTGTGCTTACAGCGTGCGAGGCGGGGGGCGCGCTGATCACAGCGGGCAGCCTGGCCGCGCTCAGCTTCTCTATGACTGGTTGTGTAGAGAAAGCGAGCGGGTCGAACCCCGTGGGATTCGGTGTGTTCGTGAGAGAATGTGGGCGCGGGATGACGGGCACATCTACTGCACTGAGAACACTGTCGGCTCGCGCCGACTGAGTGTGTATTAGTTTTTACAGAAACCAAGGGACACGCATCGTGTAGTGTAAGCGGGCACTGAGATATGGGCGCGTTCACTACGTTTTTTGCACAATCGACATGAGTCTATTTTATTTGTGCTAGCCCTGCACCATGGCGGGCTGTGTCTGGGTGTGGGAATGGGCACTGGGGCGTGGGCATTCTTACAACACTCGTAACACCATCGGCCGTGGCCGGAACACCAGAAAATGCACTCTTTATTGGGTTTATCTGGGTAGCCGTAAAAACGGCTTTTGTGTGCAGGCAAGCTGGCTCTGGAGCAGGCTTGCTCACTGCAAAATACGCTGGAACAGTCACATTGTTTGGAACTGGACGAGCGAGACGTTTTGGTGAAAATCCGGCCACAGCGGGATTTGAACACCGTCGCTTTCCTAGAGAGGCTACGAAGGCTTCGAGACCTCGGACTTGATCTCAATCCTCGGCCGGGGCACCTCGCTGAGGGGGGCGGCGTCCAGCAGAGCGAGAGCGGGGTCTTTGGTCTCGGGCCTGGCGGCGCTGTGAAGCGTCGGCGGCGGGTGGCGCAGGCTGTGGCTTTGAGTTTCGGGCAGACGGTTGTTTCTGGCGGCCCGTAGCGGAGCTCGAGCGCTTCGGAAGGAAGGTTTTTTGTGCCTCGATGAATCTGTCCGCGAAATCCTTGACGGCAGATCCGTAGAGGCCCGCTGATGAAATTGGTGCGTGGAGGAACACAGAGCATTCAGCATCCATCATCTCAGACAGCGTCAACCATAAATGTCTCTCAGCCACGGTGAGAGAGGCTATATTCCGCCCAACGGCCTGTGCCCCGGCTTTCGCAGCGCGTAGAGCGAGGTCTGTAGCGCTTCTCAAGTCCGCCACGCAGTTCGCTCCTGGTCCTTCCTCGTCCAGTTTTTGGAGAAGGTCGGCCTGGTAGATCTGCAGGACAGCCACCGTGTGCAGCGCTGAAACTGCTTGCCCGGCGGCGGTGTAAGCGCGTCCGAGCATGGCTGACGTCACTCGGCAGGCTTTAGATGGTAGTGCCGTCTGAGCGCGCCGTCCAGCGGAGGGCGGGCAAAGATGGGACGCTACAGGTGCCTCCACAGGAGGAATGCAAAGGCATCCTCTATCTTTTGCACCGTCCACAGTGGAGAATGCAGCAGAGACAGATGTACGCAGCCTGGCGGAGAAGGGGGCGTTCCACGACTTCGTGACTTCCTCGTGAAGTTCAGGGAGGAAGGGTGTGGATCTAGATCGTGACGGAGCTTCGTCTTTCCCGAGAAAGCGACCGTCAAGCCTGTTGCGTGGTGGTGTCGTGGGCGCCTCCCAGTTGAGGCCAATGGATTCCACGGCGTGAGAGAGCAAACGCATCAGCTCAGCTTCAATGCCGGTAGCGGGGGGGAGGTCCGCAGAGCTCGCCCAATCCTCACTATCCGATGCCAGGAGAGAACATGCCTCGGTAGGTTCGTCGATCTCAAGGGCGGACGCGGCGGCAGACAGCGGTCGTTGTCCATCCGTGAGCGACCCGAGCGACGCCGCCGGTCTCACCTATGTCTGCATGCTGCCGCAAAGCGCTTTAAATTGATTAAAAATTAAGGATAATTTTTTGCTTCAATATCTCGTGGAAAAGAGGTTCTCCCCATAGCGTAAGATATTACACAGTACGAGAGATAATCTCGTAAGAGAACAGAGGAAATTAACATAAATGCAGCTGCTCTTAGGTAACTCAAATATCCCCTTAGTATTTCAGTTCTAATTAAAATTAAACTTTATATCACTGTCAGAAATCAATTTCTATGGCACCAGGCCGTGAACACCCCCTTAACTCTTGACATAAATATAGGAAAATATAGCAATGCACACACAGTTAGCAATATTAGCGTCATATAGTTCACTAGCTTACCGAGACAAAACCGGGATTTTTTCCAAACTCCCTGTTGCTCCTCCTTTATCCTGTATTCTGTGTTGGTTCTTTAGCTTGCTAATACACTCACTTTTATCCCTCTGTTAACTTTAAATCTGTTAATTTCCTTTTCTCCCGTCGCCATCAAGTTTGTTCGTCGTCTCTTCCTTTCTCACATACACACGCGCAGATTCTCCTAGGATCACGCAGTTGCGTTGTGACCTGCATACATGATGCATACACCTAATTACACGCTATACTCCCTAAAGGTGTATTACGCTATTTTATTACATTTGTAAGTTCTTTTAACCCTGTTGTAGCAATGTTCAGGGAAGAAGGAGGCGGGAACCGGCGAACAATCCAAATATAATTTATTTAAATAAAACAAACAAACGAAAATACCGCCAGCAGCCCCTCGCGGACGACTGCTGGCTACCGAAAATAAATATAACTGCCAGCAGCCCCTCGCGGACGACTGCTGGCTAAAGTAAAATACAAAAACAAAACAACTAAAATACAGGCCTGTTCCTCTCTCGATCATCAACGTCGTCGCTCCTCCTTTATGCTTCCGCTCCTCCGTGAGAGATGCGAGACCGGTGTGCCTCACAGGTGTAGCTCATTAGCAATCGCACCACCGGCCTCGCGCCGTTCTCTCACGTCCCTCGGCCGTCCTGTTCGCCACATACCCCCATCGCCCCTCACAGGCCGGGGGGTACCCACGAGCCTGTGCCTACTCCCCCCCCGGCGGCGGCGATCCCTGGGGAGTATGGACAGACAAACCGAGGGAAACGGAGACGGAAGCATGAGGAGCGACAGATCGAGAGAGGGGAGAGAGGAAAAAAAAAAAAACTTGGTCCGGTTCCCACAACGCGCTGCCATCTGGTCCCCCACCAGCTGTGCGCTCTCCTCCGGGGTGCCTGGCGGTGACGCTGGGTAGCCCTCGGTGGACGGCTCGACGCTCCTCCGCCGCCCGGTGGACGGCGACGGCTCCTCGGGTGCCTTGGGCAGACGGTAGGAGTCCCCCGCTCCCTGCTCCTCCCCTTCACTGGTGGACGGCAGCAGGCTCCGGCCCACGGCGAGCGGCGGCGACTCCTCCTCTCCCTCCCGGATGGCAGCCGCCCCTCCAATACCCAGGCGGCCGGCAGCGAGCTCGACCGTCCCACCGGCAACTCACTCCAGCGCACCGCCTCGAGCGTCCGTGGCCGCGAGTCCCCCGCTCCCTGCTCCTCCCCTCGCTCGGCGGATGGCAGCAGGCTCCGGCCCACCGCGAGCGGCGGCGACTCGCGCACCATGCTCGATGGCACCGCGGATTCCCCACACCGGCGAGGACTCTCTGACAGCGCGTTCCTCCCTCTTCCCGGGTTTCGGCACCAGTGTAGCAATGTTCAGGGAAGAAGGAGGCGGGAACCGGCGAACAATACAAATATAATTTATTTAAATAAAACAAACAAACGAAAATACCGCCAGCAGCCCCTCGCGGACGACTGCTGGCTACCGAAAATAAATATAACTGCCAGCAGCCCCTCGCGGACGACTGCTGGCTAAAGTAAAATACAAAAACAAAACAACTAAAATACAGGCCTGTTCCTCTCTCGATCATCAACGTCGTCACTCCTCCTTTATGCTTCCGCTCCTCCGTGAGAGATGCGAGACCGGTGTGCCTCACAGGTGTTGCTCATTAGCAATCGCAACACCGGCCTCGCGCCGTTCTCTCACGTCCCTCGGCCGTCCTGTTCGCCACACCTGTATTGTCACTGGGTTACACAAAATTATGACATGTACACAAACAATGAAGCAAAACCACAGGAAGACTACATGTGTCCGAGCTTCAGCTGAAATATTTTTCCATTTGTTGCCTTTGGGACCACCTGATTTATTTGACACGTAACACATCGCGTATTGCACAATTTTGTGCAATAGAGTGTATGATTTTTCATTTTGTGAAGGTAGCACACTTGCTGTTCATTTCACTGTTGTGGTTTCATCCTCACAGCTGTCTGCTAAAGGTCAGAGTCATAAAGGCCCAGGCTTGGTGCCCTTACCATTCAGCACGAGCAGAGGCACCTATATCGTCTCAATGACTCACACAGGACTCTTGGAAAGGTTACAACCAACTGCTAAGGAAGCAAAAGGAGGCAGAATCTGGGCTCTCACTGAGAGAATCACAGAATTGCTCACTGTAATGTCAGTCGGCTTAATAACATACTGTACCTTTGCTCCATTTGCCACATTCTCTAAATATATTCATTCCGTTGCTGCACAAACCAGATTTTTGTTGTTTACATGAAAGAGAACAAGGATTACTGTCACTTGTGTGCCACTAGCATCACCAAACAGATTTCTAACAATCCCTGCATCCGAAGATGCTTAATTCCCTATAGTATGCAGAGAGAAACTTAACTATATAAGTGAAGTTCAAGTGAATCATACAAAACATATTATTAGAAAAAAACAAGCATGAAGGTCCACCCCAACCCCATCTCTAACCCTCTCAAGCAATACATAAAAATTTGTAGTTCAACAGTGGTAATTGGGTCTTGTCAATGAAATTTCAGATAAAAATGTTTGTTGATAAAGGGGTTTTATGTCCACGATAACGGAAATTAAATTAAGATGCATCATGATGATGAACAATTTTAAATGGATAGTTCTCAAAAAATAGAAATCATGTCATCATTTACTCTCTCACATTGCTCCAAACCTACAAAAGGACATTTTCTAAATGTTTTTGTCCATAAAAATGAAAAAAAAAATTATACTGTAAGTGTTATAGAACTAAGGGGTATTTATTCTACTATTTTGATACAACAATCTTACACAGTGTACCTTTTTTTAATAATGGTGTACCTGTCATGGTGTGGGTTCATGTCTTGTTCCTGTCTATCCTGTGTTTCCCTTGTCTTTTGTGAACTTTAGTTATTTCCTGTGCTGTGTCATGTTTTGTAGCCCTTTGTAGTTTTTCTAGTTTATTAGTATCCCCAGGTGTTTCTGATTAACCATGCCCTCTTGTTATCTTGTTTAGCTTGTTTACCCCTGTATTTAAGCCCTGTGTTTCAGCCCTGTCTTTGTGAGTTGTTATTGTTGTAATGGTTGCTGTTTCCGTGTTCCTGGTCTGAGTTTCTTTTGTTTGTTTTATTAATAAATGTGCTTGCAATTGGATTCACTTCTCGCTTCATTCTTCCCGCATCGTTACAGAACAACTCACCGCTGGTTCCGTCCGGTTCAGAGACCGTCCGGACAGAGACCGTCCGGCCAGACCGTCCGGCCAGACCGTCCGGCCAGACCGTCCAGCCAGAGACCGCCACAGCCAGCGGCACGTCCTGCTGCACCGTGGCCGCCCGAGGGGTCTTCACCACCATGGCCGCCTGAAGGGTCTTCACCGCCATGGCCGCCCGAAGGGTCTTCACCGCCCTGGCCTCCCGAAGGGTCTTCACCCCCTGGCCACCCAAAGGGTCTTCTCCGCCCTGGCCACCCAAAGGGTCTTCACCGCCCTGGCCACCCAAAGGGTCTTCTCCACTCTGGCCACCCGAGGGGTCTTCACCGCCGTGGCCGCCCGACGGGTCTTCACCGCCGTGGCCTCCCGAGGGGTCTTCACCGCCGTGGCCTCCCGAGGGGTCTTCACCGCCCTGGCTGCCCGAGGGGTCTTCACCGCCCTGGCCACCCGAAGGGTCTTCACCGCCCTGGCCGTCCGAGGGGTCGTCTCCGCCCTGGTCGCCCGATGGATTGTCACCGCCCTGGCCGCCTGCGCAGCCTGCTCCGCATCGTTACAGTACCAATACATACTATATAGGCTTTTTAAAAATTACAGGGTACATATCTATTCATTTATACAGTAATCTTTTTAACAAAAGTGCACTGAAAACTAAAACTATTGCAACTTTTGCTTAAATATTGGGGAAAGATACTCTTGTTTCATATAGTAGTGCTTGTTACCCTCTTGTTCCATGTAGTTACAGGGTAAGGACAATAAAAAATACATTCACACAAGCTTATAGTACTGACTCGGAAACCTTTATTTGAAAAACAACTTAATTAAACAGATTTACAACACCATCAAAATGATCAATCACTTCAAATGCTTAAGTCCTGACAGAAAGAAGCATGTTTTGTCCCCCCTTTTTTTCTCTTGCTTGGCTTCTTCCTTTTGTTCCTCTTCTTCTTTTTCTTTCTTTCCACTGATAAAGAAATCATGTCTCTTGATATTATATATTATCTATTAAAAGAAAATGCAGTACTCCCAGAAATACGTCCTCACCATTTACTCATCTTTTACCCTCATGCCATGCAAGATGTATACGACTTTCCTTCTGTAGATTACCACAAATGAAGGTTTTTAGAACCTTAACCATTAAGATCTCTGGGAAGACATTTAATGTAAGCTCATGTGTTCCTAAAAGTTGGAGCATCAAACAGCATATACAGCAATAACTGTAGTAATCCATACGACCCCAGTGGATGGATCAATGTCTTCTGAAGGGAAACAATAAGTTTTTTTAAGGAAAAATACCAATTTTGTCAACATTTTAAACTGTAGACTATCACTTCAGACCAACTGTAATAAGTTGTTGTGGCGAACAGGACGGCCGAGGGACGTGAGAGAACGGCGCGAGGCCGGTGGTGCGATTGCTAATGAGCAACACCTGTGAAGCACACCGGTCTCGCATCTCTCACGGAGGAGCGGAAGCATAAAGGAGGAGCGACGACGTTGATGATCGAGAGAGGAACAGGCCTGTGTTTTAGTTGTGTTGTGTTTTGTTTTTGTATTTTATTTTAGCCAGCAGTCGTCCGCGAGGGGCTGCTGGCAGTTCCTTATGTTTATTTTCGGTAGCCAGCAGTCGTCCGCGAGGGGCTGCTGGTGGTATTTCGTTTGTTTGTTTTATTTAAATAAATTATATTTTGATTGTTCGCCGGTTCCCGCCTCCTTCTTCCCTGAACATTGCTACAGTTGTTTTTCAAATAAAGGTTTCCGAGTCAGTTATATAAGATTGTGTGTATGTATTTTAAGTGTATGTATGTACCTGTAACTACATGAAACAAGAGGGTAACAAGCACCACTTACCCTGTAACTACATGGAACAAGAGTATATTTCCCAGTATTTAAAAAAAATGCAGTAGCTTTACTTGCCTTGAAACATGTATCCCAAACTTTACACTATTATTACATGTAAGTACTTTATAGGTAAACTATAATTACTGAAAGTTACGCTGTAAATTTGTCTTAATTACTTTCCGAACTGTAATCTAAAGCGTTACCAAAATCTCTCTCAATTGACAGTTGCTACACTTGCATTCAAAGCTGACAGTGAATCTTTTGAAACCTTTAATCAACGACCGTATTTTAAAGCTGTAACCAATGAAGAGGAAATGTGCCACATATGTGTAAAAAAGGCATACTAATTTACTGCTGAAAAGACGCTGCACCAACGGCCATTAAAGCTGAATGTAGAGTATCCCTGCCATATGCAAGATTCAAAATTGAAAATTATACAAATAAAACCCTTGTTGTTGCCCACTGCAGTTTAATATGTCAATTTGTAGAACTCTCTCAGCCAAAGTAAGCCATGGGGAGTCCGTGCTCGTTGTGTTTATAAAGTATCATATAACAATATGGTGCTCAGAGTGAAAATGATACATTATGATTTCCATTCGCATATGTGATTTTTTTCTTGCTAAGCGAGGAAAGGGCCAAGTATAACATGCTTAACAAATGTTGTTATAAAATATCTTATTTCATCCTTTTAAAAAACCTGAATAAAAAAAAATGAGGATTAGCATTCCCTTAGTAGAACTTGAAGGGCTGTATCTCTGAAAAATAAATCCCACTTAAAGCCATTCTGGCGCTAAGATGGCCGCCTGCTTTCTCTTCTCCCCTCTGCACATTGAAAACAGCTGAATGATGCATAAGATCCAGTCAAATATAACCTTAGAAAAAATGCAATACCAATTCAGGGCTCCCTTATAACATGAGCAAAAGGAAGAGAGAAGCCCATCCCGCCAGCCTTTCTCCAGCACTAAATAATGGATTGTGGGTAGGTAAACGTTGGCAAATCCCACATTCTTCCAGGAGCCAGACAAAGAGGTCATTGCACATGCCCCTCAGGGTTTAAATTGGAGAAAGAATTTGCCCTTTTCATCCACCTCACTCTCTTCCCTCCTTCATGCTTGTGCAATCCAGATGTAAGAGCAAGGAGACATCAATATCATGGATTTACAGATCATACGCTACTGATAAGGATCAATTTGGTATTAAGCATTCAGCACTGTATAGGAAACATGCAATCTGTACAAAATAGGGCCTATTCTGTGATCAAGTCTAAGAGTGTTCACACAAAGATAGAGGTCATTAAGAAGGACATTCATAGTCTCGGTCTTCGACCGCAAACCTCTCACAGACTGTCTGATGCAACTACAATCTGATTGGCTCCAAAATTTACATGGTAGGGCAAAATTCAGAATTGAAGAAGCATCAAGAAGCATTTGAATTTGAACTAAATTGACCACACCACACAGGAGCTGAAATTTTAATTGGAGTAATAAAAAAATAAGATTAATGTACTGAACTGCAAGTCAAATAAATTAAAAAAGGAAAAGCATTCTGCAAAATGAAGTGTTCTTCCACACTGGTCCATAAAAGATTATTTGTCAACTGGAATTTAAAAGGACTTTGTCGATTCAACCCCTATGTGCTACAATGCCTGGTCTAGGGAATGTGCTGTATTCATTTTTTCAATATGTCCCGTCAGCTGGGAGATGCAGCATTCGGAGATGGTTTATAGTGGTGTGTGGCCAATGAACGTTAAACCAGGGGAGATAACAGCTCAAGGACGTCCAATAACATAGCTGAAAAAGAAGGCACCAACACACACAAATACACATACGCTCAGACGTCAGCGCTCTCACAGGATAAAGCCTATCTAAAAGAAGGCTGTGTAGGAGCAAAGAGAAGGACTCTCAGACGCACCCCTGAGATAACAAGTGGGATGCAGCCGGTCATTTGCAGCGTGTTGGAGCTCAGTTGGCAAAGCGTCTGTGAGCTCCCACAGGAGACACACACGGTATATTAATATAGCCTACCAGTTAAGATGGAAAAGAGCTTGCTCTGTTTTCTACAGAATCAATGCCTTTACAGTTTAACCTTGGGAGAGATCTGGGGTCGCACTGAGGCGAGGAGATGATGGAACAAGAGACAGAGAAACAAAGTGAAAGACCATTTATACTGCATTTATCTCTCTTGATGCCAATGTGAGCATGAAAGGCATGGATTGTGCCTTAAAAGGATTATTCAAAAATGAAAAGTCTGTTATCATTTATTCTATGTGGTTCCAAACCTTCTTCTATAACACTTTATTTTACAGTTGTTACACGGTACATGTAGTTACTGTAATAACTAAATTATGCATAATTACATGCAACCAAACCCTAACCTTTTAGTCAGTACAGTTAGTTATTATTACTCAGTAATTAAATGTATATTAAATGTTTTGTATTCCATTGAAGAACAGGTTACAGTGTAACATTTACATGCAGTTACAAAATCTAGTTAATCTATTTCTAGTATTCTCTCTCTCTCTGCCAATACTGTAAATTAAACAGGACAGGGTTTATCAATATCAATAAAAAAAAAAATCAATATTGTGACCTAGCCCAAATAAACCCATCATAAAAGTGCTCTATCCATGATACAATAATCATCCACTGAAATAAAATAGTGAAGGTTTTATAGTGTTTATATGATGTTGAACTGAAGGGTTAATAAATGACAACAATATTTTTGGTATTTTCATCTTTTCCTGCATGAAATTAGGCCAGGTGACATGGCTTCATTATCTCCACTATTAAGAACAGCAATATAGTGGGTTACTCAGGAATTTGCCTTAACAAAACATAAAACAACTGAGTTATATTACAGCAACTGGTTAAAAATGTGTGTCGCTGCAAGCATTTTTTTTTCTATATTATTCAGAGCCTTGGAAATTCGATTTGAGTGGTAGAGGTGAACATTGTTTCTTTTTCATATCGTGTAAATAGTATTAGTGTCAAAAGGTTTTGTACATATCCAGCATTCCCTGTGATTAAAATGCCATCAAGGGAAATGTTTTTATGTGCGTGTGTGTGTGTGTGTGTGTGTGTGTGTGTGTGTGTGTGTGTGTGTGTGTGTGTGTGTGTGTGTGTGTGTGTGTGTGTGTGTGTGTGTGTGTGTGTGTGTGTGTGTGTGTGTGTGTGTGTGTGTGTGTGTGTGTGTGTGTGTGTGTGTGTGTGTGTGTGTGTGTGTGTTGTTCTTTAAGCTGGGCTGGCCCCAAGCATTAAATAATGTCAAAACAGTCTTGTGTAATGAGCCTCATATCTGCGGATGAAATATTTAATATGTTTCCCCCTTGGGCAGCTCATCTTTAATAAAAGAAAGCGGTTTTGTATCTGTATTTACATAAAGACAAAGAGAGAATATCTAATCTGTATCAGAATTACAATAAAGCAGAACTTAATTATTCCTCTTACATAGTAAGATTGCTTTTTGAACACTTGCTAGCTATGATTACAATTCAATTGGAACTTGTTACTGGTGAGTAATAATCCTAAAATCTTGAGCAAAAACTTGATTGTGGAAAATGAGAAAAATATATTATGCATATAATTATGCATGACATTTGCAATGATATAGGAATTACAATGTATGATAATGCCGACTGGCTCATCTAACGTCTCAGAGATGTTTCATTCATTTATCCATGATGGAGATTGAGATTTAGAAGGTTGACATTTATGCATCATCATAGCCTAATTATCATACAGAGACACACTCATATACACACATAGTAGTGGCCAAAAGTGACTTTTCCTCTGGCCTAGGAAAAATGATATCTTCACCCTTTATTCAAATATCATTTAGAATAATTAATAATTCATATTATTTTGTAAGCATATTGTGTAGTTGGGCTTGGAGTTCATTGTTTATTTGTGATATTTGTGAAACATGTCAAATCGTGCAGACATCATTTTTAGCCAGGCTGTCATGCCAAGAAATTATGAACACAAACAAAAATGAGAGAGAGTAGTCAAAGCTTTTTCCAGTGAGCTTTTTGTTTTTCTATGCATTTTTAGTAAAATAAAACCTATAGTTGTAGTTTGCCTTTTTGACAAATAATTTTGTCAGATAAATACCTTGTCCAAGTTTAGTGTTTTTTGTTCCCTTCCGTAGTCACTTCGAGTTACATCGAATGACGATGAAATGGGGTTTCGCTTATAAAGCCTATCAACTTCGAGTATTACAAAACGAGCCAATGGCAGAGAAATGCCATGGGTCTGCGGAATTTGCATATCGTAACTCCGCCCCACCTCGTGGGTATACAAGGAGGACGCCGGCAACATGCAGATATGTTTTCGCTTCGGAGCCAAGTGTATTTTTCACTCCACAAGCCATTCTGAGTTTTCACTCTTTGAGACGAGCTACTCTCCAGGTGTTGGTGTGACGGCGAATTCCAGTGAGATTCACATTTGCCTGCTGATCTGTGCCGTGATTACCAGTCGTGTGTTTCCCCCTGGTCGCTTCAGCACCTGCGGGGTTTATTTCCTCTCTATTTGAGTTGCGCACGTGATGCAGCTTTCCGACAGAACAGTGAAAGATGTCTCGTCTGTGCACTTCTGGTTGCGGTCGGGTGGTTTCGTCATCTGATGGGCATAATAGCTGCTTTGCGTGTCTGGGCATTGATCACGCTAAAGCAGCTTTTGTGGATGCTTCATGTTCTCATTGTGGGAACATGACCATTGCGACACTGCGGTCGAGACTCCATGAGCTCACTAGAGCGAGAGGACGCTCTGTGCCTCCCCTGTCCGGGTCAGTCATTCCCCCTCACTGCCCCTCCGGCGGTACGTTGGTGGTTCGAATGACCCCGCTAGTTCAGTCTTTGGGAGCCTGGCTAGAGCTTCCCAATCTGTCCCACTGGGTCACGTGAACCATCAGGCTCGGCTACGCGATTCAGTTCACGCGATCTCCTCCCCGCTTACTGGCGAAAGGTGCGATCGAGATTGTCCCTCCAGCCGAAATGAGGTCCGGCTTCTACAGCCCTTACTTCATTGTACCGAAGAAAACCGGTGGGTTACGGCCAATCCTGGACCTGCGCGTCTTGAACCGTTACCTTCACAGGCTTCCGTTCAAGATGCTCACGGCCAAATGCATTTTCCAGTGTGTGCAGCCGCAGGATTGGTTTGCAGCGGTCAACCTGAAGGACGCCTACTTTCATGTCTCCATTCTTCCTCGACACAGACCGTTTCAACGTTTTGCTTTCGAGGGGCAGGCATACCAGTACGCAGTTCTCCCATTCAGGTTAGCCCTGTCTCCTATCTCCCGTCTTCGCGAAGATCATCGAGGCAGCGCCGCTACGGCAACACGGGGTTCGCATCCTGAACTATTTCGACGACTGGCTGATGCTAACTGACTCTCGAAACCAGGTTTGCGAACACAGGGACCTTGTGCTCCGGCGGCACCTAGCCCGTTTGGGCCTTCGTACATCAACCGACAAGGTGGTCTATGCAAAACTCATGTTGTTCCCTCTTGGGACCTCTCAGTGGTTTTAACTGCCCTGCAGAGTGCTCCGTTTGAGCCTCTGCAATCAGTGGAGCTTAAGTTCCTGTCAGTAAAGACAGCGTTCCTGGTTGCATTGGCCTCCATTAAGAGGGTAGGGGACCTGCACGCATTTTCCATTGACGAAGCGTGCCTGGAATTCGGGCCACCTCAGACCAGCTCTTTGTCTGTTATGGTGGGAAGCTGCAGGGAAGGCTCTCTCCAAGCAAAGGTTGTCTCACTGGATAGTGGACACCATTGCTTTGGCATACCAGCAGCAAGGTCGACCGTGCCCCCTTGGTGTGAAGGCACACTCCACCCGGAGTGCGGCTTCCTCTTGGGCTTTAGCGCATGACACCTCGCTAAAAGACATCTGCAGAGCTGCAGGCTGGGCGACACCCAACACATTCGCGAGATTGTATAATCTCCGAGTAGAGCCAGTGTCCTCTCGTGTACTCACTTCAACTAGCCGGTAACTGGACCCGCTCAGGTGTCTTCACTTGGTCGCCATTCCACTCCACGGACTGGATACGTGCGATATTCTCCTCAGGTGAACTTCCCCGTAAGCCCTGAGTTCCTCCAGCACTCTTGACGTCAACGCCAGAGTCTATGCCTGCGGCAGCTTTCGCATCGGCTAGGTCCCTCCATGTCCATGGTTCCCCTCCGGTGACCCCCACATGTGTATTTCCACTATAAGCCTCTCTGAGCATGTGTCTGTCCCATGGCCAACCACCTTGCCACCCCGGGGTTGAAAGATTCCACCCTGCGGGCTGGACACCCCAGTGTTTTTCCATATGCATCCCTCCGGGTCATATGTGTATTCTTAAGTTCACCCCCTTCGGGCTGGCACTAATTGCATATTTCCACTGAGATATGCTCCCAGTGTACCTTGGTATTCCTGTGTTAAGTAGGAGTCCATCGTCCATGCTAGCCTCACGATAGAGATCTCAGACTTACGCAGGGCACTGGAAGACAGCCGAGTGGCGTGATTAGACTGGGAACCCCATTTTGTCGTCATTCGACATAACTCGGAGTGACTACGAAAGGGAACGTCTCGGTTACGAATGTAACCCTCGTTCCCTGAGTAGAAAACAGAGACGTTATGTCTCCCTGCCACCTCCGCTGTACCGCGGGAATTGCCTGAGTTCAGTCTCGGCTCCTCAGCGAAGAAACATATCTGCATGTTGCCGGCGTCCTCCTTTTATACACGAATCCGACAAGCGTTCTGTGTAGGCTGCCATCTTGTGGCGACGCCCTTACTGACCTGTTACCGGTATGTAAACAAACCTCTGTGATAACGCACCCTCGATGACAGCTACAGCCAGGCAGAATGACTTGTTGGGTTGATGATGTTAGACAGTGGCCTCCAGTCACAGATGAAGGTACAAATGATCTTACAGATTATTTATGAAAATAGCTTGGCAAGCTAGCTAGGCTAACGTTAGCTAACGAGGAAACTATAAAAAGATCTGTCCATTTGGCAACAATAAATAAATGAATGACATCAAATAAACAAATTCATGTTTTCCATTTGTGTCCATTATTTATCTCATTTTCACATTGCAAAAGGCAAGAGTAAGGTACAGCTAGAAAGTATACATAATATCGACCAATTTGTATTTTTAAACCATGGAAAGAGGTCAATATAACAGCAGGAGAACAATTATGTCACATAACGTTACATTTAGCACAGGAAAGCCATTTAATGACCATAGCATGTTAATTGAATAGAAAAAATAGCTTGAGAGGAGATTTTGCTGAGCACTATATTACATATTTATCATATTTTTTACTTATGTCATTAAATAATTGTTATTATAATTTAAGCCTTAAATAATACCAGCAAATTGGGCCCTCTATGTTTACATCATTAGGTGAGATTATTTTTTTAAAATAAAATTTAAAATAAACGTGTATCCAAATTAGTCAATATTGAATCAAAATCAGAATCAAATCACAAAAATGGAATGAAATCTTGAAATCTTTGTCAAGCTATAATGAAAACTGTATCCTACCAGTCATTGTACAATGTAAACATTGTAACATGTTGTCACTAAACTTCATAAAATTCTATTTAGTTACCAAATGTTTTGACAATCCCCCCCCCCCAAAAAATCTGTCACAGTCAAGCAAATCAAACATTAACAACAGACATTTAATGTTACTAACGTTACTGCCCCTATGCGCCCCTTCTGTTGTTTTAAAGGTATTCAAGAGTATTTTCTCCTTCGCCAGGCATCCGATGATCAACAAAATGCCAACTACAGGTCACTGATAGAAGGACAAAATTATCTGAGCTCCGGATGGGTTGGTCAAATAATGCACACTCTACCAGATGATAAACACATAGTTCTAAAAGGACCTGTCCGATTTTCACAGACCCTTAACAACACAATTTATAACGGAACATGTTTTCCCACTCGACATTATAAAAGTTGTAACGTCAGTGACAGTCGTAAATCGCGGGCTGTTTATTCCAGTGGACGCAAGTTTCAACTAAAACAATAGGAGGCAATGGCGCAACCGGGGCGCAACGCTACCCAGCAACAGCTCAGTTATGGCGCTCGCTTACTTCCGGTAGTTTCGCCGGATTCGTCTATACCCACGAGTTACGCTATGCAAATTCCGCAGACCAATGGCATTTCTTTGCCATTGGTTCATTTTGTAATACTGAAAGTTGATAGGCTTTCTAATCGAAACCCCATTTTGTCGTCATTCGACGTAACGTCTTTGTTCCCTACTCAGGGAACGAGGGTTCCCTATCGGTCAGTCACTACAACGTAGGTCATGACTGACCAATAGGAATCTCGCTAGAGAGGCCAATCTATTTCGAGTGAAACTAAAACAGGCCAATGCACATTGGCGTGCAATCATTTGCATCAGCTGCGCGGCCTCGTTAGCGCGGGTATTTAACGAGCAGCTGAGCAATTGCACAGTTAGCTTTCTGCTTCGGAGCCAAACACTTCGTTACCTCTACAGCTACAGTGAAAACTTTGACAGGCTTTTTTAGTTTCTTTCTTTCTTTTCGGTGCTGGGCGTGACAGCACGGCAGCGTGAGCAGCCTCCTCTTAAAGAGTAAACAAAAAAAGCTGTTTTTACGGCTGGTAAGATCTCCCAGCGCACAGTTGGGTGCACATTCCCCTGTGATCGCTGAGGCTGCTCCCCTGCGTGCTTCAGCACCAGTGAGAGTAGTCCCTAAAAGAGCAAACACAGATAGTTTGCGTCTTTTTCAAGATGACGTTCTATCTGTGTGTTTCTGGATGCGGTCGTTACCTGGGGTCGCAGGATGGTCACGATCGCTGCCTTGTGTGTCTGGGCCTCAAACACGCACAGGCAGCGTTCATGGATGAGTCATGTACCCATTGTGGGAAGATGACCATCTCGGAGCTGAGGTCGAGACTCTCGTTCCTGCAAAGGGGCGGAGTCCCCGTGCCTGCACCTCGGTCCAACCCCCCTTCGCGGGTTGCTTCCGGCAGTGACATGGGTGACCTGAGGGTTACAGCGAGCGCGCTTCCTTCGAGGAACCAACCCCCTTGGAACCCTCACTCCTCTCATGCTCCGCAGCCAGTTCAGCTGCCAACGGAACGCGCCGGACCATCCTCGAGATGTGTACCGGTCGTTTCGTTCGGCGCTCCCTGCGATGACCAGATGTCGATCGCTGCATCGGAGGGTGGGTCAGACCGCTCCGTGGACGACGGCTCGGAGCCGCTGCCTCTTTCGGGTGTGCCAGCTGTGCCCGAGTCGGACCCGGAGATGATGGCCATGCTTTCCCGGGCCGCCAACAGGATCGGGCTCGTGTGGAACCCTCCACCGTGTCCCGAGCCCTCGAGGCTGGATGATTGGTATCTCGGGGTGGCGCGCGCTGGTTCTCAGCAACCCACCCCAGTGCCTTTCTTCCCGGAGGTGCATGAGGAGCTCACGGGGACGTGGACGGCACCTTTCACTGCCAGAAACCGTTCCGCTGGCTGCTCCTCCCTCACCACCCTTGATGGCGGGGCAGCTAAGGGATACACGCGTATCCCGCCAGTGGAACGGGGTGTTGCTATGCAACTGTGTCCTAACTCCACTTGGCGTGGAGAACCGTGTCTTCCTTTGCGGGCCTGTAAGTACTCGTCGGACTTAGCCGGCAAGGCTTACAAGGCCTTTGCGGAAGCTGCCTCTGCCATACACGCTATGGTGTTGTTGCAGGTTCATCAGGCTAAGGCACTGAAGGACCTGCAGGAGGGTGGTCACGATCCGCAAGTTCTCTAAGAACTTCGCGCCGCGACGGACCTCGCGCTTTGTGCGACGAAGGTTACCGCGCGGTCTGTGGGTCGTGTGATGTCCACTTTGGTGGTCCAGGAACGCCATCTCTGGCTGTGTCTGGCCGACATGCGAGAGACCGACAAGCTCAGGTTTCTTAACTCCCCCGTGTCCCAGACCGGCCTCTTCGGCGACGCGGTCGAGAACTTTGCCCAGCAGTTCTCGGCTGTACAGAAGCAGACTGAGGCCATCAGACACATCCTGCCGCGGCGGTCAGCTGCTGCCTCCACACCACCGCCTGTGGCTCCTCAGTCTGCTCGTCGCCTCGCTAGGGCGTAGCAGCCTCCACCTAAGCGGCGCCGTGGAGCCAGTCGCAGGCAGGGCGCCCCGCCTGTCCAGGGCCCCGCCAAGAAGGGCGGCAAAGCCAAGGGTAAGTGGCCCTAGGACGGGCGACCCGGAGATGGAAGGGACTGCTCTCCAGGAGACGGTGACCGCATCGCTCCCTCCCCCGGAAGAGGGCCGGGTGGAAAATCCTTTGTTTCCTTTTGTTTGTGTTCCGCCGCTGGCCTTAAAACCAGCGGTACCCAAATTTTCAATAAAAGAGCAGTTTCTACCATCTCTGGGTCCGAAGGGGACCCGGAGAGCAGTGGGGGAACAGAATCCTCACCAATCTCATCCGCCTCCTCTATCGCCAGTGAGCAGCAGTGTGCAGTTCGAGAACGCCACCGAGCCGCCTCCTGCACCTCCTGCCCTGTGGAACCAGGTAAGTGCTGCACAGCGCACACAGACCCCGCTACGGGCCGCCTCCCAGAGAGAGCCCCCCGAGCCGCGTCCCTGTGCTCCACCTCGCTGCCCCAAGCCGGGTACGCCTGCAGTCCCTTTGGTACCGCTTGCACGGTCTCTGAGAGCCTGGTTAGCGCTCCCCAGTCCATCTCGCTGGCTCATTCGGACCATCAGGCTCGGCTGTGCGATTCAGTTACTCGGCGTCCCCCCAAGTTTCGGGCCATCCACTCCACTACAGTGAGAGCAGCCGATGCCCATGTCTTGCGTGCGGAGATCGCAGTCCTGCTGGTGAAGGACGCGATAGACCCGGTCCCTCCAGCCGATATGAGGTCAGGGCACTACAGTCCCTACTTCATTGTACCCAAGAAAGGTGGTGGGTTACGACCGATCTTGGATCTGCGAGTTTTGAATCGGAGCATCCACAAGCTACCGTTCAAAATGCTCACGCAGAGACGCATTTTCAAATGCATCCGTCCCCAAGATTGGTTTGCACCGATCGACCTGAAGGACGCGTACTTTCATGTATCGATTCTTCCTTGACACAGGCCGTTCCTGTGCTTTGCGTTCGAGGGTCGAGCATATCAGTACAAAGTCCTACCCTTCGTGCTGTCCCTGTCCCCCCGTGTCTTCACGAAAGTCACGGAGGGGGCCCTTGTTCCCATGAGAGAACAGGGTGTTCGCATCCTCAACTATCTCGACAACTGGCTCATACTAGCACACTCTCGAGACCAGCTATGCGAACACAGGGACCTCGTGCTCAGGCACCTCAGCCAGTTGGGTCTTCAGGTCAACTGGGAAAAGAGCAAATTCTCCCCTGTGCAGACGATCTCTTTTCTCGGTATGGAATTGGATTCGGTTGCTCAGACAGCGCGCCTCACAGAGCAGCGTGCTCAGTCGGTGCTGAACTGTTTGAACACGTTCAAAGGCAGGACGGCGGTCCCACTGAATTTTTTTCCGAGGCTCCTGGGGCATATGGCAGCGGCAGCAGTGGTAACCCCGCTCGGCTTGCTTCATGTGAGACCGCTTCAGCACTGGCTTCACAGCCGAGTCTCGAGATGGGCGTGGCATCACGGCACTCACCGCGTGGCAATCACACCGGCCTGCCGTCAGACCTTCAGCCCTTGGTCAGACCTTTCGTTCCTTCGGGCAGGAGTCCCCTTGGAACAGGTCTCCAGGCATGCTGTGGTATTCACAGATAACTCTGCCACCGGCTGGGGTGGCACGTACAACGGGCATGCAGTGTCAGGGGTGTGGACGGCTCCCCAACTGCATTGGCACATCAATTGCCTCGAGTTGCTAGCAGTACATCTCGCTCTGAGCCCCTTGAAAAGGCCTCTACGGGGCAGGGACGTACTGGTCCGCACGGACAACACTGCGACCGTTGCGTACATCAATCGACAAGGTGGTCTACACTCCCGTCGCATGTCGCAACTCGCCCGCCATCTCCTCCTCTGGAGTCAGAAGCATCTGAGGTTGCTTCGAGCCATGTATGTCCCCGGTATGCTCAACCGTGTGGCCGACGAGCTATCACGAGCTGTGCTTCTGGGAGAGTGGCGACTCCACCCCCAGGTGGTTCAGCTGATCTGGAGAGAGTTCGGAGAGGCTCAGGTAGACCTGTTTGCCTCCTCAGAGACCTCCCACTGCCAGCTGTTTTACTCCCTGACCGAGGGAACACTCGGCACGGACGCACTGGCACACAGCTGGCGCCGGGGCCTCCGCAAGTATGCGTTTTCCCAGTGAGCCTACTTGCACAGACACTGTGCAAAGTCAGGGAGGACGAGGAGCTGGTCCTTCTGGTGGCTCCCTATTGGCCCACCCGGACTTGGTTCCTGGAACTCATGCTCCTCGCGACAGTCCCTCCCTGGCCAATTCCTCTGAGGAAGGATCTTCTGACTATGGAACCCGCGCCCAGACCTCTGGAAACTCCATGTCTGGTCCCTCGGGACGCGGAGGTTCTAGGTGACTTACCCCCAGAGGCACTTAACACCATCACTTCAGCACGGGCGCCATCCACGAGACGTGTTTACGCCCTGAAGTTGAACCTGTTCGTCGAGTGGTGTTCTTCTCGCCAAGAAGACCCCCGAAGATGTTCGATAGGGTCTGTGCTTTCCTTCTTGCAGCAGGGGTTGGAGCGTAGACTGTCCCCTTCCACCCTCAAAGTACATGCTGCCGCTATTTCTGCTTATCACGACCACATAGATGGCAAAACAGTTGGAAAGCACGACCTGGTCGTCAGGTTTCTTAGGGGGGCGAGACGATTAAATCCTCCTCGACCCCCCTCTATAACCTCTTGGGATCTTTCCCTGGTGCTTCGAGCACTTCAGGATGTTCCCTTTGAGCCTCTGCAGTCAGTAGACTTAAAGCTTCTTTCCATGAAGACTTTGCTGCTGGTTGCATTGAACTCTGTCAAGAGGGTAGGAGACCTGCATGCATTTTCGGTCGACGAATCGTGCCTAGAGTTCGGGCCAGGTGACGGCCACGTGGTACTAAGACCCCGGCCTGGCTATGTGTCCAAGGTTCCTACCACTCCCTTCAAAGACCAGGTAGTGAACCTGCAAGCGCTGCCTTTGGAGGAGGCAGACCCAGCCCTGGCTTTGCTCTGTCCCATTCGCGCTCTGCCTATGTACGTGGACAGAACTCAAAGCATCAGGACCTCAGATCAGCTCTTTGTCTGTTACAGAGGCCAGTGGACGGGAAAGGCTGTCTCCAAGCAGAGGTTGGCCCACTGGATAGTGGATGCCATCGCCTTGGCTTACCAAGCACACTCCACGAGAGGCGTTGCATCCTCCTGGGCGCTGGCACGTGGCTCCTCGCTAACAGATATCTTTAGAGCTGCGGGCTGGGCGACACCTAACACGTTCGCTAGATATTATAGCCTACGTGTAGAGCCGGTCTCCTCCCGTGTTCTCACCCTAAACGGGTAGAAGCACTGAGAGGTCTGGCTCTGTCGGCTTGCTGCACCCTACTGGTTTTGCGTCGAGGCTGTAAGCTCTACGCCTCGTATTAGCTTTGTATTTCTTTCTGTTTTGAACCATCATTTACTATCATTCCTAGTTGTTTATATTACTAAATATAGTTTACCCACCATCTCAGATTAACCTTACATCGCTAGCTTCCGTTATTGTTAGCACCGCACGCTAGTGTTTACGCGCCACGCGCGCTCATTTATTTATTATTTATTTTCTCTCGCGCGCCCGCGCCTTTGAGTTAATAAAAGCCCAGGTAAGTAAGAATCAGTCAACACAAACGGTGAGTAATGTCTTGTCCTGTTATTGTCACCTGTGTCACATGTCATATGTTTAGTGTAGCCTTCTCCGATGGCAATATAGGATTTATTTGTGATAAATGCAAGGAGACAGTCAGGCTGACGGAGAAGATTTCAGAGCTAGAGACACGCATCCAAACTTTAATTGAGGATAGTAAGGATAGTACTAGAGCTTTAGATACTATTTTGGATGCGCCTAGCATAGTGAACTCTGTACATTATTCGGTTCCGGCTGAAGTAGAGCCCAGGCAGCAGGGCAGATGGGTGACCGTGAGAGATCGCTCTAGTCGCGGATTAAAAAACCACCCTTCCGTTCCGATTACCATAACAAATCGATTTGCCCCACTCAGTGAAACACCCACTGAGAATTCTGTTGATTGTGCCCTGGTAATTGGTGATTCGATCACACGGAACGTGAAAATAGAGACACCAGCCACCATAGTCACATGTTTGCCGGGAGCCAGAGCGCCTGACATCAAAGCAAATTTAAAAGTGCTGGCTAATGCTAATCGTAAATTCTCTAAGATCATTATTCATGTCGGCACTAATGATGTTCGACTCCGCCAGTCGGAGATCACCAAAATTAATATTAAAGAGGTGTGTAAACTCGCAAGTACGATGTCAGGCACTGTAATTTTCTCTGGCCCCCTTCCTGTTCGCAGGAGTGATGAGATAGTTAGCAGATTGGCCTCACTCAATGGTTGGTTGTCTAAGTGGTGTCCGTTGAATAATATGAATAATATAGAATTCATAGACAATTGGAAAAGTTTTTGGGGCAAGCCTGACCTGTTGAAAAGAGATGGTGTTCATCCCTCCTGGGATGGTGCTGCTCTTCTCTCTAGTAATATGGCACATAGTCTTAGAGCTAAAACATGACAATCTGGGGCTCAGGTCAGGAAGCAGACAGACTGGCTAAACCGACCGTCTGCTAGCGGCCTCGCGTCACCAAGGTCAGATAAATCCCATCACATAGAGCCTCTTTCACCTAGATATCATCATATAGAGACTGTGTCTGTTCCCCGAATTTGGAAATCCAAAAAACGTCAGGTAAAAAATTTAATTGATGTTCAACAAATAAAAAACAGATATAATACAGATGAACAAATGATAAAGCTTGGGTTGCTGAATATTCGATCCCTTACTTCAAAATCGCTCATAGTTAATGATATGATTTCAAGTTATAATCTAGATGTGCTGTGTTTGACAGAAACCTGGCTAAAACCAAACGATTACATTACTTTAAATGAGTCAACCCCACAAGATTACTGTTATAAACATGAACCTCGTCTAAAACGCAAAGGGGGAGGTGTTGCTGTAATTTATAGTAATATTTTCAAAACCACTAAGAAATCTATTTTTAAATATACTTCTTTTGAAGTGTTGGTGCTTAATGTAAAAATATATAGTGTAAACGATAAATCACGTTTGAGATTTCTGCTGGCTACTGTATACAGGCCACCAGGGCACCATAAAGATTTTATCAAAGAATTTGCGGACTTTCTATCAGAATTAGTATTGGCTAACGATAAAGTACTAATTGTTGGTGATTTTAATATACATGTAGATAATGAAAAAGATGCATTGGGATTGGCACTTAAAGACATTGTAAACTCAATTGGAGTTAGACAACACGTGTCAGGACCCACTCATTGTCGTAATCATACTCTAGATCTAATATTATCACATGGAATAGATGTTGATGCCGTTGAAATTCTGCAGCAGAGCGATGACATCTCAGACCATTATCTAGTCTCATGTAAATTACATTTAGCCAAGGCTGCAAAGCCGACTCCGTGTTATAAATATGTTAGACCTATAACTTCTGCCACTAAAGATTGCTTTATCAATAATCTTCCTAATCAGTTTCATCATCTCAGCATCCCGAATAGCTTAGAAGAACTCGATATTGCAACAGAAACTTTTAACTCTCTCTTTTCCAGCACTTTAGACGCAGTTGCTCCGTTGCGCTTAAAGAAGATTAAAGAAAATAGTCCAACGCCGTGGTACAACGAGCACACTCAGGCCCTTAAGAGAGCAGCCAGAAAAATGGAGCGCAACTGGAAGATAACAAAACTAGAGGTATTTCGGATTTCATGGAAAGAGAGCTCGATTGCTTACAGAGAGGCTTTAAAAGCTGCTAGATCTGCTTATTTTTCAACCCTATTAGAAGAAAATAAACATAATCCTAGGTATTTATTTGAAACAGTGGCTAAACTAACGAAAAAGAAAGCTTTAAGCACAGAAGTTTCCAAGCAACACAGCAGTAATGACTTTATGAACTTCTTCACTTATAAGATTGATAATATCAGGGACAAAATTATAACTATGCAACCGTCTACTACAGTATCGCATCAGGGAGTGCATTGTAGTCTCCCTGAGGAAAAATTGTTTTCATTTGTTGCTATAGGAGAGGACGATTTCTGCAAACTCGTTAATTCATCTAAATCGACAACTTGTATGTTAGACCCTATACCGACTAAGCTACTGAAAGAGATGCTTCCACAGATCATAGATCCTCTTCTTAATATCATTAATTCGTCTTTGTCTCTAGGATATGTACCAAAAACCTTTAAGCTGGCTATGATAAAACCGCTTGTTAAAAAACCGCAACTTGATCCTTCAGAATTAGTCAATTACAGGCCGATCTCAAATCTGCCTTTTCTGTCAAAGATATTAGAAAAAGCAGTATCCTCACAACTGTGTTCCTTTCTTGAAAGAAATGATATCTGCGAGGATTTTCAGTCAGGATTTAGACCGCACCATAGTACTGAGACAGCTCTCATTAGAGTTACAAATGATTTACTTTTATCATCCGATCGTGGTTGTATCTCTCTATTAGTGTTACTTGATCTTAGTGCTGCATTTGACACAATTGACCACAACATTCTTTTAAATAGACTGGAAAACTATGTTGGCATTAGTGGAATTGCACTAGCATGGTTTAAATCATACTTATCTGACCGTTATCAGTTTGTAGCAGTAAATGAAGAGATGTCTTATCGATCACAAGTTCAGTATGGCGTACCACAAGGCTCAGTACTAGGACCGCTGCTGTTCACTCTGTACATGCTACCATTAGGACATATCATTAGGAAACATGGAATTAGCTTTCATTGTTATGCCGATGATACTCAGCTGTATATTTCTTCAAAACCTAACGAAACTTACCAATTCACAAAATTAACGGAATGCATAGCTGATATAAAAAATTGGATGACTAGTAATTTCCTACTACTAAACTCTGAAAAAACAGAGATTCTAATTATTGGACAAAAAACTTCCACACGTAATAACCTAGAATACTGTCTAACCCTTGATGGCTGCTCTGTTAAGTCTTCGTCGTCGGTTAGGAACCTGGGTGTGCTCTTTGATAGCAATCTTTCATTTGAAAGTCATGTGTCTAGTATCTGTAAAACCGCATTTTTCCATCTTAAAAATATATCTAAATTACGACATATGCTCTCATTAACAAATGCGGAACAATTAGTTCATGCTTTCATGACAACAAGACTAGATTATTGTAATGCTCTACTGGGTGGTTGCCCTGCACGCTTAATAAATAAACTACAGCTGGTCCAAAACGCGGCCGCTCGAGTTCTTACTAGAACCAGGAAATATGACCATATTAGCCCGGTTCTGTCAACACTGCATTGGCTGCCTATTAAACATCGTATAAATTTTAAAATATTGTTGATTACTTACAAAGCACTAAATGGTTTAGCTCCGCAGTACTTGAGCGAGCTCTTAACGCATTATAGTCCTTCACGTCTATTGCGATCTCAAAATTCGGGCCAGTTGATAATACCTAGAATTTCAAAATCGACTGCGGGCGGTAGATCCTTTTCCTATTTAGCACCAAAACTTTGGAACAGTCTTCCTACCATTGTCCGGGAAGCAGACACACTCTGTCAGTTCAAAGCTAGACTAAAAACACATCTCTTTGACCTAGCATACACATAATATATTATAGACTTCTATAATTCCATATTAGGCTGCATAGATTAGGTCAGCCGGAACTGGGAACACTTCCCTTAAATCCTGATGTACTCGTTACATCATCATAAGAAGAATGGCATCTACGCTAATTTTAGTGTCTTTGTTTATCCCAAGGTTTTCCCGCAGCCGACCGGATCCAGGCCGTATCCAGATCTGACTAGGAGCTTTGCCTGGACCCGATGACAACGCAGTGCTGAAGTGCCAACTAGCCTCTCCCTATGGAGGATCCCTTTCCCACTCTACAGATAAAATGTTGTGATTCCGGTTCGCGTACCCACCCCGAAGTGATAAAATAAAACAAAATTCTGTATCACATTTACAGTTACTGTAAATCCGGCCTCTAGTTCATAAACGCCAGAGGAGAACTGGCCCCCGACTGAGCCTGGGTTCTCCCAAGGTTTTTTTTTTTTCTCCATTAGGTCACCTGATGGAGTTTTAGGACACCAGTAGGTCACTTGATGGAGTTTTTCGGTTCCTTGCCACTGTTGCCTTTGGCTTGTTCAGTTGGGGATATTCAAAATAATTAGCCAAGCATTAATACCATTGATCAGCCCTACCAAACGTGGATGTTTTTTCACTAAGAAACAAACATTATGTTATTTGATTGATATTGTGAAGCTGCTTTGATGCAATTTATATTGTGAAAAGCGCTATATAAATACACTTGACTTGACTTGACTTGACTACTGTGCACCCTTATTGCTCCAGAGTAAAACCTGTCGAGTCCACCAAAACCCCTCGGTCCGGACTTGGCGGAGCGTCCGGCGCCAGGCCCTTATCCGCTGAATCCTTGAGAACCGGATCTGGGCTGGGTTCCATATGTGTGACCCTACGGGGATCCACGGCTGCTCCTATCGGAAGCCCGTGTCTTTCCCTTGGGCTAAGTCACCCATTATTTCATATGCAGTACAGCCTTCGGGCTAGTCCATATGTATTTCCACATAACTCCTTGAAGAAGTGGCTTCCGCAGCGTTCCTTCCTAAACAGAAGGGGCACGCTTTCCCAGTGTTATCCAATATCTCACTGTATGGGTTATTACGGAACAACAGTGTCAAACTCACTCTGTGTAGGCCTCCTCCTATCGTCCTTCCAGGCAAGAAGGTGTAGAGGCTTGCACGGGGGCGCTGGATGGGGTGCAGCAGCTGTGGCGCTTTGGTAGGGATTCCTATTGGTCAGTCATGACCTACGTTGTAGTGACTGACCGATAGGGAACGTCTCGGTTACGTATGGTAACCCTCGTTCCCTGAGGGAGGGAACGGAGACGTAGGTCCCGTCGCCACATCTGCTGCCGCCCGCCGGGGCGGCCAGCTTCTCAGGCTTGGCTCCTCAGCAAAAAACTAACTGTGCAATCGCTCAGCTGCTCGTTAAATACCCGCGCTAACGAGGTCGCGCAGCTGATGCAAATGATTGCACGCCAATGTGCATTGGCCTGTTTTAGTTTCACTCGAAGTAGATTGGCCTCTCTAGCGAGATTCCTATTGGTCAGTCATGACCTACGTCTCCATTCCCTCCCTCAGGGAACGAGGGTTACCATATGTAACCGAGACGTTACATTCATAACCGAGACGTTCTTTCCTCATATTTAAAATATTGAAAAAAATATATAAATAGCATCCTCATATTGTCATGGCTTATTCAAACTTGCATGGTCATTAAAAACAAATACCTTAAAATAAACTTTATTTTATATAGCGCCTTTAAAAACCATCTCAACACGCTTCACAAAATAGAAACATGATAAAACATACAATTAAACAAACAATGCATTACTGAAAAAAAACTTGATAAAATACAAAATGAAAACGTTATGAAATGTTCGATTAATAATAATAAGGCAATTATGAACAATTATGTGAAAGCTACCCTAAACAAATACGTTTTAAGGGATGATTTAAAAACACTGAGGGATTCGGCTTGCCTAATCTCAGGAGGCAGGGAATTCCAAAGTTTTGGAGCATTTGATGAAAAGGCCTATCACCTGGGACGTCCACAGGGGGGTTGCTCAGGTTGCCCGGGCAACTGCCCATATGCCCTTCTCGACTCACGTTGCCCTTCCAAGGGGGAATAAATAAATCGTACAATGATGCAGAATTTCACTTAGGCCTAGATTTTAAAAAAAATCGCAAAGCCTCATTCACTTCCATTCGGGCACCGAAAGTGAAAGTCAGTATGGGAAGCTAGCGCAAACTCTGTTTACGTGGCTGTAGTGCTGCACGCGACCGGTGTAGCTATAAATCATGCGTAGTTGCACAGTTACCATACGTACCATGAGAACTGAATGTACGGGAAGCCAAAAGGTTAAAAAAGGATTGTATTTTTTCCCGAAATCTAAGCGTTTTTTTTATTTATTTTATTATTAGAAGCGAGTTTTTCCCCATCTGTCAATTCAATACAGATGATTTATTTTCCAATTTTTTTTAAATAAATAAATAATAATAATTAGAAAAAAGAATAAACAATAATATGAGGAACTCTTTTTCTCATGTAGCCTATTTTGGTGATATTTAACATGTGCATTTTGTATTCTGTTTACAAAGTTGTATATCATAAACCTGTCATCTCTGACGTTTTGCAATCTTTATAAATAATAATAAGACCATAATATGAGGCATTGAGTTTGGACATAAACACGGTCAGATAAGGCAATTTGTACGGGCAAAATTCAACTGAATATATGGATTTTCATGACTCATGTTTTTTCTGTGTTATTATTGGTAGTAGTTAAGGTGATTAGTGATTTTAATAAAGACCCTGTTATTCTCAGTTCTTCATATTTTTTTGGGGGGGGGGCTTTTTTCACATGCCATGCCCTTTTTTTAACATCACATCCCCTTTTTTTCAGGTCAGAGCAACTGCCCCTCAAAATTCCTGTGCACGTCCCTGCCTATCACCCATGGATTTTAGTTAAATGGGGAACAATTAAAAGGCCAGCTTCTGAAGAGCGGAGATCACGTGCACAGGGCCGGTTCTAGACATTTGGCGGCCCTCTTGTCAATATTTATGTTGGAGGCCCCCCACCCCCAATAGATAACTCTTGAAACAAATATGATTCCTAACCTTTTAATTTATAAAAACATTTAATTTAAAATGTTTTATATTTTTACTTACACAGTACATAATTTTGGACAGATTACTATTTTTAATGTCTTTGAAAGAAGTCTCTTATGCTCATCAAGTCTGGATTTATTTGATCAAAAATACAGAAAAAATATATGTGAAATATTATTACAATTTAAAATAATGGTTTTCCTATTTTACTATACTTTTAAATATATTTCTGTGATGCAAAGCTGAATTTAGTGTCACGTCATCCTTCAGAAAACGTTATAATATTCTGATTTATTATCAAATGTTAGCAATGGTGCTTAATATTTATTTTATAACCTGTGATACTTTTTTTCAGGATTTTCTGATTATTAAAAGCTTGTTTGAAAAAAGTCTTCAGTATCACTTTTTATACATTTAACACATCCTTGCTGAATATTTTTTTTTTTTTATCAAATAAATGCAGGCTTGTAGAGCATAATGAGAAACTTCTTTCAAAAACATTCAAAATAGTAATTGGTCCAGACTTTTTACCAATAGGCTACTGTATGTAGGCCTACATATTAATCAAACTTTATCTAAGGTAATCTCTTTTTTGTTTAATGAAGATGTTATTGTTATTTTGCTGTTTTATTCAATTTATTTACAGTTCCAGAATGCCACTTCAGGAGATGAACATAGCCTAAGGCCGCGTGTCCACCGAAGCGTTTTTAGCCAGCTGAAAACGCTAGACGCTCTGCTGAAAACGCCTAGCTGTGGGCGCTTGAGAGCGTTTTGGCAGCGCTGCGTTTTTTTTTTTGTTGTTTTTTTTTCAGTTGAGACAATTCGTTGCTATGATACAGAATATTCGCAACACAGTTAACTTGTAACTGATTTCGCAGATAATTTGTTTCACTCTAAAAAAATATTTCCCATCCATCTTGTTCGGTTAGCTTTGCTGGTTTACGTCGTTGTACAGAAAGAATGTTGTGACAGTTAGTCGGTGTGGTTTCTATCCCGCCCCTCCTCCACTGTGATTGGACGGTTGATTCAAAGTGACAGTGATGAGCGCTGCGTTTTTTCCAAAATTTGAACATCTTTCAACGTCATCGTCTATAATTCAATTTCCGGTATTTTAATACCCGACACAGCACAAACGAAAATTTTACCGGCACAAACCAGCACAAAGGAAGCACAAACGAACGAGCCTAATTTGGGTGAATTTGGATCATGTGGGGGCGCTAAGTGACCTTAGAATGACCTAAAATATTATTTTAATATCTAAAAACCCGAAACAGCACAAACGATTGAGCATAGTTTGACGACGTTTTGCGTTGGGTGGGGGGCCAACTTCACGCAGGTCAGTAAAGGAGTAATATGATCCCTTGTCCTGTTTCCAGACAGAATTATGGAGTAGGCACAGGCTCGTAGGGAACCCCCCAGCCTGTGAGGGGCGATGGGGGTATGTGGCGAAGGACGGCCGGTGCGATTGCTAATGAGCAACACCTGGGTAGCACGCCGGTCTCGCATCTCTCGCGGAGAAGCGGAAGCATAAAGGGGAAGCGACGACGTTGATGATCGAGAGAGGAACAGGCCTGTATTTTAGTTGTGTTTTGTTTTTGTATCTGTATTTTACTTTAGCAAGCAGTCGTCCGCGAGGGGCTGCAGGCAGTTATATTTATTTCCGGTAGCCAGAAGTCGTCCGCCAGGGGCTGCTGGAGGTATTTTGGTTTGTTTGTTTTATTTTAAATAAACTATATTTTGATTGTTCGCCGGTTCCCGCCTCCTTCTTCCCTGAACATTGCTACAATCACCCCCACATTTTTTAATTTAATTTGAAATTGAATTGTAGAACCTTCTACACTTAAAGTTGGAGACCCAGCCTTTCATAGCTGGTGAGGTGAACCAATAAGCATTACTTCCATCTTGTCACTGTTAAGACATAAAAAAAATGGATGTCTAGTAATTTTCTATCTCAGAAATACATGAAGAAAGGACACAGCCACATTAATATCAGGTTTTGAATGTATATAAACCTGGGTGTCATCTGCATAAAAGTGAAAAATGAGCCCAAGTGATCTTAAAAGTTGACCAAGAGGATAAACATACAGGTATATGTTGAAAAGTATAGGGCCCCAGATAGAACCTTGAGGAACACCAGATTGCACTACACCAATAGCAGACCTGCAACCACCCATAGCGACAAACTGCTTTCTACCAGAAAAATAGGATTTAAATCAGCTTAGTGCAATATCAAAAACACAAAAGACAGATTCTAACCGAGCAAGTAAAATATTATGATCAACAGTGTCGAAAGCAGCAGGAAGATCAAGAAGAATTAAAATAGAGAGACAGCCAGAATCAGAAGTGATTAACAAGTCATTAGTGACCTTAACTAATGCAGTTTCAGTGCTGTAGAGTTTACGGAATCCCGATTGAAGGGGCTCATAAAGATTATTTGCAGCTAGATGGGAGTGCAATTGAGTAGCAACAATTCGCTCTAAAATTTTGGCGAGAGATTGGAAATGGGACGAAAATTATTTAGATTGTCAACGTTGTCTGCAGCAGTTTAAATGTTGCCGGCACCACACCAGTGCTCAGAGAATAATTTATAATATTCAGTACAATAGGAAATAAAATAGCAAAACATGATTGGAACAGAAGAGTTGGTACAGGATCAACTATGGAAGTGGCAGCTTTCAATTTTTGAAACCTCATTACAAAGAGAATGAAAGTCCAATGGGGAAAATTTTGAGAGAAGGGTACCGGAAAATTCAGGAGTGAGAGATGTGTGAGGGAGAGATGAAGAAGGAGCAGAAATAATACATTTACGGAGGTTATCAATCTTGCGCTGAAAAAAAGCAAGAAACTTATTACAGAGGTCAGATGAGTCGAAGCTGGAGCATTTGAATAACTGCTACATTTGAGTAGTTTGTTAATAGAATTGAACAATTGTCTTGGGTTATTCTGATTGTTGTCAATTATCTGTGCAAAATAAAAAGACCTGGCCGATGCAATTTGGGTCTTATATTCAAGTAAATGATCCTTCCAGGCCTGGTGAAAGACAGTCAAGCCAGACATACGCCACCTACGCTCCATTGAACGACAAGAGGCCTTCATAGCATGCAGATTCTCATTATACCAGGGAGAGCATCGACCAAAGGAAACCGGTCGTGATTTTAAAGGAGCAAATAAGTCGAGGCCAGATGAGAGAACAGAATTTAACATGAGAACTTGGTCCTCCAGTGCATCAGATGAAGAAAACACGCTCAAGGAGGAACCAATAAAATCTGAAAAATCAGAGGGTTCAATCGATCTCCATTTACGATAGTTAAGAATGCGAGAAGAGGTAGTGTTTATGTCAGGCAGTTTCATATAAAAAAAAATAGACAGATGATCAGACAGCCCCAAGTCAGAGGTGTACAACTGTGACACAAATGAGCGGTTTAAAATCACCAAGTCAAGAGTATGGCCTTTATTATGTGTAGGATAGTCCACAAGCTGGTTCAAATCGAAGCACTACAATAAAGATAAAAACTCTTTTGTTGTTGTAGAATCTTTTTTGCCCATATGGATGTTAAAGTCCCCCAAAATTAAAGTTCTCTCAAATTTGAGGCATAGCAAGGACAGCATATCTGCAATTTCAGATAAAAAGTCTTCATTTTTCTTAGGAGGCTTGTAGACTGTAGCTATGGCAGTGGAAGTGGCTGCAGATACACTCAAAACAAGGCATTCAAATGAGTTAAACTGTGGAATTACCACAGAACTCATGTTGAGTTGGTTATTTTATAGCACAATAATATCCACACCCCTTCCAGAGGAACGCGGGAGATCAAATAAACCATATCCAGCAGGAGAAAGTTAGTTATAAAGAAAACCATCGTTCTGTAATAATGTCAGATAGTAGCCTATCATATTTGTTATTGACAGATCGTCCATCGAACAGCGCCAAATTCAACATATGGGGAGCAGATGAAACGAGAATGCGTCTCCCAGACAAAACGCGCCAGTGTACCCTTTCAGGAAATGTATCATCAATATACACTCACGTTAACTTGCATAAAAAAAATTAACTACATGTTGCCCGAAAAAGTAATTGGACAGTTACAAAAAGGGACAAAGCATTAAAAACAACTCTGAACATTTATGAATTTCATTATATTAATCATAAAATATCATACCGGGTGACATTTATTTTAATATAAAATAGGCTATCATATTTTTCAATCAAAACATTTCAGAAAAAATGGGGTTTCAAGGTTTTAAATGAAAAAATAATCAATATCCCTGCTAAAAAACCATCTTAAACCAGCCTAAGACAGTTTTGTGTAAGTTGACAGCTTAGTCTGTTTTTTGTTGTTGTTTGTTTTGTGGAAAGAGGTGTTGGGCAATTTGTCAGCTGGTCAGTCTGGGAGACCAGCTGAAGACCAGCTTGGCTTGGTTGACCAACTTAAACCACGTCAAACCAGTTAAGACTAGAAAAACATTTTAGGCATTTCTGATTGTCAAGCATTTGTGCATCATGTTAATAGTTAATGTTATGAACTCCACCAGTGGATTTGAAGGGTGACTGACAACATAATGTGCATCTACTAAAAAATGATTTGAAAGAAAGCTAAAAGCATGGCTAAAAAAATATGTATGAGAAATTGGCTAGCATCTTTTGTTTGCATAACCCACTTGCTATGATATCATGTTATCTACTGCAAAGGCATTCAGTGTAGCATAAGCATCCAAACATTTTTGGGGCCATTGTGCAGTGTAAACTCCGTCACAGGCCGCGCCAGTGATTCAGAAAGAGCTGTAAATCTCCCTTTTAATGTCCGCTTCTCTACACAGCCTGGCAGTATCATAAACTGATTGGTTTCCCCGCATACCCAGCTGAAGGGAATTAGATTTGATCCCTTTTTCCCCGCTTTGAATGACTGAGTGTTTGGCCCAGAATAATGTGCCATAAAAGAGCTCAGCAATGAAGAAAATGGTTTCCCTTCCTTTTCAACCTCACAAACGTTAAACACCTTGACAGCGTCCTACAGTGGAAAGAAATGGACTGGAAAATGGGAGTGTGACATCCAGACAGATGGTGTCAGAGTCCTGGCACAAGCTAGACGAAGAGGGCATATGACCACATTTGGACTGGCACAACTAGATCTACTGGCACAAACCAGCACAGTCGAACATACAGCAGTCAAGCAGGATTTATCACACCACAGTGTTTCAGAAGACAAAGACCCCCAAACGCAACAATCTGCGTGTGTGCGTCCTGTTTCCCTGTTGAAGGAGATTTTGAGCTAGTCTTGATCCAAGTGTGACAGAATTACACAGATTTGTGGGGCAGTAACAGAGCAAACAGGATCTTTGCAAAGTAAATTAGTGTCACTCTTGTCTTGCGAACGACTGAGAAATGGTTCCTCTTTTTGCCATGGATCATCACAAACACATTTACCAGTGACTGAAGCTCTCTGATCACACAGTATGCAGCAGGATTCAGTCCCCAGAGAGGTATTACTAGGACACTTTCATTTTTATGGAGTGAAGAATAACTGCATTTTCAACAAAATATCGTTGGCAAAAACTACAATAAAGAAAGTTGAATAATTCAAAGAAAGAATAATGTTTAATATGCATCCCTTGAATAAGTTCTAACTTGTCGATTAGAATATTTCACGTAATATTATACATGGTGTTACTATGTCTAATATTTCTGTCTGTCATATAAATAACGTTAAGATATGATTTAAAAAGAGTTAACACTTCTGCTCATCATCTGCTCATTCAATTTTCATTTGAGTTTGATTTCTGAAGAATCAATATCCGCAAGAACATCAGGGTGCTTTCACACATGGCTGCTTCCCGGAACATACTGTGATTTCTTCTTAAATAATACAATCAGATTTGATTTAACACCATAAGCTCACATCATAAATCATACACATTAATTGACATCTAAATCTGCAATTATCATACTTCATAATCATTTTCTTAATCAGTATGTGTTATTTTATTTTGTAAAAATCAAAGCGTTGTTCAATCCTTCAAAGCTTTAGAAGCAAATTTGCATAAAATATTAAGACTTAAATTAAATGTATTTGTCTTTTCCCAGTTTTATTTCTTACTTTAAGCACAAGCTTCACTAAATTATTGAACTTAGATTAATGCATAAAACAAGAAAAAATGCAGAATGGGTAATTTTCTAAAAACAAATATTAATATATTGTGCGATTTTTAGTTCTAAAGTAAACATATCTTGTTTATAGATATTTAGATATTTTTATAGGGAAAAAATACTGATTAATGAAGATTAACATTACATTACTCTTACTCTTTTGTCATTTTCCAGTACACAACTTCCTAAAACAAGTTAGGCTACATTTACTTGGGAAGCAGAATGACATAAGATATCTTGACATCATGGTATATCCAGTGAGTTTATGCTTAAAACAAGAAAATCATGTCAGTGGAGTAAGAATTCACTTTTTGCAGTGAATATGTGTTTAGACGGAAGAAGACGAAGGTAGGCTACACGAGATCCAATATGAAGAGATTAATAAAACAATAAACACAGGAACAGACAGAAGGTTTAACAATGCATGTGTGAAACAGAGGTAGACACACACAACAAACAAACATCGACCGACAACTGGAGGGTGAAACAGAGCAACTTAAATACACAGTGATGATGACATGATAACGAACAGGTGTGATGAGCTTGTCCATGACAACTGATGACTGGCGGGAAACTGGAGGAAAAAGACAAAAAAACACATGGGAATGAAAATAAAACAAAAGTCCATGAAAACAGAAACTAAGAACAAACAGAACTTAACATGTGTGACAATACGTGGGGGGAAAGCATTGAAATGTTGATGTTTTTATAGAGCTGACAGTAAAATGGTATAATCCTGGTTTAAGGACAGTCTATTCACTAAACAGCCTCCACATTTATTTATTTACAAAAGTAACCAGGTGCTCATTGTAATCATACAGCAGCTGAATTCAGCCAGACAAGTGTACGCCTGCTGGAAGTAGAGAAATTAGAAGCCTCCACATCACATTAATGCTCCTTGCCAGGATGAGAGATCAGAAGAGAAGAGCCCCTCAATGAATGAGTGGGGTCCAGATTCCTCCAGGACCGCAGTAATGTGTGCCTGAATCCAGATTAGGAGCATCATTGACTCAGCGTGCTTGGTCGAGAACCAGAGCTTCTATCATGCAACCAAAATGCATTGATGAAGAAAGATCCAGCTTTGATGACACCCTCCAAATATTCCCATATCTTTCTCTAGCCACCCTTTTCTCTTTCTGTTTCCCACTTTGACCTTTATCTTTCTTCATCTCACTCTTTATCTTTCCACTTCATAATGTCTTTCTCTTTGGGATGCTTTCTTTGAGCAGGGGAATAAAGGAAGGAGACCTATTGGGTGGCAAACTCACAGAAGATGATGAGGCAAATGGCTGTGGAGAGAGAGGAAGAGAGAGAGAGGGAGACATTGCTGCAGGAAGAATACAAGCACATTAGTTCACAGCAGACAGCGTTTCACAGGCCCCGCTCTTCTACACTACATCACACAGGCCTGCAGGCGAAGCAACGGTAGGGACCCGAACCACAGACGGGAGGTGCAGGAGAGATCATCAGTCTGTCTCTGGTTCCTCCCTCCCCGGAGCACTGCAAGCTTCTGGTGAAAAGCAGACATGCATATCCAAACATTGGTGATTTTGGTTGGTGGGCGGAAGGCCAGTGATTGAGCCCTTTAACCAAAGACTCGATCATGAATTGTCACACATGAACAGTCATGAAGACCTATTGTCAGAGTCAGCAATGCGATGAAAATGCAAATGGCCAGGAATTTTCCTTTCAGAATTAGCCACAGTGAGCAGGATGCTACATACAGGTGTTTTACATGAAAAATTAAACTTTTGAATCATTCCCCTGTTTTCACAGTCAGTCTTTTTAAGCCAGTCAGTTTAAGCACGAATAGGCCTTAGTTAAATTAGGACATTTAAGTAGCTTTTATAAACGTGCCTTAGAATAAAAAATAAAAAAAATTACTGGTATGCATCTTGAGACAAAACAATGTTAATGACATGTTTAAGATCAGTGAAAGTTGTTTTCAGTTAAGACAGGCCTAACATTCATTTTAGTCTAGGACAAGGCTTAAAATTAACTTAACTAATCTGTCACGTATAATGACTATGGCAAATAAGCTATTCGAGTATAATGTCAAAAAGTAGCAGTTAAAGTAATTCATGTGCAATAGAACACCAGAACGCTGTTCCATCAGCAGCTGTTGCCTAAAGTCTCTAATGCCAGTACACCACAATGCATTCGACAGGAAACATCGTTTTTCATAGATAAAGTTACTTACTTAATTGCATAAGTACTCAACACTTTACAAACATTCAGACAAGTTATTGTAGAGCTGCCTATTAACTTAAACTAAAGTTGATTCATAACTGATGACATTTCAACTTTAACACTGTTAAATTGTGTTACTTTAATTATGTTACATTTTCCTGTTTGTTAATTGTGAAGCTGCATTGAAAGGATCTGTATTGTATAAAGTGTTAAAGAAATGTGACTTGACAAGTCACAAAAACAGCATTTTAATCTTAATAGTTAAACGTAGTCTAAAACAAAACAAAAATAAACAAAAAAACATTGTTATTAACAACATGATTTATTATTATTAACTATTACAAATTAAACTATAATCAAAATTGTGAGATTAGCATGAATTTACCTTAATAACATAAAAGACACAACTAAAGTCCCAGAGAGACCCAATCAGAGCTCTTTTGCCAAATTAGGACAGACGTGATCATGATGACACAGGGTAGAATATATGTAAATTAATTCACACATTCATGAGCGTTACACCCTGCAAACTATTTTGCCAGACAGCATAGTAATTCATTTTCTATTTCACTGATGGCCATTCCGCTGATTAAATGCAGTTACAAACTCCTCGTACACTGAATAATAAACTCGTCTGAATAACTATAGCGGAGTCTTTGATGTATGCTATAAAAGTGTTGAAAGTGAAAATTTCTCTCACTCACAGTTTCAGTTTACATTTCTAATGCCGAAGCAGTTGCAGCTTAGCAGGGGGACAATTCCTGTCTCACTGTAACCCAGATTTATGTTAGGAGGAACAAGTGGAAATAAATTTGTGTGGTAAACAACATTATGCCACAAATGCTGTTGATTGAGCTTAAAGGTAGGGTCATTTATTGTTATTCTGGTTGAAACTCTTCACATCCTGATTGCAATCAATGATGGAAGTGGTCTAACTGTTTAAAAAAATGTACATCCAGTGGTCAACATTTGAAGTGGATCAAAACCTTATACATAAGTTATAGGCCTACATGAAATTTGAACAATACCAGTTCATGTCTGAGGAAACCTTTGATTAACCTTTTTGATCCACTTCAAATGTTGACTACTGTATATCTTCTGTGGAAGTCCCAGGACCAAAAAAATATTTGTCCAAAAACCGAATGCAATGATACAATGTCCTACCTGCCTGTTAGCGTATGTATTTCATTCCAATTGGAATAGAGCATCCCTATGCCCTACTCACTCGGAAGGGCAGAGGAAGGAGGGCGGCACATGTGTGCCATAACGAAGCCGTTTTGAACGCACTTAGCGAAGGGAGCAATGAAAGACCACGTAATTTTACCACGACTAAGCTAGGCAGCACCAACGAAAATCGTATTATTGATGTTAATTAACGTATGGCATCTATTGCTTTCAAAGCTAGCTTGCTATTGCTAGCCACTCAGAAATGGCCTACCCTTTAACTTGTACTCAACCCAGACTATTCCTTATAGGGTGCATTTTAATAGAGAAACACCCAAACACATTCACAACACCTCTCCTGTGAGCCTGCTGTGATTGGAATCTGTGGGTTGATCTTTGTTTTAGTCTGTGATTTGCATGTGTGGATAATCTAAAATCCCTGTTCAAACTCCCTGGAGTCGCACTGCAAGGACTGGCTGACCTTCCTACACCTACCATTACTCAGCACTCACACACACATACACACTCAGACACTATCTGTTGTGGGTGACAGCAGGAGTAATAATAGGGGTGCAATGATTGCTCCACAGAGCAATGGACTTAAAGAGCTGTTTTTGAGGGGGGGGGGGGGGGGGGGGTGGACCTCCTTCCATTTACCAAGTCTGGTCAAGGGCATTTCAGATGTTACAGTTTATACATTGCAAACATATTCAACAGCTTTACCTGATGAACTGACAGAGGAATTTTGACAGTGCAGTCAGTCATTTCAGAGACGGTAGGAGAAGACGGGCCACTTGTACATTACCCATTCAAGTAGATAGGAGCTGTACCTTTGTACCTTACCTTAAAATAACCATTTTTATTTCCACCAATCTTTCAACTATTTACAATGCAATCCTAAGCCTGTTACATAACAGGTACAATCAAATATATGTCTGCATATGAATTATTGTCACAATTATGTTCTGTCTTGTCTGCACTTGTTCTTGTTAGTCACTGACCTTCATCCACCTGTGTCTAGTTAGTTCCCTCATTTACCCTGTGTATATATTCTCCCCGTTCAGTTCAGTCCCTTGTCGGTTATTGTTCATGTGATACACGCTGTTGCATCCTGTTCACATTACTGTGTACATTAAAGCTTTGTTCTTTTTTTTGGAATCAAGCTTCATCTGTCTGCTTCATCATCCAAAGTAACGATCATACAGTATATATATAAATTAATCATTTCAAGGCTGCATTTACTTGATCAAAAATAGTAACAAAAGAGTATTACTGTCACACACACACTCAGTTTGTTTGTTCTTAGTTTCTGTTTTCATGGATGTGGCGAGGGGGGCGTGGTTCCGCGAAGTCTGTAGCGGGAGAGAAGTCAGCGAGCCGCGCGGTGAGTAAGTGGGTCAAGTGCAGATGACGAACACCTGTGTCTGATTGCAGTAATTGGCGTGGAGACTGCATATAAGCTGCCGGCTGTGAGAGAGAAGCTGAGAGAGACCTGGGACTCGCACTAATCTTGTGGATGCACGAAGCTAACGCTGACCGAGTGTTTAGAGAAATTGCCTGTTCTCTGTTTGCCGTGAGAGAGCGTCACGGCGGCCGCGCACGAGCGCACCTTTCTGTTGTCTTTTTTATTAAGTGTGAGAAATAAAGTGCGAGTCCCAAATTTCGCCGACCCCGTCTTCTTCTTCCCGGGTTTCGGCACCAGTGTAGTGTATTCAGTGTGGTTGGAGGACTTTAGTGGAGCACTTGACCCACTTACTCACCGCGCGGCTCGCTGACTTCTCTCCCGCTACAGACTTCGCGGAACCACGCCCCCCTCGCCACAATGGACTTTGGGTTTGTTTTCATTAGTCACGTGTTTCTTTGTCTTAGATTTCCACCAGTCATCTGTTGTCATGGACACTCGTCTAATCATCACACCTGTTCCTTAACATTTCATTATCTCTGTGTATTTAGTTCCTCTATTTTCAGTCTTTGGTTGGTGGTGGTCGTACGTGTTTCTGTTGGACACACTGTATCGTCTTTGCGCCTGCTTTTGGATTAAACCATGTATATTTTTAATCTGCCTTCTTCGGTCTTCTTCATCAGGTGACAGATACTGAACTATAAATATTATTACAATTACAAATAATTGTTTTATATTTTAATATAGATTTTAAAAAAAGCTCTTCTTTTAACAAAATAACTTCTAATCAATAAATACATTTTAATCAATTTTATGTATTTCTCAAAGCTGAATTTCCAGCATCATTACTCCGCGTGATTTTTTTTTTTTTTTTCCCCAAACCACTTCAGCGGAAATCCAGCCCTGCAGCCAATTTCATTGGTTTAGGTTACATTGACGGGTAGGTTTAGGGATCAGTGTTTGGTGTAGCCAATCAGTACAGTGATTGACGTGACCAATGAAAACTTTAGAATCGGCTGCAGGGCGGGATTTCTGCTGAAGCGATTTGGGGGAAAAAAAATCACGCCATTACCCCAGTCTTCAGTGTCACATGATCCTTAATCATTCTAATAAGCTGATTTGGTGCTCAATAAACATTTCTTATTAATATCAATGTTTAAAACAGTTGTGCATATATATATATATATTAGATATAATGAAATTAATACATATGAAAGTAATATTCCAATTTAAATTTGTTAAATGAAGTGTACTTCATCCTTTGTTCAGCGAGTATGCAGTGAACACTTGTGCAGTGAAGCTGCAGAAAATGAGACCATAATGCTTGTATCCATAATGCACAACAGAAAAAACAGGCTCTTATGATTGATTAATCTCTACTGCCAGCACTGCCACAGGTGATTTCTGGGGGGATTGTGTTTTTCAATGGCAGTTTGCTTCAGATTTAAAAAAAATTAAAAATGTCCATTAAAAATGAGAGGTTGATTGCAGTATGAGTGTGTGTGTCCACATGCATTTTAAAGGCAGATGTGCTTGAATCGGAACGTGTATAAAGCCCACCTTGCTCATCCTGTCCACAACAGCTGCGGCCAAATGAACTTCACTAATGCAATTACAGAGCAGCTGTTGCATCCAGATAACACAAAGGTGCATATGAGCAAGTGTGTGTGCGTGTGCGTGCGTGTGTGTACACCGGCGGAGGCATCAGTATACATAACTGAGCAAGCTGTGGCCCCAGCAGGGTTGAAATTGGATTAGTGTCAGCCTTGATAAGACGAAGGACAGTAAAGGGAAGAGTGAGAAATTGAAGAAAAGAGCATTGGCTGTAGTAATTTCATTTCCAGATCAGGTGGCTGAAGGTATAAAGGATGCTGCTATGGTGCTCCAGTGCAGTAAATGGAATATTCATGCACTGATTGCTTCTCTCTCTCTCTCTCTCTCTCTCTCTCTCTCTCTCTCTCTCTCTCTCTCTGTGTATTTCTTTCTTTTCACCTCTTATCCTTCCTGCATTGTGCTAGCTTTTATTCAGACACTGTAATCTTATTGTGTTCCTGCCTATGGCTCAGAGCTGTGAGATCTGCTGTATAGCAGGCCCATAGGGGGGTGCTAGCCAACACTGTAGCATTGGCTTTTGGTTAGGCTGAGGACTTGTCAGTTTCTTCTTGGCATTTAAGGCCTATCTTTGCAAGCATCATGTATTCTCAGCTGCCTCACTGCTGGAAAGTCCAGGTTTTACAAATCACTTCCAAACAAATAAATTAAAATGCCAATATTGGTGTTGCTCATTGCCAAGGACCTGAAATGTCTTCCAGTGTATTGATAATGTGTCATCCGCTCTCACAGAGAGTAAATTTGCTACTCTAAATACTTTTAGTTCTTTCAAGGTAAAATGTGTCACTTCTGTGTCAACAGTACCAAAATGAATCAATAGGGCGCTGCAGGGATTGCGTATTTTTGTAGGCCAAACCCCGGAAACTAATAAGCATTTTAGCAGTTCCGGTTCCTTCAAAGTCAATGTTTTTTTAGGAAAAATTAAATAAGGTCTGGGATGTAAGCTTAAGATATTTTTACATTCATGATATAAAATATATCAGTAATAACCACTTGTAATGTTTTAAAGCGTTTACGTGTCTTGAAAAAGGTGCTTACTAACATCACAACGAACATGTACTCATCTACTTAGTCCGCTTTTACATCCTTGTTGTGTTTATAATCGCACTCTTCCAACCTATTCTAACTCAAACTTTCAGGTAAAACGTAAAGACTAAAAGAAGTGTCGGATGGTTTATGCTTTATGGTGACGGTGTAGTTTGTTAATAGTCTTTTTCTTTCTTTCTTTTAAAACTTTTGGCGATTGTATTTAGGCTTCAAATTTCACAAAAGTTGTATTCATTTGTGAAGACTTTTCTTGATGAACAAACTGTGTAAGATTCATGAGCTTTTGTTAGTCACAGATAAGTTTTTGGAAGTGAGGTGCACATCCAAAGAGGTGGGAGGGTGGGCGCTGCTGGAGGCTGACGAGAGCATGGCTACACCAGACGGGAAGCCTCCAGGGCGGAGCTGGCTGTGGGCGTGACCAAGGCGGAGCTGTGGGACCCTCGGGCGTCCAGGGCGGAGCTGTGGGACCCTCGGCGTCCAGGGCGGAGCTGTGGGACCCTCGGGCGTCCAGGGCGGAGCGGTTGGACCCTCGGGCGTCCAGGGCGGAGCGGTTGGACCCTCGGGCGTCCAGGGCGGAGCGGTTGGACCCTCGGGCGTCCAGGGCGGAGCGGTTGGACCCTCGGGCGTCCAGGGCGGAGCGGTTGGACCCTCGGGCGTCCAGGGCGGAGCGGTTGGACCCTCGGGCGTCCAGGGCGGAGATGTGGGACCCTCGGGCGTCCAGGGCGGAGCTGTGTGACCCTCGGGCGTCCAGGGCGGAGCTGTGGGACCCTCGGGCGTCCAGGGCGGAGCTGTGGGACCCTCGGGCGTCCACGGCGGAGCTGTGGGACCCTCGGGCGGTCACGGCGGTGAGGACCCTTCGGGCGGCCACGGCGGTGAGGACCCTTCGGGCGGCCACGGCGGTGAGGACCCTTCGGGCGGCCACGGCGGTGTTATTCTTTCAGGCCTCCGTGGGTCTTTGGCCGGCCACGGCAAAGGCGTATAGCCCCCCAAAAAAAATTTCTTGGGGAGAAGGACAGGGTCAGGATTGGGAACAGACACCGGAATGGGAACAGACACCGGAACGGGAACAGACACCGGAACGGGAACAGACACCGGAACGGGAACAGACACCGGCTCGGGAACGGGAACAGACACCGGCTCGGGAACGGGAACAGACACCGGCTCGGGAACGGGAACAGACACCGGCTCGGGAACGGGAACAGACACCGGCTCGGGAACGGGAACAGACACCGGCTCGGGAACGGGAACAGACACCGGCTCGCGAACGGGAACAGACACCGGCTCGCGAACGGGAACAGACACCGGCTCGCGAACGGGAACAGACACCGGCTCGCGAACGGGAACAGACACCGGCTCGGGAACGGGAACAGACACCGGAACGGGAACGGGAACAGACACCGGAACGGGAACAGACACCGGAACGGGAACAGACACCGGCTCGGGAACGGGAACAGACACCGGCTCGGGAACGGGAACAGACACCGGCTCGCGAACGGGAACAGACACCGGCTCGCGAACGGGAACAGACACCGGCTCGCGAACGGGAACAGACACCGGCTCGGGAACGGGAACAGACACCGGCTCGGGAACGGGAACAGACACCGGCTCGGGAACGGGAACAGACACCGGCTCGGGAACAGAGAACAGACACTGGCTCAGGAACGGGAACAGACACCGGCTCAGGCTCAGTAGCCACTAGAACAGTAGCGGCCACAAGGACAGACAAAAACACAGAAACAAACATTGGCTCAGGAACATCAGACACGGGCTCCGGCTCAGGAACATCAGACACTGGCTCCGGCTCAGGAACATCAGACACTGGCTCCGGCTCAGGAACAGCAGACACTGGCTCCGGCTCAGGAACAGCAGACACTGGCTCAGGCTCAGGAACAGCAGACACTGGCTCAGGCGCTGGCGGGCAGGCGACGGGCTCAGGCTCTTGCTCGATAGGGCTGATGAGATGAGGATTGGGCTGGACGCAGAGATGTTGATGTTGAAAAAAGCTGTCTGGACCCATATCATCCCCTGTGACCTCCACGGATCCCCCGGAAAATAGCTTTGCGGGTTCCTAACAAAGCCTGCTCATCGATCTCCATCTTCCACTGGAGGTTTTTCCTTTCAATGGTCGGCCATTCTGTCAGGCTTGTGTAGGTTTGCCGAAGACGAGGACAAGGGAACTTCAAAGTAATTTATTTACAAACTAGACCTTCAAAAACATATAAGAACACGGGAAAACACTCCAGGACTTCAGGACACACAACCATACATAGACGACGACCGACCAACACTGAGGGAAAACACAGGGCTTAAAAGAACTGGGGCTTAACGGGATAATTAACTAGACACAGGTGAAGAAACTGAATACAAACGAGGAGCGGGAAAAACTAACAGGACTAAACCAAAATCACAAAAGACAGGGGGAAACAAGATCACAGAACATAACAGAACACATCAAAACGTGACACCCATATTGTTTGAGTGATTAAGCTTATTTTATTTTATTATTAAACATTAATTACAGCATTATTTTGAACTATCATAAATATTTTACTGACTTACACTATGTGTATAGCCTATTTACAAAACACGAGCAGGAGTGGTGTTCTTCCGATTTCCGTGATTTACCCATAGGCACACACGAGACCTAACCACATTCTTGCTATTTTTCAAATGATCAGAATGACTGAGAATGTGATATTACTAGCAATTCAATAAACAAAATTTTAGTAACTTATATTTTATATATAATATTCCCAATTACTTACTGTTTTTGCTCCACCAAAGGAAATGAAAGCTTTAGCTTAAGTTCTGTCAGGAAGACTCAATCAGCGCGTCATGTATTACCTCATTCCCATCCAATCAGGTGTTAACAGTCACAGTATAAAAGATTGGTACTTACACTTGTCTGAGTTCGCAGATGCTGACGCTGCCATTCACCTCCATCCTCCCCAACCACCACCAAGATGGTACCTTCCCCTCCATCCTCCCCATCACCACCACCAGGATGGTCCCTTCCCTTACCTCCAGGGGGTCGGCTGCGCCCCCGCCTTCATCTCAGGTGGAACATGCAGATTCGGCTAACCTCGCTTTGCTCGCTAAGGACGGGGCCTACGCCAAAGAACTCATAAATTTATGCTTGCTGAGCTGTCAATAAATGTATACAGCTTTTCAATTTATCTCCCGAGTCTTTCTGGTAGAAATATTTCTGTGAGTCTATCCGAGCAACACTCAGTAGTAAAGTTTACTTATTGAATCAATTAAACGTTGGTAATTCAATGTCTCGATCTTTATGAGTAATTAATTAAACCTACTGGCGTGCAACCAAGAGTCACCGGAAGAAAAAAAATCACCACCACTAAAATTCTACACCTTGCAATCAGAACTACAAAAAAAAAGAATTTTTCTGAAGCTCTCATGCAGCATCACCTAATATATGCCACTTGCAAAGAGATACAAACCGATACATTTTTAATGTGCTGCTCAAAATGCTGGCAAAGGTATATGAGACTCTCTCCCTTGAAAATCTATATTTCTCAAATAATTATTATGGTAAGCTGATTATGTGGATTTAAGAAAGCCTTTCCCTGTGAAGTGCATTTCAGGTTGGAGGGAGAGATACAGGGTGAATAACTTCAGTGAAAAGATTCATTACTCTTCTCACAGCTGATTGGCTCTTGTTTGTTTGAGATCTGTGATCTAGAACATAACCTGCCCCAGAGCAGGTGATGAACCCTGGTATCAACACACCCACCTTCGTAGCAACAAAAATCAAGGGCTGGCTCAGCAAAAGTGTTAGTGTTCCTGAAACTAATTAGATCTAATATTCGCTTTGTCAAAGCTTCTTACATCAGATATGATTTCACAGAGCGTTAGGTTACTCAAACAACTTTTTTTTTAAAGTCTATGATGAGCTTTTATTTTTAATTTGAGAAATGCCAGTAGGCCCTAAATAATTAAATGAGAGGCTGGAGTAGAGCTTTTTGTACATTCGTTCAGTTTTGAGGGGCCTAACAATAATACAATATAGAATTTGGTGTTCCAGTGCAACTGTAATTGTTATGATCCTGTCTCTTTCCCTTTCCTCTGTCTCCCTCTACTAGACACACAAAGTATTGTACACGCACTTTAACTGATTCGCAATTACTCTCTCTCAGCTGTTCCTTGTTCCCTTCTGCTTCGCTCTAGTTTCCCCGCACCTGTTCTCTCTTTTCTCTGATTACGCTTGCTACTTCTTCCCTCTCTTTTCCCTGTCTCTTTGTCAGATTGTTTGTTAACCTGATGAAAGAAGCTACACAGATTTTCCTCTTTCAGCCTGTTTTTTCGTCCCGTCCCGTCTGGAGCTGTTTGATCCTTCCGGGAATCCTCGGTTGCAAGTACCATGTCTTCTGAACTAAAGATTGTTCTCTGTGTTTATTCAGTATCCATACTGCCTGAGACAACGACTATTACCCGCTGACCATCCTCCGGGTATTTCCCGAGTGACCAGAGACAAGCTGCCGCCTGTGTTCCTCATCCTCGCTATCAGCCACCCTCACTGTTCCAGAGTGGATTTTTCTGTTGCACTTTATCTGTCCCTAATTCTGGCAGTTTTCTGTTGAACATTTTTCTACAAGAGCTTTTCTGTTGCTGGTGGCTTCCTCATTTATTATCATTAAAGACACTTTGACTGTGGTTCGCTGTTGGGTTTTCTCTTACCTTATAACAGTACAATCTGACCAAGATGGACCCAGCGAACGAGACCCCCTTTCACGTCGCGTTGGAACGCCAGGGAGTGTTGCTCGGCACGCATGAAGAGGAGTTGACCACCACGAGACGCGTCGGGGAGTCTTTGGCTGAGCAGATGTCTGAGCTTACCACGCAGCTTCATCAGTTACGCCACGAGCCGCCTTCTCTGTCAGGATCGCCTGAGCCCCCGGAGCCCAGGATCAATAATCCACCTTGCTACTCGGGTGAGCCCACGCAATGCCGTGCGTTTCTTACACAGTGTGAGGTAATTTTTTCTCTTCAACCCTCCACCTACTCTAGAGACCGCGCAAAGGTCGCTTTTGTTATTTCACTCCTTTCTGGAAGAGCTCGTCAGTGGGGAGCAGCTAACTGGGAAGCAGAGGCTGATTTCATGGACTGTTTTTCCCTGTTTAAGGAGGATATGATCCGCGTTTTTGACCGCTCAGCGCATGGTATTGAGGCTTCCCATCTGCTTTCATCTCTTCGTCAGGGGAGGTTTTCAGTTGCTGACTTCTCTATCGAATTCCGCACCCTAGTGACTACGGCTGGCTGGAACGAACCAGCGTTGGTAGCCCGCTTCCTGGAGGGTCTTAACGGGGAGGTCAGGGATGAGATCTTCGCCAGGGAGGTTCCGAGTCTCCTTGATCCTCTGGTCGACCTCGCCATTTGAATCGAGAAACGTTTTGACTCACGCCGACGGGCTAGGTTCTCTGATGCTGCTCTACGTTCTCTGCGACCCTCTCCGTCGTCTTCTTCTGTCACTGATGCTGCCCCTGAACCGATGCAGCTTGGAGGCTTGCGCATTTCCTCGAAGGAGCGAGAGCGGAGAATAATGAACCGTTTATGTCTCTATTGTGGCTCTGATAAGCATTTCGTCTCGACTTGTCAGTTAAAAGCCAACGCTCGCCAGTAGTAGGAGGAGTACTGGCGAGCGCAACTTCTCTGGTCCCTCCACTAAAGGCCTGTACTACCATCCCGGTTCATCTGCACTGGCCAGGTTCCTCAGTGTCTGCTAGTGCTATGATAGACTCCGGGGCGGAGGGGAATTTCATTGACGAGGCTTGGGCTCTGGAACAAGGTATCCCCCTCATTGATCTAGAACAGACCACACCCCTCTTGGCCTTAGATGGTAGTTCCCTTCCTAATATTCATCGAGAGACCATTCCACTGTCTCTCACGGTCTCTGGTAATCATCGCGAGACCCCTTCTTTTTTAGTTTTTCACTCTCCTTTCTCCCCCATAGTGTTAGGGCATCCCTGGTTGATCCAGCACAATCCTCAGATAAATTGGCCTAAGGGCACTATTCTGTCTTGGAACCTGTCGTGTCATGTGAAATGTTTAGTGTCTGCTATACCTCCTGTTTCTTCTGTTTCTGTGTTTCAGGAAGAGCCGGGTGATTTAACCGGAGTTCCGGAGATGTATCATGATCTGCGAGCGGTCTTCAGCCGTTCCCGAGCCACTTCTCTTCCTCCTCACCGTCCTTATGATTGCTGTATCGACCTCCTGCCGGGAACCACGCCCCCCCCGTGGGAGACTTTATTCCTTGTCGATTCCTGAGCGAGAAGCACTTGAGAACTACCTCTCCGAGGCTCTTAATGCTGGTACTATCGTTCCCTCTTCTTCCCCCGCCGGCGCTGGGTTTTTCTTTGTGAAGAAGAAGGTCTCTGCGACCTTGTATCGATTATTGCGGGGTTAATGACATAACTGTTAAGAATCGTTACCCTCTGCCACTTATGTCATCAGCCTTCGAGATATTACAGGGAGCCAAATTCTTCACAAAGCTAGACCTGCGTAACGCTTACCATTTAGTACGCATAAGGGAGGGGGACGAATGGAAGACCGCGTTTAATACACCCCTCAGGCACTTCGAATATCGGGTCCTTCCTTTCGGCCTGGTAAACGCTCCTGCAGTTTTTCAAGCCCTTGTTAACGACGTCTTGCGTGATATGCTCAACACATTTGTTTTTGTGTATTTGGACGACATTCAGATTTTTTCACCCTCTCTCCAAGTACATTCTCAGCATGTTCGTCGCGTACTCCAGCACCTTTTGGAGAACTGTCTTTTTGCCAAGGCAGAGAAGTGCTTATTTCACGCAACCTCTGTAACTTTTCTAGGTTCCGTAATTTCGGCGGAGGGGATCAGTATGGACCCCACTTAGGTCCAGGCCGTCACTACTTGGCCCGTACCTGAGTCTCGCACTGCACTCCAACGATTTCTCGGCTTCGCAAATTTTTACCGCCGGTTCATCCGAAATTTTAGTCAGGTGGCAGCTCCTTTAACCGCTTTAACCTCGTCCAAGTCTAGTTTTGTATGGACCGACTCCGCCCAGAGAGCTTTCGACTGTTTAAAGACACTCTTTACTACGGCTCCCATCTTAGTCACTCCCGACATTTCCCAGCAGTTCATTGTTGAGGTTGACGCCTCAGAGGTGGGTGTCGGGGCCATTCTCTCCCAACGCTCTCCCTCTGATGGTAAAACCCATCCTTGCGCGTTTTTCTCTCATCGCCTCTCGCCCCCCCAAACGTAACTGCGACGTTGGCGACCGTGAACTGCTTGCTATCCGTTTAGCTTTAGGGGAATGGCGCCATTGGTTGGAGGGAGCATCTGTTCCATTCATTGTGTGGACCAATCACCGTAATCTTGAATACATTCGCTCCGCCAAGAGACTGAGTGCGCGTCAGGCTCATTGGGCTCATTTTTTCACTCGATTCGACTTCACTATTTCCTATCGCCCTGGGTCAAAGAATGTTAAGCCCGAATCTCTCGTCTTTTTGATTCCTCCACTGTCATTCCTAACCAGGAAAGTATCGTTTCCCCCGCGCGCGTGGTCGGTGCTATGGTTTGGGGAATAGAGAGACTTGTTAAGCGCGCTCTCTCTCATTCCATCTCTCCACGAGGCTGTCCTAAACATTTACTTTTCATCCCGGTCTCTGCTCGTCGAGCGGTCCTGCAGTGGGGCCACTCGTCTAAATTGGCTGCCCACCCCGGCATTAGGGGAACCCTAGCCTCCATTCGACAGCGTTTCTGGTGGCCCTCCTGTGAGAAGGACATTCGTCGATTTGTTGCCGCCTGCACCATTTGTGCTCAAACTAAGTCAAGTCATTCTCCTCCGTCTGGTCTCTTAAGACCTCTATCCGTCGCGTCCGTGGTCGCACATAGCGCTTGACTTTATCACTGGTCTTCCTTCGTGAGCTGGACATACCGTCATCCTTACGGTTGTCGATCGTTTTTCTAAAGCTGCACATTTCATTCCTCTGTCAAAACTCCCCTCCGCCAAGGAGACGGCTCAGATTATGATTAATCATGTTTTCAAACTTCACGGGCTTCCCTCCGATATTGTTTCTGACAGGGGTCCCCAATTCTCCTCCAAATTTTGGAAGGAGTTTTGCCACCTTATTGGGGCCTCTGCCAGTCTCTCATCCGGGTTTCACCCCCAGACCAATGGTCAGGCGGAACGCGCCAATCAAATTGTCGGCCGCATTCTGCGCAGTCTCGCCTTACAGAACCCCGCGTCTTGGTCCGAGCAACTTCCCTGGGCCAAATACGCCCACAATTCTCTCCCATCATCCGCTACCGGTCTTTCTCCTTTTCAGTGTTGCCTTGGGTACCAACCTCCGCTGTTTTCTAACCAGGATTCAGCATCTCGCGTTCCGTCCGTTCAAGCCTTTGTTAGCCGCTGTAAACGTACTTGGAGAAGGGTGAGATCAGCTCTTTGTCGTTCAAGAACTCGAATGTGCAACACCGCTAATAGACGTCGTGTTAAGAGCCCCCGCTATCATTGCGGCCAAAAGGTGTGGTTATCCACCCATAACCTACCGCTCCAGTCCGTTTCTCGGGAAATTGGCCCCCCCTTTTGTCGGTCCTTTTCGGATCTCCAAGGTCGTTAGTTAAGTTAAGGTTACCTTCTAATCTCCGTCGTGTCCATCCTGTCTTCCATGTCTCCTGCATCAAGCCCGTTATTCACGCCCCCCCCCCCCCCCGCGTCCGTCTGTCCCCCCCCCCCCGTTTTAGTCGAAGGAGCACCTGTTTATAAGGTTCGTAAGCTCTCGGATATTCGTCGTCGAGGTCGTGGTTACCAGTATTTGGCAGACTGGGAGGGGTACGGTCCTGAGGAGAGAAGCTGGATCCCCTCTCGGGACGTCCTGGACCGCTCGCTTATTGATGATTTCCTCCGTTCTCGACAGTCCTCTTCCTCGGGAGCGCCAGGGGGCGCTCGTTGAGGGAGGGGTACTGTTATGATCCTGTCTCTTTCCCTTTCCTCTGTCTGCCTCTACTGGACACACACAGTATTGTACACGCACTTTTACTGATTCGCAATTACTCTCTCCCAGCTGTTCCTTGTTCCCTTCTGCTTCGCTCTAGTTTCCCCGCACCTGTTCTCTCTTTTCTCTGATTACGCTTGCTACTTCTTCCCTCTCTTTTCCCGGTCTCTTTGTCAGATTGTTTGTTAACCTTTGATGAAAGAAGCTACACAGATTTTCCTCTTTCAGCCTGTTGTTTGGTCCCGTCCCGTCCCGTCCTGTCCTGTCCTGTTCTGTCTGGAGCTGTTTGATCCTTCCGGGAATCCTCAGTCGCAAGTACCGTGTCTTCTGAACTAAAGATTGTTCTCTGTGTTTGTTTTGTATCCATACTGCCTGAGACAACGACTATTACCCGCTGACCATCCTCCGGGTATTTCCCGAGTGACCAGAGACAAGCCGCCGCCTGTGTTCCTCATCCTCGCTATCAGCCACCCTCACTGTTCCAGAGTGGATTTTTCTGTTGCACTTTATCTGGCCCTAATTCTGGCAGTTTTCTGTTGAACATTTTTCTACAAGAGCTTTTCTGTTGCTGGTGGCTTCCTCATTTATTATCATTAAAGACACTTTGACTGTGGTTCGCTGTTGGGTTTTCTCTTACCTTATAACAATAATAGGTTTCCCAAATTATTTCTCAATCTTTCAGGTAATGAAAGATGTAATTCAATTGTTTACTTCTAAAATATCTACAGAAATATCCTCTAATCTTACGGGGGTATAAACAAAACTTCATAGAAGAAGTCATTGCAGAATCTGAACTTTAAAATCGTAAACACGTCTAAAATAACACTGCTTACTCATATGAAACTTTTACTAAAATTTGAAAACAATAATAAAAAAGTACAAAGTTGATTTTTATATATCAATCTTCAACTAATATAGAAGTTTTCTCTCCTATAATTGAAAGTGCAATTGAAAGCACAGACCATATGGCATATTAGTAAAGTGATTTTATTAGAAGCTGTCTGCTACATGTCCATGTCATCAATCTGATATCTATCAAACCTCAGAAACAAACTTGATATGTTATGGCGTTATGAATCAAAACAATGTCTTTTTTACATCCTTCTAAAAGCCTGCAAAGCAAATATCAAGGTCACACCAACCTCTCTGAATCAATATTAATAATTTCATTAAAAGCACAAGATGAATCGTCTGTGCTACACTGGGGCTTTGCAGTTGCATCCCTAAATGGTAAAATAGTGCACTCCAGTTCAACATTACTGGAAGATCAATCCATGAATATGAAACAGGCATTTGGCTTCAGAGCTATAAGTGATCATAGACATTTTAACTGCTTGTGTGGTTAGACATGAACCCTTGTGGCCGAATAAAATTATGCTATTGATAGACAAGAACGTTAAGGTCTCAGTGAGAATTGTGGATTGAGGAGGGGGGGGGGAGAAATAGGAAACAGACGCAGACGGGTATTCAGAATTCAGCTATGGGGCATAATGGCTTCGGGCTTGTCTGCCAAGAAATTTCCATTTCCACAACGTGTGAATTATCCGCATTGCCTTTGTATGGTCACGTTCCTATTAAATAAGCTGCAGACTCAATCCTATCTACAGGGACCACACAAATGATTTGCCAAATAGTGAGTTAATATTTGAAAATGTGGCAATATTTCCGTGAATTCATTCTGGTGGTAAATACGCACACTCATTGAATTAACATTTATGAGTGAATACATTTAAGATATGATGATGGCATTTGCATTCTTCACCACAGACTGGTCCTGAAAGTATCTGGCCTTATTATGCATAAAATCCATCAGTGTCAGACCACAGGATGTGCTGCCATGTACATGCATTAGTAATATTTTTTTTTACTTTATTGTAAACACGATTCATCCATCATTCAGCAGTGGAGCAGCAGCACACATTTCAGGCCGACAAACATAAAAGCATGTCATTATACAAGCACACAAGTTCACAGTACCAGCTCTATGCTGGAGATGTTTAAAGGAGTTGAGCATCTTTAGATTATTCCATCTTTCTAATTTTATTACTTACAAAACAACAAATCAATAAAACATCTTATGTAATTCTTTCCCCTGCCATAAGAATAAAACAGCAATTCTGCAGAGGTTTTCAGAGCATTGGCTTTGGAACCATAAACATGTTGTCCTCCCACACATCCATGCACATGAATCCTCATATGCTGCATTCAACACACACACACACACACACACACACACACACACACACACACACACACACACACACACACACACACACACACACACACACACACACACACAGCACCATAGCTCTGAGAGCTCCTGATTTGCCTCACAGATAGACTGACATGGGATTTTCCAAAGATTTCAGCATGAAGCTGAAATGCTAATGCAAACAAATGATTGAGGTATTTGTTATGCATAATCCTCAGAGGCAAGAGTAAAAGTAACTCAGATGAAAAAGAGGGAAGGTTCTGGAGACAATCTCTCTAAAATATTCATTTGAATAACTGTGCATATAGGCGAGGTCAGGGCTAGTCGTCAAAGATTTTACTTCATATTTTGCAGGGTAGGTTTATGTTTGAATTTTAATTTCAGTATAGACATCCCTAAAAGTTGTGGCTAGTCATAACTAACCACTGCTATTATAATAATAGCTGGTTATTATAGTATAATACCATTGAACTATTTAAAATTGACATTAAAACGAATTTGGGTAACACTTTAGAATACGGTTCCTTCGTTAATTAATAACTCCACAGGAACAAATGAGTAACACAATATTAAGAATCTAGTAACTACTATTAACTAACAAGAAACTCTGATTAACGAATTAGTAAGTAATAGCACACACATGAAAGTGGTAGTTCACTATTAACTAGTCAATAACTACTATTTCTTTATACTTCCCAGATAACTACTGAAAAAGTTTCATAATTCATGCAAAACTAATCAATAACTAATGCAGGACAAATGACTAAACATGACTCAAGTGTTACATACTTCTAAAGGAATTACGAAATATGTGGATCAGTATTCTAAAGTGAAGATCATGGTAGCTAACTAGTAATGACTCAAGTGGTACTATATACTTACATACACTACATACAAGTGTTACTACATAATTACAAACACTACATACAAGTGTTACTACATACTTACACTACAACACTACATACAAGTGTTTCTACATACATACATACACTACAACACACAAGTGTTACTACAAACTTACATACACTACAACACTATACACAAGTGTTACTACATACTTACATACACTACACACTACACACAAGTGTTACTACATACATGCACTACAACACTACACACAAAGGTTACTACATACATACACTACAACACTACACACAAGGGTAACTACATACATACACTACACACAAGTGTTTCTACATACATACACTACAACACTACACACAAGGGTTACTACATACTTACACTACAACACTACACACAAGTGTTACTACATACTTACACTACAACACTATACACAAGTGTTACTACATACTTACATACACTACAACACTATACACAAGTGTTTCTACATACTTACATACACTTCAACACTACACACAAGTGTTACTACATACTTACATACACTACAACACTACACACAAGTGTTACTACAAACTTACATACACTTCAACACTACACAAGTGTTACTACAAACTTACATACACTTCAACACTACACAAGTGTTACTACATATCAGGGTTATGGACTCGAGTCGCATGACTTGGACTTGACTTGGACTCGAGTCCCAAATTTGATACTCTTGCTACTCGACTTGACATATTCAAAGATGACTTGCGACTCGACTTAGACTTTGACAACAATGACTCGTGACTTGACTCGGACCTGAGCCCTGTGACTTGGAAAGACTTGACCTATCTTCTAAAACCACAGATCAGAGTTATACGTAATACGCAGTAATACGCAACTTTCGCATGTTTGGCACGGAGCCAGAGCGCGTGATAGAGTGTGTTCAGCAGCGCGTGTCAGTTGTCATTTATTATCACACTTTCAGACAGTTTTCAACCAAATAATGTTTTCTTTTTTCTTTTTCAGGCATTTAAATACACAAGTACTAGCGAACCATTTATAATTTGAGAAAAAAACACACTGATATCTAAGTAAGCAGAAATAATAAACCTTTCAAATGTAATTTTGAGACATGTTATTTTCCCCCCACAACCAACGCACATTTTAGCCTATAGGCAACTATAAATTCTTCTCCCTGTTCACCAGCCACTCACTTTCATGTCTTTCGGGAGAAATGGATGGATTTACGTTACGTTTTGTAAAAGACAGGCACGTAGCCCCAAAAAGTGTCACTTGACGCTTGATACGTCGCCATGGAAATAGGAATGTTCTAGTAGCCTACAATTCCTGTCGCGTTAACAAAAAATATTTTAACCAGGGACTCAATATTTTAAACTTAATGTGTAGCAAATCACGATTAATTTTCCCAATGAACAGTTACTTTTATTGTTTATTTTTAAATCTGCATTGCCACAATAAATATGATAATATTATATATTATTATATTATATCATATTTTAAAAGCCTTCCTGATGTAAATTAGTATACAATTCATTTACTATAGTAATTAACACTGAGACAGTAATTTGTGCAAAAAGCACTAATGACTTGTTTAAGACTTGAAGCTAAAACTCGACTTGTCAACTTGACTTGGACTTGTCTGTCTTGACTCGGGACTTGACTTGGGACTTGAATGCAAAGACTCGAGACTTACTTGTGACTTGCAAAACAATGACTTGGTCTCACCTCTGCTACATATTTACATACACTACAACACTACACACAAGTGTTACTACATACTTACATACACTACAACACTACACACAAGTGTTACTACATACATAAACAACAACACTACACACAAGGGTTACTACATACATACACTACAACACTACACACAAGGGTTACTACATACATACACTACACACAACTGTTTCTACATACTTACATACACTACAACACTACACACAAGGGTTACTTCATACTTACATACACTACAACACTACACACAAGTGTTTCTACATACCCTACAACACTACACACAAGGGTTACTACATACTTACATACACACAAGTAGTACTACATACTTACATACACTACAACACTACACACAAGTGTCCAGAGGAATGCCGGAAAATTGGCCACAGGACGAGTAAGGTCGCGATGACTGCATTTAAAAATCCATTTCTTTAAAATGATTCAGTTGATAAATAGTTAACTAGGAGATAGCATAGGTTAATAATTAAAAGTTTTCCCAAATCATAAGTCTGATTCAAGTCAATCAGAAGTCAAATAATGTAAACAACCTTGTGAATTCATTTACAGTAGCAGTTAAAATGTTAATGTACAGTTAGTCATTTCCGGGTGAAAAAGACGTACTATTAAATGTATTAAAAATGTACTTGAGTATGTTTTTGAAAGATTACTCACAAACTTGACACGGATTGACAATGAACCGACACTGGACAGCAAACACGAGGGGATTAAATACAAACAACTAATGAGGCAGACAGGTGATAATGGGGAAGCAATAATGACTAAACAAGGAGGGCGGGGCTAGATGACGAGACAACACAAGCACATGGCCCAACAAGGCCATGTGTTTGCATATAAAACATAGGTCTGTCATGATCCAGCCTCAAGACGTAAAGAAAGACAAGAACTAGATGACAGAATCATGACAGAACCCCCACCTTAAGGAGCGGCTTCCAGACGCTCCTCAAGGGGACATCAAACACGGGACATTACAGACTGTGACAAAGACACAAACCAACAATACATGACAAATAACAATAAAGGAATACACGAATAAACAATGGCAGGGTTGGGATGACTAATCAAAAATAACAGACAAGGAAGGGGGGCGGAGGGAACACAGAGTTCATGGAGAAAGGTTCAGAGTGGATAGGTGGACTGGGGCTCTTGGGTACATGGGAAGGAAGTTTAGGACATGGAACACGGGGTGATCTGTTTGCGGAGTCACGAGGGGAGGCTTTAGGGAAAACAGTCCGGAGTCGAGTGCGGACAGGGCTGACTGGGGAAACACACGGGGTCTTGGGAACAGTGGAAGTCAGAACAACTGGGGGTACACCGAACGACGGAGACAAAGCAGGACTCATGACCAGGGGAAACTGGGACAGAGCTCACCGAAGATGACTCTGATCCCACGTTCAACATCTCCGACTTGGGTGCGGTGTTCTCAGCTGCAGTCTGGGGTACTGCGCTTACTGCAGCTGTCTGGGGTACGGCACTCACTGCAGTTGTCAGGGGCATGGCACTCACTGCAGCTGTCTGGGGTATGGCACTCACTGCAGCTGTCTGGGGTACGGCACTCACTGCAGCTGTGTACTCGGGGCAGGGCAAAATGACAGGGACTTCTAGGATCTTGACAAGGGTCTTTAGGTATTCGAACAAAGTTTCAGCGGCGACAAGGACAGGCATGCCTTGACGAGCAGAAACAGACCGCAAAACACTTTCGGCAGCTAAATCGGCCTCGGCCCTCTCTGCAGCGCTCACAACTGTAGGTTCAGGAATAACGTTCACTGCTGCAGCGGGCTCTGGGACAGCATTCACTGCTGCAGCGGGCTCTGGGACAGCATTCACTGTTGCAGCGGGCTCTTGGACAGCATTCACTGCTGCAGCGGGCTCTGGGACAGCATTCACTGCTGCGGCGGGCTCTGGGACAGCATTCACTGCTGCGGCGGGCTCTGGGACAGCATTCACTGCTGCGGCGGGCTCTGGGACAGCATTCACTGCTGCGGCGGGCTCTGGGACGGCATTCACTGCTGCGGCGGGCTCTGGGACGGCATTCACTGCTGCGGCGGGCTCTGGGACGGTATTCACTGCTGCAGCGGGCTCTAAACCAGACAGAGACGAAGGACGGGGGGCTCCCTTCCTCCACTTCTTTCTCCTAGGTCGCGGTACCGAGACCGTAGTTGGACTAGTGACCGGTTGAAGGATCTCTGCGGGGACCGTAGCAGACTCTGGGAAGACACTCCCAGGAGGGGTAGACTCCGTCGAAGAGGACTCCGATGCCGACTCCCATGACAGCCGTCTTCCCCGCTTTCCGCGAAGAGTTGTAACTGCGGATGACGCCTCGGGAGTCGAGGTGGAAAGAGTCCGGTCCCCCAACGTAGCCACGGCGAGAACGCGATCCTCCGGGATCACGGGGAGCAAGCCAGGTGAAGGCGATACGGTGGCACTCGGCGGGTCTTTCCGCGACAAACAGACCACCATATCCCGGAACGGATGACGGACCAGCTTCTCCCTTTCAGCCAGAGGGGGAGGATCATTGAGGCCCGCAATGAGGTAGCAATTTAAGAGGCTTTCAGGTAAGAGAAACCTCCCCTCATCCACGACCCGGGCATACTCGTTCAAAGACAGCTCTCCCTGGGGGGGAATCGAAAGCTTGCAACTCCTTGAATCGGAAATAGTCTTGAGCCACCAGTCTTCTAGAGGGTCCGACTGGCACTTGATGGGCGAGGACATACTGTCTGCTGGGTTCGGTTCAGGTCGGTTCATTCTGTTATGTGGTTGGAAGGGTGAAGAACGGAATGAACCCAATCGCAGACAGTAGTCACAGCACACGGTTTATTATGAACAAAAGGGAAAACAAAGCCCACGAGGGGGCAAAACAAGAAAGGACTAAGGTGACTAACTAGACAAAGATACTGACAAAATACTAGAAGACAAACAACTGATACAAAAAATAGCTCAACAGGACGATTACTCTCGACAGGTTACTCACAAACTTGACACGGATTGACAATGAACCGACACTGGACAGCAAACACGAGGGGATTAAATAGAGACAACTAATGAGGGAGACAGGTGATAATCGGGAAGCAATAATGACTAAACAAGGACGGCAGGGCTAGATGACGAGACAACACAAGCACATGGCCCAACAAGGCCATGTGTTTGCACATAAAACATGGGTCTGTCATGATCCTGCCTCAAGACTTAAAGAAAGACAAGAACTAGATGACAGAATCATGACAAGATTCTTAATATTGTGTTACTCATTTGTTCCTGTGTAGTTATTCATTAACGAAGGAACTGTATTCTAAAGTGTAAAATATTATATAAAATGTACAATGTTATTTTTTCTCTCTACTATAACAAGTAGCCTACTCTTGTTTTATACAATTTGCTTGGTAAATAAATTAAATTGTTATTACTCAGAAAAAGATAAAATTCATCAAACACTTGAATTTTTACATAGGGGCAAGCTGTCACAATAGAGTAGGCTATATACAGAATGCCTCCATCACGCTATGATTGGATATGATCGGTTATGACTAAATATGATTGGTTCGTGGCTACGATAAATCCCGCCTCTTGTTTTCGTGCGCGAGAGTCGGCCTGTAAAAAAACAATGAAGGCGTTAATGTGAGCATTAATTAAAAAGTAAGTAAACAACTCATCCATTTAGATATCACCGCTTTATGTCACGTCAAACTCAAACTTGAAATGGCCTGAAAACGTGATGAGTGGGGGGGTTTAGTGATCAATCAGCTTGGGGAAATTAAAGGTAGCCTACATCTTCGTGTGTCTGTGACCAGCTTGATAAGTTGACCATTAAAAAGAAAAGCTGAACATTAGTTCATAAATAGTATAGTTTAAATTGTTACTGCCTTTATTTTGGAATAAATGTAATCATGCGTAAAACCACTTTAATAAATAGAACATTAAATAGGCTAGCTAGCAAAAATACAAAATAGAATTGTAGCCTATTAAATAGGTTTATTAAATAATTTGGTCTTTTTTAATGTAATGTTTATTTAACCAGGAAAAGTAAGTGTTACAGGGACATACATTTACATTTCATATAGGCCATACAAGAAAATATGAGGACTTTGCCTCCTTATTTTAAAACCCCACTGCACACCACTAGTGTGTGTGTGTGTGTGTGTGTGTGTGTGTGTGTGTGTGTGTGTGTGTGTGTGTGTGTGTGTGTGTGTGTGTGTGTGTGTGTGTGTGTGTGTGTGTGTGTGTGTGTACATGTGTGTGTACATGTGCGTGTGACATATATAGGATACATATGATGTACGCCATTTATTTTTGTTGCAAAGCAATGAAAATAAGTCGTTTGAAAGTAAAGGCAACAGCCTAGTCATTTTTGCTGCTTTCAGCATTGAGTCAATACCGTAACGACGCTGTGTCAACAGTGGCCCCTAGCGGATACTGAGAGCAATGCACAAAGAGACAGTCGTATTTTGAAGAGAGACGGGTTTATAATTTGTAAGTTTTTAATGAAATCTTTATTTACTTTAAAGTTATTTAAAATCCACGAATGAACAATGGAACAATGTATTCACTTAATTTGTCCACCATTATAATATAGTTATACAAGGATGATTACAGTTTTTCTTTTAAAGCACTATTAAACAAGTCATAAACAAACTGCTAAATAGCAGCTTAATAAGCATAATAAATCGTGTCTTAAGGAAACTCTATAGGTTTTTACAATGGTTAGCTGATTATTATCTCAGCACAAACAATAGAAGTCAATAATCATTCATAAAAAAAGTCATTCATAAAAGAAAAACAATAGTGTGTGTGTGTGTGTGTGTGTGTGTGTGTGTGTGTGTGTGTGTGTGTGTGTGTGTGTGTGTGTGTGTGTGTGTGTGTGTGTGTGTGTGTGTGTGTGTGATTTGTTTGAAAGCCGGTTTAATAAGAGACTAAAAATATCTAATTTCACACATAAAAATGGCAAAACTTAAGGGTTAGGGTTCATTTATAGCATGTTGTTAAGCACCTGCCACAAACATACCCCTGCTCTCTTGTTTTAGTCCATGTGGCCATTGTACTGACAGAAATGAGTATGAAGTGCGCCAAAAAAGTTCAGGTGCCAAAAAAGATGTTGAAAGATAAAGATAGTGAGTGAGTGAGTGAGTGAGTGAGTGAGGGGGGGGGGGGGGGGGGGTTGCTTTAGCCAATTTCAGACTCATCTACACATTACACAGGACTGAGGTCTGCAGGTAAGCCATATACATTTACTCTTACTTTTCTATCATATATTGATCTATTAGATCAATCGAATTTGGTGGTAATTAGTGGAATAGATTGTATTATTTGTTACAATTCTAATGTGATAGGCTATATGTTATAGAGGATGTTGTACATTATATAGCCTCCATCACAGTGGAGATTTTATAAGAGCACAACAGATCAAACAAAATAGCATTTTACACATGCAGACAAAAAGAGCATGAATAAACAAAGGTGCTCTCAGACTTTCATAGATTACACAAAACTGTCAGCAACAATATAATATTTAGTGAACATCTATTTGAATAAAGTACTTTTTATAGGACTTCTTCGAGTCCTAGAAATCTCTGCTTGTGTATGCATCTCATTGATTTTTGCCATATAAAAGCCTAACTAAAAGCTGGACTAAAAGCCTCTTGATGTCCATGAAGCATCTCTGATCCAGGTTGAGCTCTCTGCAGACTGATCTTATTTCTGGGGCAGCAAACTGGAGGTTCCAAACCCCCTGAAGATGTATGGCCTGTATTTGGAAGCGGTGAATGACTACATCAATGAATCATATGGAGAGGACGTATGGAGGCTAATCGAGGCCAGAGCGGAGAGCCCGCACCTCAAATTTGTTCGCCACCAGATGTAAAAGTAAGTCCTAAAAGTGCTTAAAGTCACATATTTGATTAAGTGTCATAGATTGCATCTGGCTAATTTAACAATGCTTGTGTTTATTATTCCAGCGATAATCTGATCCTAAGATTGGCAAAGGCTGCTGGTGAGGTTTTAGGAAAAACTCACGATGAGCTGATGTACGCTTTCGGGGTCTACATGGTCAAGCGGATAGGAAACTATGGCTATGAGAGGATCTTAAAGGTGATTTTCAAGCACGGTAGACTCTGTAAGTGATAGGTACTCATTTGGATAAACATATACACTATCATTCAAAAGTTTGGGGTCAGTAAAATTTTTTGTTCTCAAATTAGTTTGATGGTCCCTTTAACACATTCTGTTGACTACTGTTGAAGTAATGTTGCACCTACATGTCTACTAACTCTCATTAGGGTGTTAGTAGAGTATTAGTAGACTGGCAGGGTTAGGGTTAAAATAAGTTGACATGTAGTTGCAAAGTTACTTATAGTCAGTAGACTGTCTGTTGAAGGACCATCACAATAAAGAGTTAGCGGATATTAAGCAGACAGTCTACTCATGCTTTAATCAGAGTTAGTTGACATGTAGTTGCAAAGTTACCATCAAAATAAAGTGTTACCAATTTGTTTTATTAATTGGTCAATTGTGAATGTAAAGACTTAAATCAAATGCTGTTCTTTGGAACTTTCTATTCTTCAAAGAATCCTGGAAAAAAATGTATCCTAGTTTCTACAAAAATATTAAGCGGCACAACTGTTTTCAACATTGAGTAACGATGCTAAAAATTCGGCTTTACCATCACAAGAATAAATTACATTTTACAATATATTAAAATAGAAAAGATTCATTTGAAATTTTAATAATATTTCACAATATTATAGTTTTTTTCTGTATTTGATTAAATAAATGCAGATTTAATGAGCATAAGAGGTTTTAATAGTATAATTGTCACGGCTGTGCACGGAGATGAACCCAAATGCAGACGGTGTTCAATGAACTCAGGGTTTATTGGGACAAAACAGGAAAACAAAACCCACGAGGGGGCAAAACAGACAAAACAAGGGATATAAGACTGACAAGACTAGATAATGACTGAACAAGAAACAAACAACACTTTGTATAATACTAACAACGACTTGACTTTCAATGACTCGACTTTCAATGACACGACTTTCAATGACACGACTTTCAATGACACGACTTTCAATGACACGACTTTCAATGACACGACTTTCAATGACACGACTTTCAATGACACGACTTTCCACAGAATACTCAAAGGTAACATTTGGCAATGAACCGACACAAGACAGCAAACACAAGGGGATTAAATAAGGATACTAATCAAGACATAACAGGTGACAAGGGTAAAGCAAAAATGACTGAATCAGGATAACAAGGGGGTGGGTTTAAGAGAAAGCACATGACCAAAACACTAGGCCATGTGCTTGCACACAGAACATGGGTCTGTCATGATCCTGCCACAATACTAAGAGAATCATGGACATGATGGCAAAATCATGACAATAATTATTATCATGACAAAAAAACTATTTTAAATATTGGCTACTGTTTAACTGTTTTTTAAATAAACTGTCTTAGCCTATATTTAAAAAGAATTATGATTTATTGCAATATCATTAAAAAAACGAAAACATCTTACCAACCTCAAACTTACAGGTAGTGTATGACATTTTTCTTCTATTTTTCTTTATTGGGCTTTTTTCAATGAACAATTGTAAAATTGTACACATTTTACATTGCTTTTAAATCTCTTTTAAAGTCTTTGTTTCAGGTACTCGGGCGCAATGTACGAGATTTCATCAATGAGCTGGATAACTTGCATGAGTACCCCCGTTTCTCCTTCCCAAAAGTCCAGCCTCCCAGTTTCTGTGTAGAGGAAGAATGTGAGACAAGTCTTACCCTGCACTACCGTTCAACAAGGAAAGGATTCACACAGTTTGTCAAAGGTAATAGTGCTACTGAAAGTGTAGCGAGTATATTGTATTCAGACCAGCAGCACGACTGCAAGTGTGACATTGATTTTAAACAACAGTTCAACAACAACAAATCAATAACATACATTCAGAAACAGTATTGGCAGTTACTTCAAAGCAGAATTAAATATTGGGCATCTCAGAGCAACAGAAAGTGATGTTTCGCTCCTGAACGAATCGAGTGGATGAATGTTCATATCATATGATTCACATATAAGGCTGCTTTACACTTGGCAATAACATGTGACCTGTATCCGGATGTTGTCCACATTGTCCCTTACAATAAACGTCAATCTTTAAAACAGTTTATTTAGACTCACATGAAACTGTGTGAGTCATTTTTCATTTTAATTGTGCAATATTATCTGATAATGAGTAATGAGATCTTAATGAAGAGCTGCACGCTGCTTTGCCAGAGGAATAATCGGAATACACTTTTTATTTTTTTATTCAGCATGTTTATTAATCTCACATTTCTGTCAATATAGTCATTGCACCCTATAACCTTAAACCCTGATGATCGATGATGTGACTTGTTTAACATGATCAACCCAGTTATGCTTGTATGATCAACTCTGGAAGTATTCCTTTGTTCAAAAAACTAAATTTGATCTAAGACTGGAGATTGCGTAGGAAAGTAAAGTGAGTGATGAAAGCAATTGGGACATTATTTAATTTGTATCATCGGTAACACTTTATTTTGATGGTCCCTTTTGAACATTCTGGTGACTATAAGTAACTTTGCAACTACATGTCAACTAACTCTCATTAGAGTATTAGTGTACTGTCTGCTTAATATCTGATAACTCTTTATTGTGATGGTCCTCCAATAGACAGTCTACTGACTATAAGTAACTATGCAACTACATGTCAACTTATTCTAACCCTAACCCTACAAGTCTACTAATACTCTACTAACACTCTAATGAGAGTTAGTAGACATGTAGGTGCAACGTTACTTATAGTCAACAGAATGTGTTAAAGGATCCAAATGAAGTGAAACCATATCATCTTTACTCTTAATCTGGTGTCGTGCCACAGACCTAATTTAAATATTATGCAGGAAACAGAAATCCGATCGGTTATCCAGAAACAGAGGCTACTTAATGTGAACAAATGTAAACGCACCATGTCCTGATTGGCTAATGATCCGATCTGGTAGATTGGATCACGGTGATCGCAGGTTAACGCCAAGTGTAAACGCAGCCTGAGTCGCACTCGCTTGTTTCATTACTAAATGAATCAGAACAAATTGGTTTATTTAATGATTCCTTTTGCCACCTACTGGCGTAACAATGTAAGCTGAGGAAAGAGTGACCAGTAATGCAAAGTCAAGGCCCAGAATGAACTTTTAACAATAATAAAAAGTACAGGCCAAGTATTAAGATTTCCGCCTGATTACACCAAGTAACAACTAATATAATTTACATCCAAAAACTGTACATCTGAGACAAATTATTTCCTACTGAGCCTCCTTACAATTGCTTAATAAATGTGCTTTATACATAATTTACTGAATGAACAGTTGAGGACAGGATGAGCATAATGGTGACCTCTGCCTGAAACTGCATATTAAAATTCTTGAGAGATGTGCAACATTATTATTACAATAATGATCTCAAACTGAAGTTTAGATAATTGAGATGTGGTAAAATAATGTTTGACTAGATCTTACATAATAAAAGCTGGTCAGCCAAAGTGTTTGTAGCCTTAGGATGTTTAAAATTGAAAAAAAAAAAAAGTCTGTTGTGGCTCCTCTGTAGAGGAGCTCTCTCAGGTGGGTCGACAGTTTTACAACACAGACATTGAGGTGGAGATTCTGTCCAAGGAGGAAACAGAGAAAATAACATATGTGGTAAGAGTCCAAACAGACGAGACATTTACCTTCCTCTGTATACACAAACCCAGCTCTGTTATTCTTTATTTCTCACATTTCAGATCTTCTCACTCTCTCTCTGAAGGTGTACAAGATGAATTTTGACAACGCTGCGTTTAAGCACCGCATGCCCCAGCAGAAAACAGCTCCAGGCTATGAGAAACTGCCCATGAAGAGAGGAATCTTTTTGGACATGTTCCCCTTCAGCGTAATATTCCATAGGGACATGACCATGTATCGGATAGGAGATGGTTTGAAAGAGGTGTTTTCTGATCTGCAGGGTAAAAAGGTCAATGAGGAGTTTACCCTGGTGCGACCCATGCTGGAATTCAGCTGAGATAATGTGAGTGAACTGGAGGGTTGGAGAATAGATCCAAAGCAGCATAAAAGTAACAACCAACAACTTAAAGATGAGGCGTTGAAAAATGTTTATGCTTTCTTTTCATGCTCTTGGCATTTGTGTCCTGAAAAGGTGCTTTGTTGGTGTGTGCTCTTTCAGATCTACACCTACCTCAACAACGTGTTTGAACTGCTGTCTAAGGCTGTGGTGGAGAGCAAACAGAAGGTCAACATCCCTAAGCTCAACAAAGAAGAACCAGAGGAGAAAGAGAAGAGTGAAAAACCTAGAAAAGAAGAGCGAGTTAGTGCTTATTCTGTTTTGGTTTAACCATCTTTACACTCACTGTGAGGTAAAATCTATGGAATTCTGCAGAATAGTTTATATTAGGGTCATATGTGTAACAAAAATTATCACGTTAAATAAAAATAATTGGAGTCAGTGACATGATTCACTCAAGCAAAGGTCAGCAAGAAATTGATATTTTAAAGAAATTAATGCTTTATTCTTCATTCGATTAAATCGATCAAAAGTTACATTAAAGACTTACATTGTTACGATTTTTTTTTTTTTTCAATTTCTATTCTTCAGAATCCTGAAGAAATGTTTTGTGGCTTTGGCAAAACTTTAATCAGTTCAACTATTTTCAACATTTAAAATAAGAAATCAAAATAATTATTACAAGTGTGACACTCACTTTTTTAGAACCATTAAATTTGAACTTTTCTTGAAAATGGAATAAAAGATTTTCTAAATTATAAGAAACCAACATCAGCACAAGGAGGATAATTCTAAAGAACTTGGCATGTGTTTTTAAACTAGATTAGAGGCATGTGTTATTTTATTTAGATTTGTCCTTCACACACACACATATATACACTGTATACACACACAGAGAGAATTCTACACTCACATATTCCATGCCTTATAATAGCCAAAGCCACATTGACCAATCAGAACAAGAACCGTAGCGGTGTTGACATCAGAAATCAGATCCATTAATAGCATGTAAGCATTCACATCCTTTCACAAACTGCTCTGAGACACTAGGGGTTGAGGATCCAAATCCAGCTTTATTTGGGCAATCCAGAATCAAAATCTATATAACAGGCGAGGGTCAAAACCACAGGGCAAACAATTCAGAGAAAAACAGAGTCCAAGACACAGGCAAATCCAGGGAGAAAAGCAGAAAATCAAAACCATGAAACAGACAACCAGAAAATAAAACACAGAATGCAGTGTGACAAGATACAAGACTTTGCAATGAGTGACTGAATAAACAGGGCTTTTATAGACAGAGTTAACAAGTGTAATGACACACAGGTAGAAGAGATCAAACAATAATGAGTCCAGGCAATGGGTTATGGGAAGTGTAGTTCATGATGTGAAAGCCAAGAAGACAGGAGTATTGCCCTCTAGTGGAAATCAAGGGCACTCCAGCTGGTGGATGTAATGCATCTAACCATCTAGCCTATACAGATTAAGGTAGATAATGTCCTAGAACACCTCATGCTGACTTCTATGACTGTGCCTCTGCTGTTCTCTCAGATATTAAAGTGATGGAGGAAATGAAAGGGACAGATCAGGAATACAGCGGCACTATGACTCAGTACAACAGCTCAGCTAATTCTGGAGGAGAGGACATCAAGCTACTGGCTTTTCAGACTGTCACCGGTTAGACACATTACAGAAAAGTGATGCTCTGAATGAGTTCGACTGGCATCTTTAGACACTGTTTTATGCTTTTGGACAACATTCAAGAAAAGAACACTTCTGTGGCATAACTCTGATCCTAGACTACATTGAGAAATTCTATAGTCAATGAGATTAAAGTCATTATTTAAAGTGTTTTGGGAACCTCAGAATGTCCCTCTAGTCTTGATCATCCAAAGGAATCCAAATCTTCTGTCTATGCAGTGAAAAATTAAACTTCTCTCTTGTTCAGGTAAGTGCAGTGAAACCATATTTGAAGACATGCGGGAGCCCCCTAAAAAGCCTCTCCACCTCAAGGGCCAGATGAAGTACGTCCCTCAGTGGGACTCCCTCATATTTCTAGGATGTAAGCTTTCATAATCTCACACATTTACAACATTGCAGTCTGAGCTAATGGAAAACATTAGTTATTGCCACATAAAACTGACAATCAATAGTTCTCTGCCAAGTCATTTCAAAGGGACCTATCCTATATTCTCGTAGCTTTTTTAGTCATTATTTAGTTTGAAATTACCATTTTCCATTCTCTCTCTGACCACTGAGAATTAAATAGGTTCTCAACTAGGGTTTTTTCAGGATCCAGTTTTTAAATTGGACATCATCTAACACTACAGCAAAAATGTTAAGCATGCAAAAGCAACAAATATGTCCTTAAAAACAAGCATGTTGTAAATAAAAAGTTACTAAATTACTTTAAAGTTACTAAGCCCATTTATTTTAATATCTTGAGTATGCACAATTATATAGGTTCTTTCCCCCTACTTTCCATGTCCCGATCAGAACAGACCTGCCAGTTGAGCAGTACTACATCCTGTTTTCCATATGAGCCCGTAAGTCTACAATTGTCAGATCTGTCTGTGGAAACAGCTTAACTGAAAAAAAAAAAGTGTGATTACAGTTACATATGTTTTTCTTTATTCTTTATTAAAACATATTCTCCTTTGTACAGTATTGAGACAGTGGAGGATATGATAAAGATGGGTGTTTACGTCAATGATTTAAACCTGCACGACTCAAGCACAGAGCTCATCCTGGCTGGAACACAGCAATCAGCAGAGCTGCAACTGGCACTTGACCAGGTATAAATGTCACACTGATGCCATCCTTAAAGAGACACATTTTATTTAAAATGCAGGAGTTATGTAGCAGAATTTCTCATATGGACTGACTCAAGTTTATTAAGCCAATTATTAAACACAGAGTCTGTTGTTATTGCATCTAGAAATGACAGGCCGATCTCTGGCTGTGCCTCCTACAGGAGCAGCAGAAATATGCACAGCTGCAGGAGATCATTAAAAAACTGGACGAGGAGAAGAAGAGAGGAGACTCCCTGCTGTATGCCATGATACCCAAAGCAGTGGCGGACAGTCTGCCCAAGGGAATCACAGCCCTGGTGACATGTCAGGTACACACAAACCCACCCATTAAACACACTTCTAAACACAATAAAACACACAATTTAAATGAATTTCACTTAGTATAGACTGACCGTTGAGATCAATATCTCAAGAGGGTTAATGAAATACGATGAAAAGCATTTTTTTTTTCCTCTAGTGCTGTCCTGCCGTTATTTAGCGCTGTTCTTGATCTGTTATCTCCCTCCAGGTGTTCCCAGACGTGACCATCCTGTTCAGCGATGTGGTGAAGTTTAATGAGATCTGTATCCACATCAGCCCCATGCAGGTGGTGGACATGCTTAACGAGATATACATCGTTTTTGACACACTCAGCGAGAAGCACTATGTTTATAAGGTAAAATAAGGAACTCCAACGAAGGCAACTTTTCCACTGACACAACATGTTCTTTGACATAAAAGACCTTCAAAACGATCCTCTCTTTTTTTTTTTTACAAGGGAGGCACGATATATATCACTGCCATATCGGTTATCGCCCTAAATTAGATTATTCTATAATCTAGTATTGGCAATAGCTATTTCTATTTTCATATATTTTAAAATGGAAATGGAAAAATGGAAGTCATCATACTCCAGTCTTCAGTATAACACGATGCATCAGAAATGATTTTACTGATTTGCTCAAGAAACATTTCTTATAGATATCAATGTTGAAAACAGTTGTGCTGCTTCATGTGGAAACCATGATACATTTTTTTTAGCATTTATTTTAAATAGAAATCTTTTGTATCATTATAGGGTATCAATGTTATGCGTCCATGCTGAATGAAAAAATGTATTTCCTTTTTCTTTTCTTTTTTTCATACCGACCCCAAACTTTTAAATAGAAGTATTTGTAATATTTGGCAAACCACAAAATGAATCCATTTATTATACTGTACATTATAAATGTCTTTAATGTATTTAATATCGATCATGGCCTAAAAATAATTTTGGATGTAAATATTGGTGAATACCAAAAAATATCAGCTTGGTGGTATCTGCCAGCATTTTTATATCTATGCATCCCTATTTTTTAATAAAAATGTCTAATTTCTAATTAAGTACGGTATCTTTCATCTTTATTGTCATTATTAAAGCGCTTCAAATTGAGTGCGTAATGAAACTCCCAACTAATGCTCTTGCTCACTCAGGTGGAGACCATTAGGGATGCCTACATGGTGGTGGCAGGTGTTCCCAATAAAACCACATTCCATGCCCACCACATCTGTGACATGGCTCTAGATATGTTGAGCTCCATTGATCACCTAAAAGACCCCTCTACCGGGGACAACATCCAGATACGTGTCGGTAGGTGCACCCGGACTCACACAGTATCCCATCCATAACAAAACAACAACCCTTTCATCTGATGTATTCAATTTGTATGCGTGCCACACAATGCAAGAACATGATTTACACATTTTAAACTCTTCATGCTCCAGTTAAAGGCTTTTGTTTTGGTCTCCACACAGGCATTCACTCTGGAATGGTGGTGGCAGGGGTGGTGGCAGGGGTGGTGGGTCTGAAAATGCCCAGGGATTGTCTGTTTGGAGACACTGTGAACACGGCTTCTCGGATGGAGTCAAATGGCGTGGTGGGACACTTTCTTGTGCTGTACTGAGACTAGAAATTAACACCCTCAAATAACTGTACAAAACTGTCTTATCATGAAATAAATAATGAGTGATTTTAAATGATATTTTACAGGGAATACAGTTAATTAAACAGCTAATTTTACTCTCTCTCTCTTTCTGTGCGGCTAGGGCATGCAAATCCACATCAGTCAAACCACCAAAGACCATCTGGAGCATGAGCCATACATCATTGAGGAACGTGGAAAGATTTTTGTTAAGGTACTACAGAACATAATTATCATCACCAACATCTTCACTGTCATTATCAACAATGTTATGCACATTAAAGCTTCCAAAACTATGTACACCAATTCAACTTTTTTAAGAAGTCTTTTATGGTCACCAAACATTTATTTAAGCAAAAATACTGTAAAATAGTTGTGTTATAATAATAAATGCATAACATTTTTTATAACAATTTAAAATAAATGTTTTCTATTTTAATATATTTTAAAATGTAATTTATTCCTTTGATGGCAAAGCTGAATTTTCAGCTTTCAGTCTCCAGTGTCACATGATCCTTCAGAAATCATTATAATATGCTGATTTGGTGCTCAAGTAGCATTACTTATTATTATGATTGTTGCAAACAGTTGCGCTGCTTAATATATATTTTTTTTAGAAATCGTGATACATTTTTTCCAAGATTCTTTGATTAAAAGAACGTTCAAAAGAAAATAATTTTTGAATAAAATTTTTGCTGTTACTTTTGATCAGTTTAAAGCATTCCTTTCTGAATAATAATTCAATACTTTTAAGCAAAAATCTTACTGACCCTAAATTTCCAATGGTAGTGAATATATTAGAGTTCACAATCATAACATAGAATAACATAGTCCAAGCCTACAAATTTCTTTCAGAGCTACAGTTTAATCCAAGACTTCCATGGACCAAAGTCTTGCCCAAAAACAGTTGCGTTCAGCAATATATGCACAACCCGATCCATGTGTAGTAAAACATTTATTAGCCTATTTAAATGGCTTCATATCTTGTGTGTACATGACTGTAAGTGTAACAGAGGCCAGCTAGTAAAGAAAAAGCTGTGCGAGTAAACCTCACTTCCCTGGCCTCAAGAGGCGCACTAGCGATGGACGCTAGAGGCTGCGGTCTTTATCGTTCTTGTTAGCACACCCCCCTACCATGCTGGAGACATTGTTTCGAATCCTGCTTGCCGTGTTATGAGTAGACTTGGAAGGGTTTCATTGATGCCGTGACCCTTTTGGGAATGGGGTTTAGGGGGGTGAGTGTAACTGAGGCCAGCTAGTGAGAGCTGTGCAGAAAAACCCCCATGACACAGGCTGTGTTCTTTAGCATCCTTGTGAGAGCGCCCGCCTCCCATGCTGGAGATGCCGGTTCAAATCCCACTCGGAGTGGAAAGAGTAGTAGGAGTCCAGTTTGTAAAGAGCTTTGCGAGTAAACCTCACTTCCCTGGCCTCAAGAGGTGCACTACAGGCTCCTATGCCGGGAATGCCAGTTTAAATCACCCTTTCAGCGGTGTGAGTAGAGCCGGAGGGGTTACATAAGCATTATGTTTAAAAGTACCATTCACTATTTTGTGTAAAACTTTTCAAATAAAGAATTTTTTTTAAGTATGTCGTTATATTACTCATACCGCAAGCAAATAGTGTGAAATCAACTGTAATCCCTCTTGATTCAGGGTAAAGGTTATATGAAGACATACTGGCTGAAGGGAAAGCAAGATCTGTCATTTGGGACTCCAGCAGAGCTCAGATACAGCAATGAGCAGAAGGACTCAGAGGACAGAAGCTCAAATGGGTGAGTTTGGAAAAACACAAGTCAAAGCACAACTATGTGGTCTACACTGCTGAAAAAATACCAGAATTCAAGTAGTTTACAAAACTTAGCTGGTGAAACTTGTTGAAAAGCATCATGTTTTGCTAGTCAAAAAGGCCTAGAGGGGACACTAGCATACCAGCAAACACAAAACATAATGCAGGTAGCTGGTTTTGCTGGTAAGCGAATATCTTTCACTTCATATTCTCTGCTGTTTATAATGAATCATTTTGATGCCTTAAACATGATGATATGACTTACCTGCCATAGGCCATAACCTTATACCTTTCGATTCATTATGTTTTTCCATGTTCCAGAAAAATATGCTGACAGAATGCTTAACAGTTGTGTTTCTGTCTACCATCTTAAATGTTATTTTGTTCAGGTCCACTTGCACCAACAGCAAACATTCCCCATCAAACCTGAACACCCCCAATCAGGAGCAGGCTGAGGGCAAGCCCACTCCCACTGACCTGCCCCCTGACGCCCTACCAGCACTAGAGGGTGCTCCAGACCCAAACACATTCACCAATGAGTCCGAGCAGGACAAAGAAAAGGTTAAAAAGACAGAATAACAAAGAAGGGAAGGTAGAAAATGCTTCAGGTAATGCGCAGGAAAGCACTCCGCCTGCTGGCGGCCAGGAGAGTGAAGCTACAGAGCTGAACAACAAAAAGCACAGTTTCAGAAGCCAGTACTCACAATTAACAGCAAACCTCCCCACGCGAAGCACAGCCTGCAATTTGCTGTAAATATCAAGGGGGAGATTTATAGAATAGTATATTAGTGAATCTTTCCAGCTTGAATTTTAAAAGCAAATTTTGGGAATAAATCTGGTGAATAATGCTGACTCTGGTACTGGTACATAAACCTTATTTTTCATGCAGACTTCTTCTTAGATGTCTTCTTAATGTCAAGATAAGATACTTCTTAGTGTCAAAAAATAATACTGGTAACTAAATTACATGATGTATTTGGATCACAATTTGACAGTAAATCGAAAATAAGAGAGGATGTCCGAAATGCAGTTCGGCTGCTACTTCCTCTTTAAAAAGTTTGAATAACTGTATCTGAATGTTTTATTTAAAGTAACAGATGTGATATATTAAAATTGATCTATTGAGTATATAAGAACATTTGCATGTACAGTTACAACATTTATGTTAAACTTTAGAGAGGTCCACTATGAATCCCTGTATTCATTCGGTTACTGTAACAAAAGTGAGTTTGTTGTATCTATAAAATGTTAAATGTAATTGTTTACAGATTACGTTTGAATTCATTGTTTGATGAGCACTGTAAAATTGCCATGAAACTTGCTTTTCTTACAGAGAAAACATATTAGATAATCTCAAGTGACCTAAATAAAGCATTCACATCATGAACACATTCACCCAAAGACATATACCTACGTTCAGACAGGCCTACACACACACACACACACACACGTAAACAAAAGGAGATACCAGATAAACCAGGAAACAAACATTAGCATCATATTTAGAACGTGACGTATTTCCTATGCCATAAGTTCATTGTTACTGTCAAGTAAGTCTGCTTAGACTCAAAAAACGAAGAACACAAATGATATTAGAAAATGTAACAGAAATCTGAAAATGTGTTGATCCTGATCAAACATGTTTTTTTTTTTTTAAAAATCAGATTAAAGCAGTCATGACATTTACATTATCACAAATATCACAACTGTACTGGATACGCATTACTTATCTCTGAAACACATTACACATTCGCACACACACAGCATGTCAGATATCATTCAGCGATAAAGAGGAAGCCATCAGGAAACCACTTAAGCGACATTTCCTGTCTGTTGCCTTGGAGACAAGCTTAATTCTTACTTTGCCCTAACGCTCTTAGCTATGCAGAAAAACACAGATGTCATGTTTTCAGCCTCAATCTCACAACTGAAAGAGAAAGCTGTTGTAACTTGAGAATTCAGCTGATAGACCTAACCTAGATTGTAAACAACACTTTTATTTTAAGAGTCGAGCCAGATTCATCGATTCCTTTTTTAGTCCATTATTATATGCATTAGGGCTTGAGTCCAGATGGTTTCCATTCAGATAGCAGGCAGATAAGCAGCCATTTTTAGTATGGACATTACCAATGCACAGACATTAGCCGTGAGGGTGTCTTTCTGTGACACAGGACCAATTCATTGTACAGTAATTTCTAATGTTTGTGAATAAACAATGAAGTTTGCACAAGAAAAGGGCAAATAAAGTAATGTTATCACCCAGCTCACCCAGTCTCTGTGTGTAGTAATTGGTTGTTAGGCCTCTAAAATTAAATAGAATATATAAAATAATCAGCTGCTTTAGAACATAATATGTTTAGTTATAAAGGGATGTTTGTGTATAAGGATGTATTATATACATGCGTCACTGGAGAGTTATTTGTTTTTTAAGTATACAAAAAAAACTTTATTAGGAGCAAAAAACATTATTTAATGCTTCTAGTGAACATGCAACGCCAGAGTGGGAAAGGAAGCATTTAAAATGCATTTAAAAAACATTTAAAATATTTTTATGATGCATTTTCTGATTAAGATTTAATGTCAAAGAATTAAAACTATACATAAAGGTTTTTTAAAAGTAGCAAAAAAAATATGATGGCACTGAAAAAAGTTAGTACCTTCATAATATAAAGAAATAAAGCTGAACCTTGCTGGCACATAAACGTAAAAAGAAAAAATCTATCCAATTTGCATAAAATCAGTGACATTTTTGTTGTTGTTTTTTTTTTAATTTTATAAACAAATAAATGTCCTGGTCATGCAAAGCGAGAGTGTTATTCAGTGAAAAAATAATGTCATGGTTTTGTAGGCGCAAAAGATCGAGACACCGATCAATAAGCAAACAACACTGTCTGATGGAAAACACACCCCAGTTCTCTTAAAAATGTATATATAAATAATGTATTTATTCATTAATTTTGTGTCCAGTCCTCAAATCTGATTGGCCACATTTCCATGAGTACTGGCAATTTCTTTGTTTGTATCACTCTCATTGTTTGCTAGCGACATTCCAGACCAGGAAATATAATAATATAATATATTACAGAAATTTAACTTAATTCACAATTTGAATCCAATGATAATGTTAATGGACATTTTATTGAGAAACATAGCAGTGTAAGTGATGACTCTGGCTGCATACCAGTTCTACTGATCACAAAAAGACTAAAACCTCTCCTTTCACTGGGCCGCATCCAGGATTACTGCTGAATTCTTTACAAGGGTTGCACTTGTCAGGGCAAGCAGACACACCATGTCAGCAGCTAACACACTGACAGGGTGGAGAAAGCGAGCGAGAGAGAGAGAGAGAGAGAGAAGCACACTCATGGGTGTGTCTTATACATTTAGTTCCTCAAGGAAGTGCAAGTCAAATTATCTTGTTACAGTGAGCTTGTTACAGCAAAAAAGAGTTTGTAGAGGAGTTTTCTTTGATTTCACCTGTGTGAGGAGATTATTTCATCACTCACATGCTGGATTTCAAACACCTGATCTGAGCGCGCAGGGAGGACAGAGAGTTCAAACAGAAGAGGGAGAGTGAACGAGAGAACAGCCAGGTGAGTTTGTCTTGGTCTTGACCTCTGCCCTCTCCTCATCATCTTTGTGAGCTCTGTGATTATGTACACGCAATGTTGTTACTTCATTGGATTAAAGGCACTCTTCCAGAAGTTAAGATAAAAAGATGTCAGCGTACTGTTTTAACAGCAAGAGAGACTTTAATTTTACAGAGTTGCTTTTGTTAAAAGTGTCCGCTTTAAACATAGAGGTTTGTAGACAATAATGTCAAGTTGAAACTTGTTTTTCTGTTCAACCACTCCCATGTTAAAAAACGAAAACACACTGGGATAGTTGATGATGTTCCATCTGCTGGACCTTTAATTTATAAACAAAACAACGTCCAGTCTCTGTTATAATCTGAAAACACACCTCGTACTGAAATAAAGAGTGTGATGCCTCATATGCAGGGTCAGCAGTGTCCTAACCTTGGTGAACTCAGGCTATGGATAGATTGTGAGCTTTTTTGTAGCAGCATGTGTCAAGAGAAATAAGCTGTTGTGGGTTTAACTGAAAAAATCTGGGGGGAAAGTTGTGCCAAACAGCCCAGAGTTTCACTTCCCTTATGATCAGGTTTGTACATTTGTTTTATCATATTTAAAAACACTTCTCAGGCTGAGTGAGAGTCTCACACATGCATATGAGTGCTAACTTTACAAAGAAAAACCACACTGGACATTTACACCGTGCATAGGATAAAAATGCAAAAAAAAAAATATGGGCTGTATTGGGTAATAAGGAAAAAAAATACAATATGTGACAATCACATACTCAAATCTCACTGTTCGTGTGATGTGGGGAAATACTGAGGGGGAAACACATGGCATGAACAAGCAACAAACTCGCCGTATTAAACCTATGTCAGGTAGATGGGTATAGAAACTTTTTAAAACATGGACGTACACATTAAGGCCTGATTCTTTAATGATTTCCTCAGAATAATGAGTCTAAGCCTGTTATTAGAGAATACCAGGTTGAAAAGGCACGCATGTGTTGTGTTTTGGATGCTGGCCCATATGCTGACCAGGCAACCTAACTAGCTAAACCAGCTGGGGTGTCTCAGTCAACCAGCTGAATCAGAAAGACCATGTAGATTATCTTTTGTTAATGAAGAACATCATTATAAACCAGTTTAAATGCTGGTTGAGGATAATTTAAGTAGGGTTCTCTCTGCTAAAATTACCATCAGCCTAAAAAGTTTCAGCTTAAGATCAGTACACCTTCTTAGGCTACATTAAGCAGGAGTTTTTTTTTTTAGATAGTGCCTTTCAGAAACAAAGTCCTCCCACTCACACACTTAAAACAGGACTTTCCATACTATAATTTGTATACATTTATTGTAAACGTCACATTTGACCCCTCTGAATAAAAAACCCCAAAGAGTAGGCTGTGGATCTCAGATGCAGGTTTTGACCCATCTCTCCTGTGCTGTCACTGGAGCTTGTGCTGTGGCTTGCTGCTTTGTAATGACAGGGTGACTACTGTGGTCTTAAGGTTGGAATAAAAACATGATTCCTCACATCCTGTAAATCCCCTGGGCTTTACACACATGTGAACACACACACAAAGAGAGAGACAGAGAGAGCTTCAGGCTATTGCGCTGAAGTTATCTGAGGAATGCTAAAAATTTACCTTGTCTGTGACAAACCTTTAAATCAGGAGAGTGGATACAGATGGTAATTTCAGCTGATTGTAACTGAACAGGTAAAAAATGAATGAATTTGCTTGACTTTAGATTGGCTAAGATGTTTTTTAGCTAAGAGTCTTGGACTAAAAGTCAATCGTAATCAAATTAAGGTAAAGTTGCTTATATCTCATCTTGTCAGATACGAATGAGCTCGGTGTGGGCCCTAAAAAAATTATCTTAAAATGATTGAATAAATAGACAGTATTTACTGAATAATAGTATTTAATATATTGAATTAAATAATAAATTGTATCAAATAATATTAATATTAAATAATTAACAAATTGTTATTCATGAATAAATGTTATTTTATTAAATAATGTATTTTATCAAATAATATTAAGATTAAAAAATATTTTACAAATATGAACAATTGTTATTATTTAAATACTTTTATTTTTATTTAAGTATTTTATAACAAATTATATTAACTCTTGCCTGACGCACATGATTGACTATATGCACACACAAACTGTAGTATCTTATTTAAAATTATGTTTTAAATGGTATATATTTCATTCTATATTTTAGTATGTACTAGAGTACGTTTAAGCCCAGTATAAGCCTGATCTGATCAAAATGTTTAGGAACAGTTTGAAGCCCAGAGCAGAACCAACTTTATATTATATATTTTCTTAAAAAATAAAATAAAAAAAAACAGTAGACATCGTCAAACACTAGACATCAGATCAGTTTTGCTCTAATTAGAGTAAATGAGAAGTAGTGAGTGTTAAACCCTAGGATTATGCTGCTTTCGCAGTTCAACTGAAGTGTACAGCATGTTGATTTGTTCAAATCAGTATTTATGTAGTTGTTTTGATGTTCCATGTCACAGAACGTAATGGCTGTTCTAATGCACTCTAATTGAATAGAGTTCATTAGGAAATGAAACTCTAACTGCATTAAAATTTAATCAGGTTGGTTCGCCATAAACAGAATTGGATTTAAAAAGCAAAACAGAGCTAATGCGGCTTTGAAATATGACATCACTTTTGGCATGTCTTGATTCATTTAAAAGACCACAGTGCATGTCATTTGGATGTTAATATACTTTGCAGTTATTGCATTTGTATATCTGTAATCTATTTAGCTAAGAATTTTTAATAAATGCTGTACAAAAAGATAATCAACAATGACAAGAGCTCTATAGCAAATATGTAAGATCTCAAAATTGCATTAATACATCGAAGAACAAGCAGATGCCTGTATCATGATACAATCTGAAGACTCATGTAGGAACTTGTGAGTACTATGCAATGAGGGTTTTTTTCATACATGTCTTTGCACGTTATCCTGACTATACAATCTGTGAAGCAATCCTAAGCTATGCAGTATTCTACATCAGACAAAATGCATAAGGTTCAGCTAATATTATTGCATTTAATTATACTGCACAACAAGATGTAAACATGATGAAATACTGAATGCTATAGTCATACTGATCACAGATGTTTGGATGACATTCAGCAGCATTGAGAGTCTAGTGCTGGATATGATGACACGTCATGAGAGTCTTGAGAACAATTAGTGTTGTTTATGAGATGTGTGGGCAATGATGAGGTCCTATATGGCATGAGCTTTCCCCTGAAGAAAAGAAAATGTTGAAGTTAGACTGTAAGGGGACTTCCCCATGTTGGGAGTTCTCCCAGGGCTGACACTCTTACTTACCAATATACAAACAGAAATAAAATTCAACAGAAAATTCACAATTAATCATAAGAATATTTCAGAAATATCCCCATGTGATAAGTCATATGCATGTGCCATTTTGCATGACATTGTTACTATGCTAGTCTCTTGCTTTACTATTAATCTCTCCTTTTCCTTTTTAAGATATGGAGGCATTCAGCTCCAAGGACATGGCTCTCAAGGCCCAGAAAAAGATCCTGAGCCAAATGGCCAACAAGTCTGTTGTACAGATGTTTATCGACGACACCAGCAGTGAGATTCTAGATGAGCTTTACCGTGTGTCAAAAGAGTACAGTGGGAACCGCTCAGAGGCCCAGAAAGTGGTGAAAGACCTCATTAAGGTGGTGGTGAAGATAGCGGTACTTTTCAGGCACAACCGATTCAATGATGAGGAGCTAAAGCTTGCCCAGAATTTCCAAAAGAAATTGCACCAAGGAGCCATGACAGCCATCAGTTTCCACGAGGTACACAACATCTAACATCTTTGAGCAGTATTTTCTGAATTTATGTTCCATTATATAGACGTGAAACCTCCAACAATATTGACCAGTGTTTCAGTTTCATTGTACAAACCATATATATATATATATATATATATATATATATATATATATACACACACACTCACCTAAAGGATTATTAGGAACACCACACTAATACTGTGTTTGACCCCCTTTTTCCTTCAGAACTGCCTTAATTCTACGTGGCATTGATTCAACGAGGTGCTGAAAGCATTCTTTAGAAATGTTGGCCCATATTGATAGGATAGCATCTTGCAGTTGATGGAGATTTGTGGGATGCACATCCAGGGCATGAAGCTCCCGTTCCACCACATCCCAAAGATGCTCTATTGGGTTGAGATCTGGCGATTTTAGTACAGTGAACTCATTGTCATGTTCAAGAAACAAATTTGAAATGATTCAAGCTTTGTGACATGGTGCATTATCCTGCTGGAAGTAGCCATCATAGGATGGGTACATAGTGGCCATAAAGGGATGGACATGGTCAGAAACGATGCTCAGGTAGGCCGTGACATTTAAAGGATGCCCAATTGGCACTAAGGGGCCTAAAGTGTGCCAAGAAAACATCCCCCACACCATTTCACCACCACCACCAGCCTGCACAGTGGTAACAAGGCATGATGGATCCATGTTCTCATTCTGTTTACGCCAAATTCTGACTCTACCATCTGAATGTCTCAACAGAAATCGAGACTCATCAGACCAGGCAACATTTTTCCAGTCTTCAACTGTCCAATTTTGGTGAGCTCTTGCAAATTGTAGACTCCTTTTCCTATTTGTAGTGGAGATGAGTGGTACCCGGTAGGGTCTTCTGCTGTTGTAGCCCATGCGCCTCAAGGTTGTGTGTGTTGTGGCTTCACAAATGCTTTGCTGCATACCTCGGTTGTAATGAGTGTTTATTTCAGTTTAAGTTGCTTTTCTATCAGCTTGAATCAGTCGGCCCATTCTCCTCTGACCTCTAGCATCAACAAGGCATTATCGCCCACAGGACTGCCGCATACTGGACGTTTTTCCCTTTTCACACCATTCTTTGTAAACCCTAGAAATGGTTGTGCATGAAAATCCCTGTAACTGAGCAGATTGCCACGCTCCATGCCACGCTCAAAATTGCTTAAATCACCTTTCTTTCCCATTCTGACATTCATTTTGGAGTTCAGGAGATTGTCTTGACCAGGACCACACCCCTAAATGCATTGAAGCAACTGCCATGTGATTGGTTGATTAGATAATTGCATTAATGAGAAATTGAACAGGTGTTCCTAATAATCCTTTAAGTGAGTGTATACTGAAAGACTGGCCGATGTAGTGTTGGAGGTTTCACGCCTCTTTATGTGCGGCCTGGTGGCCAATCTTCACTGATTTTACATTCCATCAGTAAGAGCAGAGTGTGAAAGTTGAATTAGTAGAGCAATAGCACAGCTGTACATAAAATATTGCAATCTTCACAACATAATGGAAGACATATCAGAGTTCAAAAGAGGACAAATTGTTTGTGTGCATCTCGCTGGCTCATCTCTGACCAGGACAACAAGTCTTTGTGGTGTATCGAGAGCTACGGTATCCAAGGTAGTCCAGGTACTAACCAGGATTGTATCCAAAAAAAAAACATAAAACACAGCTGCCCAGCTCACTGAAGGATTAAATGTGTACCTTGACTCTCCTGTTTCCACCAAAACTGTTCGTTGGGAACTGCACATTGTCAATATTCATGGTCAGGCTGCTATAGCCAAACCTTTGGTCACTCGAGCCAATGTCAAATGGCGGTTTCATTAGTGCCAACAGTGCAAATCTTGGGCTGTGGACAATGTGAGACATTTATTGTTCTCTGATGAGTCCACCTTCACTGTCTTTTCCACATCCGTAAAATGTACAGTGTGGAGAAGCCCCAAAGAGGCTTAATGTCTGGACTGTTGCTGCCCAGAGTGAAGAATGGGGGTGGATCAATGATGGTTTGGGCTGCAATATCATGGCATTCCCTATACTGTGCTTGATGGGCACGTCACTGCCAAGGACTACTGAACTATTCTGGAGGACCATGTGCACCTAATGGTTTAGACATTGTACCCTAAAGGGGGTGCCGTGTATTAGAACACAGCAAGACTAGTGACAGAATGGTTTGATGAACAACAAAGTGAAGTTGAACATCTGCCATGGCCTGCACAGTCACCACATCTAAATATTTTTGAGCTACTTTGAGGTGTTTTGGAGGAGCCAGTCAGAAAACGTTTTCCTCCAGCAGCAGCAGCAGCATCACATAGTGACCTGGCCTCTGTTCTGGAAGAGGAATGGCTCTCTGTGCAGGACTTATATCTGTCATTGTACTATTGATGTACTATTGAAACCGAATAAGGTGGTAAAACAATTAAATGAACAATCTAAAGTTTAGACTCTCCAGAAATGTAACATACATTGACCATTGACAACTAACATCTGAGAAATTATATGATTACTTTTTGTAATCATATAATTTTTGTGATATGATATATGATATGATATAAGATAATACTTTTCTTTTACAGAAATTAAAGAATCAATTGATTGATTGATTTGTTAATTATTTATTTGTCAATTGATCATTAAGTGGCAAAAAATTGCTTCCAGCTTTTATAACAAATCAAGTGGTGCAGTTCTAAACAAAGCCATATTTGTTACTAGTTTTGTACTTTATGCTCACTAAAGTCTCTTCTTTCCCTTTTCAGGTAGATTTCACATTTGACAAGGCGGTTATGTCGGGGATCCTGAAAGAAAGTAGGGACATGCTTCTGAAGCTTGTAAATACTCACCTCACAGCAAAATCCCACGGACGCATCAATCACGTCTTCAACCATTACGCTGACCCTGAGCTCCTCACCCAGCTTTACAACCCAGCCGGGCCCCTTAAACCCCACCTCACCAAAATCTGCAACGGGCTTAACAAACTGCTGGAGAACGGGACGTTATGAGGACGGTGATGCACTGACAGACTTTTACAGGATTGGCATGGTGGGCCATCCGTGATCTCGAACTGCATACAATGCAACCGAAAAGGCAGAAAGTGACTGACTGACGGCACCGGACTTAAGTTCAACCTTTGAAACAGTTTTGCTATGCCTTTTAATGAATATTAGATCATTCAGTGGCCTGATAGTGTTAATACAGCCACAGCCACAGCCACAATCACTCCCTGAGTGAGCTCAGATCAAATGTAAAACTATATGAACAATTTTTTTAAGCTCTGAGACTCCAGCTGCGTTGGAGGTTTTCTAGACTACTTATTTTTTCATGATGATGTATAACCCACTGGGGTTCTGCCACTCTGCTGTAAATTAGAGCACATGGTATTGTTCAATACTGTTAACATTTTTGAGCTGAATATTTACCTCCTAGGACAACAAAATAACAAAAACCAGAACTCACAAACACATTTTTAGTCTCTTCACACTGCCATCTAGTGTTACCCTGTGGTTATGGCTATGATATACAAATCTAAGCTTGGCACTACACAGTCAGCAACTATATTTTGACATCTCTGAGGGGTATCTGCTGTGTTCTAAAATGGAACAACCACTAAATAAATATTTACTTACCCTCACTCATTGCTTATGTCATTTGCATTTAGTGTGCAATACACTACCATTCAAAAGTTTGTGGTCAGTACTTGTTTTTTTTGTTTGTTTTTTAAAAAACATACTTTCAGCAAGGACGCATCAAATTGATCAAAATGACAGTTAACACATTTAGAATGCTACAAAATATTTCTATTTTAAATAAATGCTGTTCTTTTTTGAACTTTCTGTTAATCAAATAATCCTGGAAAAATGCATCACCGTTTCTTTGAGCACCAAGTCAGAACAATAGAATGATTACTAGATGATCATGTGACACTGAAGTCTGATCACTGGCTGCTGAAAATTCAGCTTTGCCATCACATGAATGTGTTACATTTTAAAATATATTAAAAAAAGAAATGTTATTTTAAATTGCAATAATTTACACAATTTTAACTGTAAGCTACGGTAATGTATTTGTAAATGTATGACTGCATTTTGTTGTTTGGAAAACATTCATATTCATAATTCACACCCTAATATGAACATGCAATTAACGTCTAAAAGTGTTTTGGGTTAGAAACGCACATGATTGATGGAATGCTGCAATTCCGTTGTTACATTAACTGAATAAACACAATGTATGCTTTAGTTCCGTTACAACTTAGGGGCCATTTTCACAACACATTTCACGTTTTCAACTAAAAACTAGAATTTTTTTAATGCGTTTTTGGCCATTCATTTACACATTTTGGGGGTCTGAAAAAGCGAACTTTTAAAAACAGGTTTTAAAGTGCAACGTTTTTGAAAAAGATACGCAAATGAAAAAACTTTTAATTTTTAGTACATTGTTGTCATGTAAACGTACCATTAGATCATCTTTACGTACACTGATTCCCACTCAAGATTTCAAAGAACAGGTTAAAAAACCAAGATCAGTTTGTGTTTATGGCATTTAATCTGTTTCATATTACATTCATTTCTTGTGGGACGTTGCGTTTACAAATCACTAATGCAAATCACGAACTGGTCCCGGGAAAAAAAAAATACAGAAAATTAAGCAATGCAGTGCAAAACTATGCATTGAAAGATGCAGATGTCCAATGGCACATTCCCAAATACTTGTTCAATATTCCTAAAACTAGTACTTCTATAAATTATTTTTTGAGGTAGTATTAAATATCAATTAGCAAATTAACTATTTTTTAAGCTACATTCCTGATTTCTTTTCCTCAAATGCAGTCGTCCACGTCACACCTAAAATGGTCCACCATTACTTTGGTTACAGCAGAATTATAATTTTCATTATTACTTTTAGACATCAGGCTTGTATTTTTACAGTGCTAATATGTGTGTATGTCTAAAGCCGGTAGCCTTTTTATAAAAACAGGACAATTGCAAATCACTCCAGCAATCTCCATCACATGTTAAAGGAATGAATCCAGAAGCGGGAGCCCTCTAAAACATTCCATTTATACAACAAAAAACAGAAAACAGTCAGAAGAGTCCTACACCAGAATAAAAGCCTACATCAGAGCTGGAAGAATTCATCCTCCCTATCCCTCAAATTCCTGGTCCGTCTGGTGATGGTAATGGGAACAGCTCCCAATGCGGCCTGCTGGGAGGATACGGTGTTGGACTTCAGATTACTGTGCTGAAGTTGCTCCATAGTAGAGATCCTTTAAAATGCAAAGGTTACATTTTTGGTGACTTCATTACTGTAAAAGTTATGCTTTACGTATGAAAAAAAAGTCTGAACTGATCCCTTATTGGTGGATAATGGCTTTCTTTATAGGTAACAGTTTAATGAATCAGCTGATGTTCATTGTAACCCCTCCTGAGTCAGATGACTCATGGTTCTTCCATTGAATTGAAACTTGCTGAATGACTCGTTTGACTGCAAACAAAACGATTGCAATAACTAAACTCTGAAATACCCTAACAATAATGTCAGCAGTCATAATTTCATTTTGACAACTTACTGTTTCTCTCCCTCCTGGCAGGTCTTCACAGCTGCTTGTTTTGACTGACTGATCATGCTGTCTATTTTTTTCAGGTACTCCACTGGTGACAGATCGGCATTCGTTTCACATCTGCTGGAGTCTGTTTGGCTTTTGGGGGTCTCATTAAAAATCTCTGTGTGTGTTTGTGCAGGATTTGTCTCCTCCTCGCTCAATTCCACTCCATTAGTGAAAGACACAGACTCTGTCAGCAGCACAGGGATGAAGAGGGACTCCTTCAGGAATATTGAATCATTTGTGTACAGTCTGTTTGCCCTTTTGATTAGCTCCATCTGTAAATAAATTAAAAGTTATATTAATAATAATGTAATTATCAAAAAACTAAACGTTTAAAAGGTAAAGACCTTTTTCCTCAAATGCCTGCTTTCAGGTTAACCTACTTACAGACACGCCATACTTAAGCGATAGTCCTTGCAAAGTTTCCCCGGGCTGAACTTTGTGCTCAATTCGTCTTTGCCTCACGGGTGATAATGAAGAGGACACCAGGCTGCCGTAGGACCGGGTGCGCTGGCCGCGTAGGAGGCCGTGTGTCCCGGTCTGTGTCGCTGGGTGATCCGCGGACATGACCAGAGCTCCAGCGGGATCAAGAGTTTAGCTAACAATTACTTAAGATGAACTTCAGCTGACCATCTGCGGCGGCTGCTGAACGCAAGACGGCAGGACTCATAACAGCTTCTGTCATTAGTCAAATTTTAGTGGAGAAATAAAGTCTGCAGCAGTTAACAAACAATCCCTGACTTAACTTACTTGTCACGCACTTGGAATAAACTTGTCAACGAGCGACATTACGAACCGATATAAAGCATTTAACGCCATTTAACCAGTAGATACATCACACTGTGAGAAATAATTATTAAGTCCTGCGTAACGTTAGTCCCAGATAAGTTTGAACAGTTATAACGTGTTTCGATTAAACAATAGCGGCGCCCCCAAAATTATAAATTCAAACATTAAGTAACACATCAACCATATGAAGAGACATATATATTTACAGTAGCCTTTATATTCTAGGATCAGACACTCATAAAACTTATTCGTTACAAGCCCTTAGCAGATTAGCTTAGCTTCTGTTGCCATGGCGTCGGCTAAGATCCGCCCTTGTTGCACTCATTTCGGCGACTCGGTTCTTTCGGACAATAAATCGGTTATAAAGATTCATCAGTTCTAATTGCGGACATGACAAAAACAGAATCAGCTCTGATCGGATCTGTCAGAATTTACCCGTCTGTTTAAGCTTTAAAGGGATGGATAGTTCACCCAAACATGAAAATGCTGTCATCATTTACTCACCCTCAAGTCGTAACAAACATGTATGAATTTCTTTCTTTTGCTGAACACAAAGGAAGAGATTTTGAAGAATATGGGTAACCAAACAGTTGTGGAGCACCATTGACATCCATAGTATGGAGGGGAACAAATAATATGGAAGTCATTGGTGCCCCATAACTGTTCGGTAACAAACATTCTACAAAATATCTTCTTTTATGTTCCACATAACAAAGAAATTCATATGTGTTTGGAACAACTTCGGGGTAAGTAAACGATAACAGACAGGTTATTCCTTTTTGAGTGAACTATCCTTTTAAGAACTGACTCAAAGGAAAGATTCGTTCATGCATCGGGCATCACTACCCACAATTCCACAGACAAAAACAGGACTGTCTGATAAATGTGAGGTTTGTAATGTGCCTGAAAATGTCGAGCATGTCATCATGAATTGTAGCAAATATGATGCTGAGAGGAACATCTACGTGACAAGATATATGAATTAGGACGGGGATGGCATTTAGAAGGGATTTTAGGGATGAGTGAAGAAACAAGGGAGTGCTGCAAAGCTGTATGTACATTTCTTAAATATACACGATTAGATCATATCATATAGGTTTTTTTATTATATATAATTAAATACTAAGTACTAAAACCTTGAAATTACACACTCCGGTACAGTAGGTGGTGGTATGCACCTGAACCAAGCTGGTTGCGACCCCTCATAAATCCTAGAGAAGAAGAAGACAAAAACAGGAAGGAAGGGATGATTTTAGTAAGACTGCTATCGGTGGTTGTAGAGAAGACAATAAATTACTTATAATTTCTAGAAGTATAAGACTACAGGTCACCAAACATGTCTTTCAAACGGGAGGGTGATGATCAAAGTCAGCTAAATGTACTGAAGGTATACCAAAAACAGCAAAGAGACAAAGATGTGATATTTGCACCAGCCCCTTTTCTTTTTCTCACTGCCTTTCTCTATATCTTTCTCATACAAGAAACGACGCGTTGCAGATCTTCTGTCAAACTTCATCTCAGATGATGAAGCTGTTCTGATGAAAAACGGGAGGTGATTATTGTATTGCTGGTTGTTTGAATTGCACCAAGAAGTCTGTGACTGAATTCATCCCATTCACTAAATAATGTTTTTCCTCATTGTAGATACAGCTGCCTTGTGTGTTCTCACCGTCCTGTATTTGACACTGTTGATATGCTCATGGTGCACAGGAAAGGAAAGCGACATCTTGAAGGTGAAATTTTAAGCATGTACTCCGCTTCTTTATAAACTTGCATTCAGGATTTAAGTCCTCTTTGTCTATTCATTTATAGGAATGAAATGGTTCTACGGCAAAAAGAATAAACTGCAACGTGAAATTGATAAAAGAAGGCATCAAGACTATGTCAAAGCAGAAGATGATCGACAGGTGTCTGAATGCATTTTCTTCAATTAGTTTATACAGTGGTAACCTAAAAATATTGCACAGAATGATTTAATTTTGTTCATTTTTATTTCCAGGTTTAATTTTTTAGTTCCCAGATTTTCAGTGTAGTCCTAGACTTTCAGAACCTACAGTAGTACATGTAGATATAACAAGGTTAGTTACTCAGTACATTATTGCTTGCCCTCAGGAACCCTCCAGTTCAGCTCCTCTACTGAGCCAAACACGCAAAATTACCCATCATGCCTTACTCAGAACTGCTCCGTACAGTAGCTGCCACAGAAAGGCCAGGTAATGTCTGTTAGCTGAACCATCTTTATGAACCTTCTGCTGTCATATGTCAGAATTTTTATAGACTTCTCTAGGCTGTTTGTCTTTCTAGTCTCTTTGACCTCAACCACACTTCATATTTGTTGAATCTTGCAACATCGACAACAATAAACTGACTTGAGCTTAGTAACGATACTATTGTCTTCTGTAGAGCTTCTTATAGCTGAATTGAACTTATTTCTTAATTGATTAACTTTACAAAGTTATTGAACTGAACTGAATCAACATTGAATTGACTTGAGCTAATAGAGACACTATTGTCTTCTGTAGAGCTGCTTTACAGCAGAATTTTGAATGGAATCATAATGTTCCTGTTAATTACAGTGAAGCTGCTTTAAAACAATCTGTATTGTATAAAGCACTATATAAATAAAAGTGATTTGACAAATGTATCTTCATTTTGCACTTATTTTATCATTTTCTACATTCATGAAGTGAACGAACGGAATCGTCAGGATGTGGCACAGAAGAAGGAAATGATCAAGTCAACAATATCAACCCTCACACGTCCATGAGCACAGGAAGTTTTGACTCCATGTCAATAACTAGCACAACAGGTATAGCAAAAGTCTGTTTATGTTAAGGCAAGATACATTTTGTGCTTATAATTCCTTTTCATTTTCCATATGCATTGTGTTGTCATCTGTAGTGCATCAGGGCCAGACTGAAGGGAAAGTAGAGGCAAAGAAGAGAAAGAAGGGGTCCAGCATTGTGACCTCCACTGATTGTGAACCTCTAACAGAGCAGAGACGTAAAGAACTGGACCACTACCTCAAATTAAAGAGGTATGGCAACAATCCACACAATGGCACACATTACTGACTATAGAAGTGATGCCAGTTGCATAAACAGCCAAAGTGTTAAGACTGTAGATGTGTCCCAATTCGTTTATGTAACTGACTTATAGTTATGACCATTTCGTAAAGTTTGAAGTAAATAAACTGATGACTAACTTGTAAGACTAGTCCAAGCATTTTATGCAAATGGACACTGATGTTAGCATACAAGTAGGTATTGAAAATAAATGTTAAGATCACAGTGAGATTATTCAATAAATATATTGAATATATTCCCCCCCCCCCCACTTCACTATTCCAGTTCAGGGTGGCTGCAGGACCGAAGTGGTAAATGGGTAAAAGACGAGAATGTCGAGTTTGACTCGGGTGAAGAAGAACCGGCTCTGTTGCCTCCTTGCAGTGAATCTTCATAGCAGACTCTGCTGAAACAGCTCCATACAGTTCAGCAACTGCTTAAAAGACTTCAGGCTACAACTGTGTGTGAGATGACGATAATGTTCTCGATAGTCGGCTCTCATATGACATCTGTAAGTGTGACCCACTTTATATACGATAAGGTTGATAAGGTAAGAGTTTGTGCTGTTGCATTTAGCATATTGCAAATTGTATTAGTACTGTGTACTTGCCATCTGGTTTAAACAATTTTCTGATTCTGTCCCAATAGCGGATGTTTTAGAAAATAAATAAAGTTAGTCTGTTAGTTAGTCCTCCTCAGTCTGTTCAATCTCATGTGGTGTAATTTTACAAATATCATTATCATTTTACTTTCCATGTGTGAATGTTGGTTGCATGATTGAATAAGTCCAAATCTGTTCCAAATCGAGAACAGAATGTGTAACGGCTGCTTCGTACTGTGGTTCCTTTGCCAAATGCCATCCGAGTGATCTTGGCAGAGTTGGGACCACATTCTGCAGCAGAGCTGGGAAGTTTTTACCCACAAAAAGAGAAAATTCACTTTTGTGATTGCTGTACTTTTTTATAAATTCTTTAAAAACTGTACTTGTCAATTGGTGACGCTTGGGAATCTTCATAGCAGGATAGCAGCTGTTCCAAAGGAGAGCATAAATCTCCTTGAGGAAGGCGGTATATATTTGGAGCTTTGTAACTCAAAGCCATCAGCCAGGGTTTCATGACTGGGTGCCCTACGTGTATAAATAGGTTAGTGGAGGGGGGGCAGGAAGGACGGCCGTGGGATATTAAATAGTTCCATTTGTTATGTGCCTCTGGGTTTGGGTCATCATTTGCACAGTTTAATCATGTAAAAGTTATGAAATGACCCGTGCATCATTTTATCTCAATCCTCTATTGATTAAATAATGCATAATCTAAACCTAATCTATATTGTAACAGAGTCCAGATCTTCAAATGTTAATGAAGCAGTTTTTTACAGTGAGTCTGTTGAGAGCATCTGCTTTGAGAATGGACTACAGGTTTACACTTCCCACTTTAAAAAAAAAGAAATCTCTCCAAGGCTGCCTTTATTTGATCAAAAAATTCAGAAAAAAACTGTAAAATTGAGAAATATTACACTTTAAAAAATGTTTCTATATATTTTAAAATGCAATGTATTTCTGTGATGGCAAAGCTACATTTTCACAGAATTGCTCTAGTCTTCAGTGTCAAATGATCCTTCAGAAATCATTTTAATATGCGTATTTGGTGCTCAAACATTTTCTTCTTATCAACGTTGAAAACAGTTGTGCTTCTTAATATTTTTGTGGAAACAGTGATACATGTTTTGAGGATTAACTGATGATTAGAAAGTTCAAACAAACAGCATTTAAATAGAAATATTTTGTAACATTATAAATGCCTTTGCTGTCACTTTTGATCAACTTAATGCATGCTGATTTTTCTCAGAAATCTTTGATTGGAAAGTTCAAAAGAACAACATTTATTTGCATATAATTAATTGAATATAATATTTTCTAAAAAAAAAAAAAATCATACTGACCTCAAACTTTTGAACCGTAGTGTATGTCAGTGCTTTGATGGAACAAACCTGAATTAAATTATGCTTTTGTAATTTGATAAAATTTTGAAGTCTGATTAGACAATATAGATTGTAATATTTTATTTGAAATATTTACAAAAAAACTTTGCCGGGAGCACCATATTAGCAGAAAATGAACTGAGTAACTAGTGTCTTTTCATGTTTACAAACTGAGGTATTAAAGAGCAGGTCAATTTTATTAGATCAGAGCTTTTGATTTGATGAAATCCACAAAAAGCAATGAAGTCTTATCAAGCTGGCGATAATGGTATCCACAATGGCTGACGGTGAATGGTAAAAGCGTATCAGGGTCATCTTATCATGGTTGTTGCTGAAGTGTCTGTAGGACTCCAAGAGTGCACATGGAGAACTTTGATACCTCCTAGATGAACTAAACTCCATCTTCTTTTCATCTTACTCTCTGCTGACGAACTGGATATGGGGTGAATACAAAAAAAGTTATATGTAGAACCAATAATGAATAAAACAATGTTCCGGTTTCAGCTGCAGACAAGTACAAACTGCAATATTTCAGAAAAAAATATGAGAACACACTCACAGATGTCATTGTTTCTGGTGATGGCTATGGCTGCTCTTGCACGCGGGCCCTGCTGAGTGAAGTGATAGCCAATCTTTATGATGCTGGGGTTATTCTCCAACATGGATGCAATCTCCATCTCAACTGAGTCACCCAGTTTCTGTCTCTGTAGGAGTGCGCATGAACAATTTAGTTTTACGATTTAAACAAACATGCCATCAGATGTTTTTGGCAGGAGTATTTTAGCCTTACTTGGTTGTCGATCTTAATCTCAGTCAGGGTGGAGTTCTCTCTCAGTGCCTTGGCGATGGCCATCATGCCTTGTGCAGTAATGAAGTTGGACTCGATGTTGAGGCTCTGCAGGGTGGTGTTGGACTGTAACATCTCAGCTACAGCCTGACTCACAAGAACAGATCAAGAGAAACAACTGATGTCGACTGACCATCATTTCCATAATACATACAGATGAAGACAGAATTGAGCACTGATTTTATGAAGAATATTAAAATTAACTATTCATTAGTCAGGGAAAAATACACTACAAAAGTTTGGCTTCGATGAAGATTTTTTCAGAGTCTTCAGTGTCACATCATTTTTCAGAATTAATTCTAATATGCTGATTAGCTGCTCAAGAACAATTTCTTATTATTATCAATGTTAAAAACAGTTGTGCTGCTTAATATTTTTGTGGAAACAGGGATACGTGTTTTGAGGTTTAACTGATGATTTGAAAGTTCAAATAAACACCATTTAAAATAGAAATCTTTTGTAACATTATAAATGCCTTTGCTGTCACTTTTGCTCAATTTAATGCATATTCACTCTTTAAAAAAAATCGGACCTTTTGAACGGTAGGCTACTATACATGACTAAACTGATTAGTTACAATAAATTGTTTAAAAAGTTTTTACTTTTATTTACAGCATTTTAAAACTACAAACCTTTAGACAGACTTAGAATTTATTTGATCAAGACACACTTAAAATATTTTGAAATATATTTCCAGACTTGTATGTGGAAGAATAAAATGAGATTGAAGCAAAGGAATGAGTTAATGAAACAACATCAGAACTGCAGGCTTCAGGACTTACAAAGGCCACAGGGTCATTACTGCGTGTCCCAGCGATGCTGAGGCTTTGCACATGTGTGTTGCACTTCATAGCCTCAAAAATCTCTTTCAGGGTTGGGATGGGAATGTCCTACATCAACATAAACACTCATTAATATCATTATTCCGCTCAAGCAGAGAAATGCATCAATTCTTATGATTAATTTAGGTAATTAATCAGAAGTTTTCAAGAAAACAAATACTTAAAGTGTAAGTGAGCACTCTGTTTATAATATTAATGTTAAGCCTAGCCTGTAATGTGATTATACTTATGCTTATTGAGGTGTCAGTACTGTTAGCATGTTTACCGGGATGTTGTTGAGGTTGACCTCCTCCAGGCTGCTGTCATTTTTCTGGATGCATCGGAGAGTGTCCTCCACATCTGTGTCATTTGGAGGCTCGTCAGGATAGATCTTATACACATCTGGTTTCACCACACCTAAAAGAGAATTGACCAACTAGCTTATGATATAGAAGTTATCGCTATATAAAACTTTTAGTTGACATTAAATTGTTTATTGCTAAATGTGTTGTATACATACTGTTGATGCCTTCTGTGTTTGCAATCTTGCCAGTGGTGTTCAGGGCATCATAATATTGCTTGTTGCTCATGAGCGTGTACATCCCCAGGATGGCTGTGAGGATATAAGCATCTCATTAGTAGATGATTTAAATATACAATACTCTCAGAGTACTGTTATAGGATGCCAGTGAATATATGAATATGTTTTAATAAAAATGTAATAATAATCACAATCATTAATAATTATTAGTTAATTATTCAAATATGTTTATATATATAGTACATTTGCAATACATTTATATGAATAATATTACATAATATAATACAATTTATTAATATTCATATAAAATAAAAACAAAATTGAATATAATAATAATATGTTGAAGATTAAAATGAATACATCATTTATGTTTGATTTAAAGATAAATGCATAAATACTAATAATTAATGATTTAAAATGTATATAATAATCATTTCATTTTAAATAAATATTTTAGTGAATATATATATATATATATATATATATATATATATATATTAATAATAATAAAGTAAATGTTTAATAAAATTACAAATTTTAAAAATATATATAATAATATATCATCTTTTCGTGGAATAGCTTGTGAGAAACACAGGCACAAATAATTTCAACAGCACTGCAGAGAACTGTGTTGAACAGCAGGTGGCGCTGACTAACCAGTAAACCCACCATTAAAAACTCCCTCTCCATGTTTCAATCAGCAGACTGGCTGGACTAGTGAACAAAAACAGTGGGGCAATAGCAGATCAAAATTGAGATACAACTCTTAATGCCATTTTCAGATACAATAGCCAGATTAAAACCACAAGCACAATAAAAGGGGTCAAAAAGTGTGTGTATACAGGTCCTTCTCAAAAAATTTGCATATTGTGATAAAGTTCATTATTTTCCATAATGTAATGATAAAAATTAAACTTTCATATATTTTAGATTCATTGCACACCAACTGAAATATTTCAGGTCTTTTATTGTTTTAATACTGATGATTTTGGCATACAGCTCATGAAAACCCAAAATTCCTGTCTCAAAAAATTAGCATATTTCATCCCACCAATAAAATAAGTGTTTTTAATACGAAAAAAAGAAAAAAAAAGTCAACCTTCAAATAATGATGTTCAGTTATGCACTCAATACTTGGTCGGGAATCCTTTTGCAGAAATGACTGCTTCAATGCGGCGTGGCATGGAGGCAATCAGCCTGTGGCACTGCTGAGGTGTTATGGAGGCCCAGGATGCTTCGATGGCGGCCTTAAGCTCATCCAGAGTGTTGGGTCTTGCGTCTCTCAACTTTCTCTTCACAATATCCCACAGATTCTCTATGGGGTTCAGGTCAGGAGAGTTGGCAGGCCAATTGAGCACAGTAATACCATGGTCAGTAAACCATTTACCAGTGGTTTTGGCACTGTGAGCAGGTGCCAGGTCGTGCTGAAAAATGAAATCTTCATCTCCATACAGCTTTTCAGCAAGTGGAAGCATGAAGTGCTCCAAAATCTCCTGATAGCTAGCTGCATTGACCCTGCCCTTGATAAAACACAGTGGACCAACACTAGCAGCTGACATGGCACCCCAGACCATCACTGACTGTGGGTACTTGACACTGGACTTCAGGCATTTTGGCATTTCCTTCTCCCCAGTCCTCGTCCAGACTCTGGCACCTTGATTTCCGAATGACATGCAACCACTGAGCAACAGTCCAGTGCTGCTTCTCTGTAGCCCAGGTCAGGCACTTCTGCCGCTGTTTCTGGTTCAAAAGTGGCTTGACCTGGGGAATGCGGCACCTGTAGCCCATTTCCTGCACACGCCTGTGCACGGTGGCTCTGGATGTTTCTACTCCAGACTCAGTCCACTGCTTCCGCAGGTCCCCCAAGGTCTGGAATCGGTCCTTCTCCACAATCTTCCTCAGGGTCCGGTCACCTCTTCTCGTTGTGCAGCGTTTTTTGCCACACTTTTTCCTTCCCACAGACTTCCCACTGAGGTGCCTTGATACAGCACTCTGGGAACAGCCTATTTGTTCAGAAATTTCTTTCTGTGCCTTACCCTCTTGCTTGAGGGTGTCAATGATGGCCTTCTGGACAGCAGTCAGGTCGGCAGTCTTACCCATGATTGCGGTTTTGAGTAATGAAACAGGCTGGGAGTTTTTAAAAGCCTCAGGAATCTTTTGCAGGTGTTTAGAGTTAATTAGTTGATTCAGATGATTAGGTTAATAGCTCGTTTAGAGAACCTTTTCATGATATGCTAATTTTTTGAGACAGGAATTTGGGGTTTTCATGAGCTGTATGCCAAAATCATCAGTATTAAAACAATAAAAAAACACCTGAAATATTTCAATTGGTGTGCAATGAATCTAAAACATATGAAAGTTTAATTTTTATCATTACATTATGGAAAATAATGAACTTTATCACAATATGCAAATTTTTTGAGAAGGACCTGTATATATAATGTTCTTTGAGGTCTGCCTATAAGGTAAGTAAGAATTTTACATCAAAAACATCCTAATTCAGAAGTAATAGGCTGTTTTCTATTCTTTTATTATCCTCTCTTTTTAAACATTCCATTTTGATGGGTCATGCCTCAACTTTTGATGTTCACCATACATGTTTGAGCCACAGTCTGATCCAGAATCAGAAGAAAATCCACAAACCTCCAACGAATATGCTACAAAAATGTGTTTATCTCATTACATAGTTGAAACATTTCCCAATGTGAAACATTTATGCGTATTACATATGCTTAAAGTTTAAGTACTTGGAGTTACCACAACTTGCGGTGTTTAGTGTAAACTAATTATGAATGAATGTACCATAGTTTATCGCACTGTTCTTATGCATCGTTCATCATTTTCAGTCAAATGAAAGTAAAGAGAGTACATATCAAACAATCTGTAACAGACAAAGCAATAGTGACATGGTAAAAACGTTGTTACTCACACTTGTGTGTTGAGAGATTGCTGTCGGATTCAAAACAGTCATCAATGCATCATCTTTTATTTTCTCTATGAAAAGCCTACGTCGAACTGTGCTTTGTGAAAAATGAATCTGCAGTCAAATTAAGTGAACTAACAAACAGTGTTTTTACTGATGCAATCTGGAACTTTGTTAAAAAATGAAGTTCATCCATGCTTAGGATCACAAGAAGGGCAATGCAAAGACTGTTTTTCCACAACTTCCACAACAGCAAAACTTCTTGTAAGCCTCAGTCATCTCTATGGTTTTGTTGCTGGAGTAATCCTATGTTTGTGTCTCTCTCGTATTTACTACTACATGACATGTGCAAATCGGTGGGCGGGGTTAAAGAGGCAATGATGTAGAAGTAGGTGTTGATTTTCTTCAGCAGAGGCGGTCTGTCGTCGCATTATTACGCCATACTGAGACAAAATCCAAAACAAGTCGTTTAGGGAGCTTGGTTTTAGTAAAAGCTGTTTTAGGACAAACAAGGAAGTTTTGAGTTTTGAAAGTTCAAGGATATTTTTATAGTATAATGACCTCTTATATGTCAAAAGATCAAGGAAAATGTTATTTCTCAATTCCTGACCCCTTAGGAAATGGAATATTACAGCTATCTGTGTCTGTACAATATCAAGCGTAGCGTTAGTTCTGCCAGGTCACGTTAGTCAAGCTCGCATCAGCTGACTCTCAGCTGATCCACGTCTACCAATAGGAATACGACGCCTATCACCATATACATATATAAGCTCCTTCAGTATTATCAGCAGCTGTTGCGTTTCCCAGGAGCTAATTACCCTCCTCCATCCCCAGCTCCTCCTCTCGTCAGTCAGGATTTGACATTCTGATTCCCCTAGAATCAGAATAAATTCTCGAATTATGTTGTACTTTAAATCTTGAAATATGATATCTGCAAAACATTCATGTTGGTTCTGTTCTGTTTACCCCCAGGGGGGTTATTGCTGCTCTCCCAGCTCTTATCCATGCTAGGCTGCATGGATGCGCAGGGAGTTCTCGCCCAGAACGGAACCATACCGCCAATCCAAAATGTATGCTAATTGTCAATCGTATTTGACGATAATGGTCCTGACAGAACTCTAGTTAGCTGCATCTCAGCAAAAGCAGACTCATCCATAAAATCACCAAAGGCTATTGACAGTTTAATCCTGAACTGGACGTGTTCCAGAGTTAAAACTGTGTTCTGAATGAGGGGCTCTGCTGGATAATCTGCACCTAGTGACACGCTCCAAAACTCATGTGTGCTACGTTCACAGCTTTAAATGCCCTTAAGGGCAAAGGCTTATTATTATGTGCTAACATCCCAGCACAAGGACATTAGTCTATTGACCAGTTTCCATCACTTTAGTATGTTACATCAAGAAGAATGTTATGTTGCACTTTCAATAGGAATGGTAAAATACATGAATGTTTGGTTAATTACTGCCAACACACCGTCACAGAGTGTTTCGTGCTCACAGAGTGCTCACTCCATTTCTGCATATGTTGACTAGTTGGTCATTAGTCATTTTATTTTGGTGAGCTGCTGAGCTTGGGAAAATAGATACTGTGTGGTATAATTCTGTGCATGACCTACTACATTCATAGCTCCACAGACAAGTCAGCTAGGCTGGTTCTTTTATATATATTCAAAAACAAATTGTCATACGAGACACTGATTGTACAAATAGAGCAGATGAAATTAGAAAGGGTTTGATTGAGAAATGTAATGGGTATATGATCAGCTGTTTACAATAGCAAATAGAAGACTTGTCCTTAGTCAAGGATCCAAATTTGGATTATAGTCAGAGCCATTACAGGACATTACAGGTTATAAAGCAAGTGATTCGTTTTAGAAGAGTTGTAATGCATATCTTTAGAGCACTCTGGACCGGATATCATAAGTTGTTTTATGTCATGTGAATAGAAACAACAGGAACAGAGCAAAAATGTGATGCCCACCTGCAATGTCACACATTTCAGCATCTGTTGCATTCCTCAATGCTTCCTCCAGCTCAGGTTCCAGAGTGATCTGTTCCTCCGCAGGGATTTGTCCTGACCCTGGTTTAGGGACAAAGGCTTTACCTATAGACAACAGAGAGAAAGAGAAATGCTCACTATACTAATCTACAGATAAAATAAGAATAAACGTAAACAAACAAACTAATAATGAAATTATAATTAGAAAATGATACATACTTAAATAATAATTGTAAATGAATAAATGTTCTAATAATTAAGAAGCTGCCTTTCTACTCTATGCATGTGTCAGTTGAGTATCTCAAAGCATGTGTGTTTCCTAAATTCTGTAATGTTAACTGTTAAGTTACTATTAGTCCAATGGTGGTTGTACCTCTCTTCTCCCCTGTAAAGGGTACCAGATCATCTCTGTCCTTGTGTTCAATGGCCTCCTTCTCCAGGTAATCCATCAGGGCGAAGCGATCAAAGGGGCCCGTGGGACTTTTCTTGGTCTGGTCACGCTGGCGGTAACCGGCTGGGAGCATGGCATTCTGAAAGGTCCAGAGAAGTGTGTGAATTTTAAAACCATCATTGCTACACTCTCCTGCATGTGTGTGCTGTTTACAAATGAAGTGTGCTCCTGTAGAATTTTGAGCTAAGTGGATTTTAGCTTCAATAAAAAGTATGTTTAATAATTAAATTGAGCCCTTTGTGTATGTAAAAAGTTTCAAATGATTTCTGCATCCAGAACCTATTCACATATCTGAATTTGATCGGTGAATCCTTACAGAATTATTTGTTTTCAACAGAAAATTCCGTCATCATCTACTCGCCTTTACATTACAAACTCGCCTTTTTTTTTTTCAATGGGACACAATTTTTTTTTTCAAAATATCAAAGCTGCTCTTTTTTAGTTAAAGCAAAAATGCATGGCGATCATTGTCAAATTCAGCAGTAATTATACTTATTTATTTTTCAGATCTCTGGAATACTTGACTCTGATTGGTCAAACAGTGCATTCAGTGCTCACATATTTCTGAATATTCGCTGTTGCACATAGCATTGCTTTATATCAGACCATTGTTCAGCTGAAACAGTGCTAGTTTCATGTCTCTCGTAATGATCGGCTGACTGGACATTACCTCTTTCTTATTTATTTGTATGTTTCGTTTGTTCATTCACCCCCTTGCTTGCTTTTTTGTTTGTTAATTTATTCATTCATTCATTTGTTTATTGATTTAAATTTGTTTTTGGGCTGAACTCAAATATGTAACCCACTTAAAAATGCCATTTTTTTTTGCAGCAAAGCCATAAAAGAACCATTTTTGGTTCCCCAAAGACCTTTCTCCAGTATAAAGAACCTTTTGTGCAATCGAAAGATTCCATGGATGTTTAAGGTTCTTCATGGAACCATCGATGCCAATAAAAACTTTTATTTGCAAGAGTCCATGTACACGGCACTACCGAGATGTTGAAAAACAGTGGGGTTTTTCTCTTTGGTCATATATTTTATCTCGTCTACAACTGATGTCACCTTGCAAACAGTTGCATGTGGCAAACCCTTTTAATTGCTTATACAAAAGGTTTGTAATGTACTCAAACGATAACATGAAGAGTTGCATGGCATAGTACCTCAGGGTCCATCTCCTGTAGTTCATACTCCAGCATCTCCAGCTCCTCTGCGCTGAGGCCCTTGAGGATGGCATCCTCATCAATGTCTCGAGGATCTCTCTTAGACATGCTTGATGCTTGTTGGTACTCTCAATTCACACAGCTCGCCCAGAGACAGCGGGCCCTGAGAGAGAGATACAAGTTTAAGCCAGAAACAACTAGTTTTAATATATTTGGCTTGCAAATAAGGCACAATAATGGCTGCTTGCTTTATTCAGTCCCTCAAAGCTTTCTATAGAAGTTGAGAATGAATGGGAAAACCTGATTTCCAGTCCAAGTCACTTTCAGCCAGGCCAAAAGAGCCAGACACTGAAAGTCCACGATCGGGAACTGCTTACATTGTTAAATGCCACAAAGCCCAGCTGAATTAAAAGGACAAGGCTAGCATTTGTGTACAGGAAGAGCTTTTGGGGGTCTGAGGGTACAGTGTACTTGGAAACAGAGATATGCCTTTCTGACAACACCATCTAAGATCATATGGGACATGAGGAAAGAACTCACTGCTTTTTGATTCCAAGGCAGAGACAGAGAATATCTTGTCTATTTTTAGTCTCTCAACAGTAACTCTTGGGTTTTGGGTTACAGTAAGGAGGAGAAGGTTAGAACTGCGAGGAGTTATCACTGGCTCACACTCATGTGAAGATGGCCGTCTGTTAAATAGGCTGATAGAGTCATGGGCTAGTCAACAGTTTCAGACTACCACACCCAAACTAGATCTGCAACACAAACTACAGACAATACAGACTAACATGTTGTGTAACACCTAAACTCACCCACCTGTATCCACAGATAAAAAAAATTAACTTACAAAAAAAGCTGAAGCTCTCCAAAATTGTAATCTCTCAAATGCTTTTAATATGTAAATATTTCTAATCAAATAACTTTTTTAAGATCGGCGATCAATGTTTACTATCATGTAGTAAAACCATTTGGAGACCAACGAGGTCATGATCTAAATATATGCTAATGAACATTACTGCTACATTTCACACAATGAATCACACAGATATGTTATGTTCCACACTTTCATGAACATTGCTGATACTTGCTACATAATAAAATAAATATAGCAAAGTAATGAGCAAATTAGTTAGTGATGGCTGATGTTATATTATGGGAAGAATCTAAAAAAACAAATGTGTTTTTGTGTTTGTTTTTTGGGTGTGTATTTGTGGTTGTCTGTCTATAAGAGGTGTTAGACCAGAGTAGCATGGCTCTAATTTGTAAAGCCAGTGACACAAACACAGGATCAGAGAGCTAAAAACAGAAAATAAAAACGAAATATTGTAGACATCAATAAATCCACCACATGCATGTGATACAAGTTTACTGAATCATGTGGTACAAGTTAACTAATCATCACAAAACTCAGTCCTCACCCCATTTTAAGAATAATTATTAATCGTTAGCAGAATTGTTTTTCAGATTTAGTTAACTGTCTAAATTAATTATATAACTAACTAATTTAACGGTAAAGACTCTTGCGCTAGTACTGAACATTCAATTTGACCTATTCTACCAAAGCATTTTACAGCAGATACATTTCTCTGAATTAATATTTCTAACTAACTGAAGTTTAATACAATCTCAGTTTTAAACAGAGGTTAATGAATTTATCTTCTAAATGACCTTGCCCTCGGAAATGGACAATGCGTCTGACACCAGTCTTTCAGGAACATGTCAGTCTACATGACTGACAGCGCAGGGATTATAAATAGCTATTAACTATTGTCTCTTCAGTCTTACAATAAACATACAGGCCAAAAGCATGCCTTCTGTTGACCAGGTGTCATCTTTTTTGTGTTGTGCAAGAAAGATAAGCGGCTGTCTGCCTGTTCCGCACACCTGTTCTCTCAACTCTTAAGTGACACCAACTCAAGCCTAAATAATATTAGCTGAGTTTCACCTGTTCAGGCTCGCTGGTTGTGAAGAGGGTCTTTAATAATGAGTCCTTCAACATGGAATCCTTGTAATTTAGCTGTTGCAAAGCAGCAGCTAACATTTGACATTTCCAATGGAGAAAATGTGTTACAGATATCATTTTAAAGTTGTTGTAATATAGTGTTCAAATTATAACTTTTATAATGATTCAACAGCAAATCAAACAACAACAAAATCAGATAGGGCCATGTTTGAACTGTTTAAGTGATTAAACCCATGCAAAAAGACAGACAGAAAGACAGATAGAAAAACAATATTGACACAACTACACATTCAAATATAGCTTCCAAAGGTTTTTTTTTGTTTTTTACCAGCGATGCCATAGAAGAATATTTCAGTGAAAAATTATTGAACGGACCGTTTTTTCCTATAGTGTGAAGAACTTTTCTTCTTTTTTTTTTTTTTTAAATCTAAATAACCTTTTATGCAGTGGAAAGGTTATGTAGATGTTAAAGGTTCTTCATGGAACCTTTGTTTTTACGAATGTAGGCAGAACTTCCAAACTCTTGAAAATAAAAGTATTTATTGGCATCCATGGTTCCATGGAGAACCTTTAACATCCATGGAAACTTTCCATTGCACAAAAGGTTGAAAAAGGTTAAAATCTTCACACCAAGAAATAAAAAAAAATGGTTATTTTAAGAAGTGTTCACTGAAAGGATCCTTGGGAATGGTTCTTCTATTGAACTGCAGTGAAACCCGCCTTTTGGAACATTTATTTTTAGTCCTTTCTTGCTTAATTTTTTTTTTTCTTGTACAACATGACAAATAACTTTACATCTGTCCTTCAAACTGACTAAAGGTATCTCCAAAAGCAACCTGACTCTTTTGACTGCTCTCCTTCCAGAGGCCACAAAGTTATTATCGTCCATATGACAAAAACTTTGGTTCGGTCTCAGAAACCCAATTCCCCCTCTGGTACTTCAAGAGGAAACAGAACATATATCAGGCACTGACACATCAGATACATATCATCCACCAAAAGAACTCTTCTGACATGCAGCAAACAACCTTCTTATTCAGATTCATAGTTTATTCATAGACTCTTTTATTGGGATCATTTTCCAACTGACACACAGCTCATAAGACTTCACACTATTTGTAGGTTGACTTCACCTAGTCTAACCACCCCAGTGTAAAATTCCAAATCAACCTCAGATTAATTTTAGCTTCACAAGTCAGCTACTTCCAGCTGCATAAATCCTGCCGGCTGGGTAGCACTGCCGGCTGGGAAAATAACAAAAATATATATAATAAAAACAAAAATATATCTAAGAAAATTATATTATATAGAAGGATGACAATCAGTAGGCATTAAACAAAACTGACATTCTCAATTTAAGAAAGATTGTTTGTATAAAATCTCAAATCAGCAGGTGCATGCAGGGAGACCCTGGAAAACACAAAGCCTTACTCTAACATAAAAATAAAAATGAACCTAACTAATCTAACTAGATCTAGTCTCTAACTACTCTGATAATACTCTAATAATAATACACCACGAACCACTCACTGGGGCCCATATCCATTAACTGATTGCTTCAACGCAATACAAATAATTCATGCAATTAAAAAATGAATGCAACAATGTGTTTATTTTATACTGAAATCGACAAAAATACAAGCTTATGAAGTTTAAAAAGCTTATAAATATGTGGTTCTGTTGCTAGAAGAGACACACAGACACAGATTACCTACCCTCACTAGGACTCAGAGCTGGTGGGATCTTCTGTACAGACACTGTATGTTTGAAGTCAGAGAATAGACCCTCGCTCTCCCCCTCCCTCCCGGTAGTCTTCCCCCCCCTTAAGCCCTCCCTTCTGTCCCCGATAACTCGCCTGCTCTCTGGGTGGAGCTGAGACAGGGATACGGGTTACTCTTCATGAGGTCAGCATTTCATTGTTTTGGCTTTGAGAGATTAGTGAGAGAGAGAGAGAGAGAGAGAGAGAGAGAGAGAGAGAGAGAGAGAGAGAGAGAGAGAGAGAGAGAGAGAGAGAGAGAGAGAGAGAGTGAGAGAGAGAGAGAGAGAGAGAGAGTGAGAGAGTGAGAGAGAGAGAGAGAGAGAGAGAGAGAGAGAGGTCATGTAGTCTGTTTCATTAACTCAGGTTTACTCATTAAAAGTGTTACATTTTGGTAGATAGGACTGACCTCTAGGGTATAGACGCAGTATTGCAAGTTAGAGAGACCCGAATTTGAAAATCAGCTATCTCTGTTGACAACTTTTTTGAAGTTTATACATTGGCTGTAATGAGAAGTCGGTTCTCTTCAACATAAGCAAATTTTATAGATGGACTAATTTTTTAACAATGACATTCAAGAGGCTACAGGACAGCAATAGGCTGTAGGCTACAGGACAATTACTGCTGTTTTTACTCATATGAATACATTATAAATACATATCACCACATAATTACATTAAAAAGTGCATTTTAAAAATATAAATAAAGCATAAAACCGTTATGCAAAGAAAAACTACACATTCCATACAACAATGAAGCTTATTGCACTTACATATACTCTGGCTCTATCACCAAAGAACGATTGATGGAAGGATGGATGGATGGATGGATGGATGGATGGATGGATGGATGGATGGATGGATGGATGGATGGATCCTGTCTTCTCTCTCTCCTCCTACTTGTCAATCATCTGTATTTTTCTACATCCCTTGTTTAATAATGATCTTCTGCCGCAGATTCTTTGCAGTGGTGTCGGCTGGAGTCGCTGTGCCCGTGCAGGGCAGGCCGTGGGCAGTGACATACTTTTTATAGGCCTCCCGGATTATCCTAAAGGCTTGTACATTAGCGTATGGAATGTCCGTGATGGGGTCTCTGTAAAGCGCAGGCTTATGGGTAACAGGGCAGACCTCCTGGACAGGAATTCGAGGAGCTGGGGACTGGGGAAATAAACGCAGGAAAGATTCATCATCACTGAATGTGATGTAGGTGCGGGAGCATTTGGCAGGGTTTACAGCAGTTGTGTTAGTGGATAGGACACTAGGTGGGGCAGTAAGGGTTGATACTGACTGGGAAAGAGCTTGTGGAAGGTGAGGGCCTGGATTCTGCAGGGCATCTTGGTCCAAACTGTTAATGAGAGGTAACGATAAAAAATGTAAAGACATCAGAGATACAAACATAAAAAGGTGCACTCATTTTTTTTTCTCATGAAAACTTTAACATAATTTTAGAATTTAGAATGTGTAAAGGAAAATGAATTGTAGTGTCTCCCTTGGAAATAAAAAATCAATACATTTTCCATAACCACAACAAAGATGTCTATTTATTTTTTCAATAATTTCATAAATAATTATTACAAATAAATTAATTATAATTAAGAGTACAAGTTATTTCTGATAGAATAATGTATGATACAGTACATCCCTTTTTAAAAGTTGTTTTTTGATTGTTTATTCTATTTATATTATACTTTAAGCATGTTTAACATGTTTGTTTAAATATAAAAAAGATGTAGAACTCAACAGTACTTTTGAATTTTAAAAATGTTTAAAATAATGTATGTACACATTAGATGCAGAAAAAAATTAAATGACTGAGTTCAGCTCTAAATTCCACAAAAATTAATGAATGAAAGTATTTGTAAACATAAGAGCACTCATACTTTATCTGCCCAGTTTTAAGTGCCAGGCAATATAAAGATTAGATAGATCTTAGATAAAATGTACGCCCCACCTAAGATAATGAAAGTCTAAAAAGCAAGAGAAGTAAAAAAAAAATTTTTTTTTTAATTAAAAAGTCAAAAGCAAAATAAGTATGCATGAAGACATTCAGAAAGAGATGAGGAACCAGTAGAAGTACCCCTCTACATCCACGTTTTCCTCTTTAAGAGTGACGTCCGACACCAGGGGTGTGAGCACCGAGTGATAACGGATCACAGAACCCACACACTGACGCTTCATATGAACCTGTCGTTTCTTGTCTGCCTCCAAACGCTCATAGTTTTCTGCAAAACAAATCACAAACAGCAATTAGCATTCAAGTTTTACAGACAGAACAATTTGCAAAAGTATTAGTTATCAATTCCTCACCCAGTGATCGAAGGTTAATCTCTGCAGTGACCTTGGCTTCTGCCAAAAGTTCAGCCTGGGTCAAAGGTCGCTCATGTCTAGTACCCTTCCTTCGACGTGGAGCAACCTGCCTTTCCTGCAGCCTCAGGTACGTCAGCCGTGTGTGTTCGGTCGTGGACTGACGTACAGACTTCCTGTCTAAGACAAAAACTATTCATCAGATATTGATTTGGATATGTTTACTAACATTCACTCTGTCTATTATCTCCAACAGTTTATGATGTGGTCGACACGTGAGTAAATTATTGGCTTTCCAGAAAGGGATGTAAAATTGAATCATTGACAACTTATTGATGGATTTTTTTTTTTATCTTTCGTAGCCAACAAACACATTTTATTTTCACATTTTATCAACTAATTCACATGAAGCAAAACAATGACTATATTGATGTTGTTTTGTTTGTGTTTTGTGAGTTTAGATTAAATATGCAATCAGAGGTTCATAAAATTACAACAATAAAAATTATTATTTACATCTACTCACTTTGAATAATGTTGTTATGATAATGTTTACTTTTGCAGAAACTTTTTTTATGGCAGTCACTTCTTAAGAAGGAAGGAGGGTAAATGTGTAAAAAAAAATACTGTTTGTATATCACTATAAAAACATATAAATAAAACTTGTCAAATTCCATGCATTCAAAATCACCTTTAACAGTTCGCACAATGCAACAAAATGTATCAATCTGATTAATTGATTTAGTTCCACACATTTTTTTAACAATGAACTGAAGTGACTTGTTCTTTCTGTTAAAGGGAAGAACAAATGAAAATATTATAGAATATACTTACCCTGATCATTAAAAAGGTTGGCTATGTACAGTATGTTCGGTTATGTCACTTGTGCATGCATGAACAAAGTGAAAGACTCTCACTCTTGCTGATGTCCTCCTGTAGTTCAGGGGGGCTGTATTTGTCGATCTTTGTCTTGTCTGTCCTCCTGGGCAGTTCAGCCAGTTTCCGTTGTTTTGGTTTGGGCCACACCACTTTAACGGGCTCCTACACAAACACAAGGATCAGGGATTAAAAGGGGCGTAAAAATGTACATTTTGTCATTATTTACTTATAGTACTGGTCACTCTTTTCCATACAATTTCTAGCTTTAAAAAAGATGCCAAAGAAGCATAAAAGAAGCATAAAACTAGTCCATACAACACACACGTGCATTATATTCCCAGTCATCTGAATAACTCTCATATACCTTATAGGCTTTGGTCACCACTCTGCTCTTCCGACGTGGCCCGTCCTCCTCCTGCTCGCTGTCAGGTTCATCCCCTTCATCAATGTCAAAGTCACTGTCCACCTCATCTTCCGTTACAGACAGGTCACCCTTATACTCTTCATCACCTGATTCCTGCACAAAAAGTTTCGAGGACTCAAAGTCAAAGATGAGATTCTAGACAGGTGCAAATGACTACATAGTACTGCACAGATTACGTTCAATTAGAATAAATGATTCAATACAATATCTAATTTATTAGACTAATACATTTGTATTAAATGAATTAACCATCAATGTAAGCATCTGATCACCCTCGAATGAGGGTTATGTCAGCCCAATTATTGTGTTCATTTTTAAAAGCTGCTTTATAGTATGTTGTGAAAAGCTCTATACAATATATGAGAGAATAATTAATGTGAAAATCTCCATACATTGACAAAAAAGAACTAAGGCGAAATATTCGAAATGTGCCCAAATTATATACAAAAATACATATAGGCCTAAGTATTGTATACTGTATGTTATAAGTTAAACTTGTTGTGAATTTTTAGCATAGAAAAGCAATAAACGCACAATGACTCCAGAGAGTCATGGGATAATGATCTCCTGACAGTCTCAAGACAATAAAAATCAGGTGACAGGGCATTCTCACAAAAACAAGTCATACAAGTATAAATGTATTGAATTTGTGTAAATATGTCAACACAAGCCCACGATAAGCCGCACAGGTGATGTTTCATCACTCACGTCGTGAAATCCTCCATAGGTGGTCTTGTAGAACTCATCCTCCTCTTCTGCATCCAGCAGACTGGACATGCGGTTTCCCGCAGTCTTTCGAGGAGCCCTGCTGAAAGCTAAACTCATCCTGACACCTAAATATATTTCACTATCAATCAGATGAGTAAAGGCAATAAGATACGTATTTATAATAAAATGAATGGCATGACAAGTTCAAATAGAGCAGGGTTAAATTGAGACCAGATTTCAGGATAGGACTCAATTCTGTAGAGCAAAGCATATTATTGTATAATCAGGTTCATAAAATTAAGGTTTTCAAATTATTATCAGATCTTGCCAGCATGACAGAATAAACGTTAGACTCACTAGTCCAATGTGGCATTAAGAGAGTAATCGATGTAGAGATCTATTTCCAGACCAAACTAATAGAACTGATGAGATTCATCGCACGGCCACCAGGTGGAGACAGAGGTGCAGTGAGGACGTCTGAACTAAAGTACCCTCGTCTTGGGAAATTATTATTCAAGTTCATTTTCAGAAACTTTGTGACACCAGATGACACACAGCTTAGCCAAATGGCATCAGGAAGGTTTATTCTATGAAATATATAGTTATGTAGTTTTCCCACACATTTGCACCTATGATTTGCCATGATAATTTCCCCATTACTTAGGCCTATAGCTATTAGCCAACGTGATAAAGAGTACAAAAATAATGTGGTATTTTATATCTGCACTCACAAAAAGCAGCATTTACCAAATGATATAATTTAATGTCAGGCATAACCTGAAACATATATTCACTAAAACTGATCAAAATTAATAATTTATGAAAAGGTGTGATAGGGTGCTTGCTGTTCTCCTTGATCTTAAATTTGTCTTCATGGATCATTAGCATTCCAGGGTCAGCAATATGTTTGTTTCTATAAATAGTTGAAAAAATAAAATAAATAAACACTATTGTAGGCTATCTGTCTATTTATGTGACAAAGTGGATATGTTATGCTTGACGAATGTTGTTGAGCATTAAAAAAACTAGTTTTTAACGTTTTGAACTCTGAAAACTGTTTAGTGCACTTTGTCAAATGTTGTGAACTTCATAACAATGTCATTTGCTACTCATTTGTACATAGCCCTTCAAAAAAGAAATGTCAATGAAACCAGATTACATTTTTCAAATATTTCTGCTATAAACTCAAACGGACAGAACATTCCAACATTCTCATTTTGCCTTTCGGCATGTCATGAACCAGTTTTTAAAAAACTCAAGATGTTTCAAAACTGCCTTCAACGTAATCTTTTTTTTTCACCCAGTATAGAATAGCAATGCAAGTTATTCTGAAAGAGACTGATTCAAATTTTTGCAGAACTGTCGCTCACTTATCGATCCTTTAAATGTCTGTTTGTATTCCACTGCAGGATAAATGTGGGACATGCTTCAGATTAGCCAAAGTGCTCTGGTTATGTTTTAATACATGATACTGAAATTGCTGCCAAACAACGATATGCCATAGACCTTTTCAATACAATGTCTGGGGACTTTACTTTTGAGGACTTGAGGGGAAGATTTTTTGTAAAAGTCCATGGGGAAAAACAGAGAAAGGAAACTGTACAATATTCCATGGGAAACTCAATTCAATATACAAAACAACAACACTTTGTCAAACTGCCTTCCTTTAAATGAGATAAGAGGTACTCATGCAGGGGTGGGAAGTTAAAATACCTTAATTAATGGTATCTTGGCAATGATTAAAATAACCTTGCAGGTTGCAGAAAGAATTCCCCAAGAGGTCAAGATTATGTGAATGCCATGGTGAATCTATTTGTTTTCCCTTTCCTGGTGTGGGAAAGGTTAAAGTACGCTTCTAAAGGCCACCCATGCAGATCTCTCTCTCTTTCATCCCGCCCAACACACACACACACACACACACACACACAAACACACACACACACACACACACACACACACACACACTATTATTTGATGGCCAATATGCAGGGATTTTAACAGAATAGGCCTATTTAAAGTATGTATACCAAAATGGTGCTCGCTGTATTTTTTAATCTCTGAATTTAACATAGACAATACACTTTTGCTGGTCGTTTCTGGGAACGTATTGAATGCAGCACTGACAGAACACAATTGTCCTTGGAACAAAGCTGCAGTGTATGTTCTGAGCAAACATTCAATGTTATTCCTTCTCAACCCATTTACATTCATTTGAAAACCAAAGGTAAGACACATACAAACCCCATCCTAACAGCAACGTTTATGTTCTACAAACGCTTTAAATTCAAACACTTGGTGCATGTGTTGAAGCAAGTAGATTTGTTTTGACGATGGCATGCATTCAATTCCTCCCACGCTGAAGGTTATTTACATTGAGGTGTGCTAGCATTGTTTCAGCAATGAGGAATAAGGAAGGTGATTCCGGGACACTCCTCCGAGATATGAAAATGGAATGCAGACGTAAAGCTTCTCTCTGCCAGATTACGACGATTTTTTTTTGACTCACAACATGAAGTTATACAAAAGTCCTAGAATCATCAAACAGCTGGTTCTAGAATTTCTGTGTTGAGAATGAACAGGTTTCGGCTTTTAAGAAAGAATGCCGATGCCGTCAATGAGAGCTTTGTGTTCAGAATGGTGTTTGGTTTCTTTTTTTCTTTGATGTCTGGCTTTAGTGTTCCCGGTTTCTGTTTCTTTCTCTCTCTCTCTCTCTTTCTCTCTCTCTCTCTCTCCTGCAGTCTCTGTAGAATACAAAAACATTTGTGAAACTGAGAAGGGACACACTCATTCACAGAAGAAATCAAAGCGCCCCCTAACAATATTGCATTGACATTAGTAGTGTTTACAGACTGGGGTCTGTTTGTTGTTGTTGTTGTTGTGCGGTACAGAGCTCAAAGGCTCTATAGGCTGTGTGATTGGTACCATATGAAGGACGTTGTTAGGGCCACTGAATACAGACATTATTCAGAGGGCTTCAGTGGAAAATGATCTCAGTGTTTCGGAATGTGAAAACACGCTGCTGCTGGGAAGCGAGGTTTGTGGGGGTGTTACATATCCCATACCCCCCCACCCCTCCCTCCCTTACAGGGATCTGGAATGCAGACCACACGCCACTAAAATAAGAGGCTAGATTAAGTCAGGGAAATGATGAATCATAACATCAGATAGAAATACTGGGTAAAAAAACTCCTTTCAAGGTTTGAGTCCAGCGTTAATCAGTGGATGTAGAGAAACATTATGTAATGAGTAAAAAAATGTGTCCAGTTTGACTTGTTTGACCTAATTAGTATAGGAAGAGTACATCTCAATGGGACACGCATGTTTTGAGATATTTGGGGTTAGTCTGCTTTTGTTTGAGCTGTCATTCCCTTCTGCATCAGTGTCCATGTCAAAAGCATTACATCGTGACATTACATAAGGCCAGGGCTCTGTTTGGGCATGTTTGTGGACTGATGTTTTGACCTCAGAACAGAATGTTCTTGTCTGAATCCATGGTGACGTAACGTCTCAGACGTCCAGCCCATGCTCACATCATTACCTCTTTTTGCTGGAAACAGAGAGAAGAGTAGGCCTTTTGATAAGGGGATCAAGAAAAAAAACAACTGTTTGAATATGTTATAGAAGTCCTTGTTGAATGTACGGTTTCTACAGAATATTTAGTGTATGTCAGCAGTCCTCTGGAACATTGTTCACTACTATTCTCAACAAAAAAAAAATCTTTTGAGATTCAGATCAAGACATAAGCATGCAGAGAAGTGAATCATTGGCACATATGAAATATGTGGAATGTTTTAAAGATAGATAAACATTTTTGTCTTTTCAACAAATGGTGAAAGGAAGTGCATTTAACCTTCAGAAAATGTTGATTGTCAACAATCAAAAGGTGCTTGAACTAACTAAAATACTATGTGAGGTTTGCCTTTTTTTAACCAATTTGGGACATAAATACAGTTTAAAACCCAGTATGTACGTTGTTTTTAATAGATATTTCCCCGCAATAAAGACAACAAACTAAAATAGACAACAAAAAAACAGGATGGCAAATTTAGTCTAACTAAAAAATTTAACTGCTACTCAATTGGAGCTATAGCTGGTTTGTACAGTAGTTATTAATAAACTCACTCTAGCATTCAGGTTTGTGCTCAGCATTTCATATATTTTTTGAAAGAACTATCTTATGCTCACCAAGGTGCCATTTATTTACTCAAAAATACAGTAAGAACAGTAATAGGCTATTGTGAAATATTATTACACTTTAAAATAAGTTGTTTTATTTAAATATTTTAAAATGTATATAATCTAATGACTCCAGTCTTCAGAATCACATAATCCTTCAGAAATCATTTCTAATTTCTGTCAATGTTGAAAATGTTGTGATGCTTAATATTTTTGTGGAAACTGTAATTCATTTTTTCAGGATTCTTTGATGAATAGAACGTTCAAAAGAACAGAAATGATCTGAAATAAGTCACTTTTGATCAATTTAATGCATCCTGTTGGACACAGTTCATAAATGGCAGTGACATGCTTACTAATCATTAAAATGGTTATGTGACAGGGAGACTAGAGGCCAAAAATATTTGCACACTTATTAACATCTCTGAGAAAAAGGGAAAAAACCACATCACTGCAAACATTTGAACTTGCTAAGCAAACTCATTTACCAACATAGCATCACTTTGCTTGCATGAATCTTCATTAAATGATATGCCAAAGTGTGAAGCTATGCCATTGATCAGTTTAAAAGTGTTAGCATAAATAAACACCACCACATGTGACTAAAAGGTGGGCCGTTAAAACGACAAGACATACCTCAAACAAACATACATTGATATACACACACACCCCGTACTGACAATACAGCATGTACTAAAGCACTTTATGTTCTTAAATACACAACCTGCCATACGTGTTGCAGTTGATTGTGTGAACAGAAGTTAAACCAACAGTGCAACATTTTAAATGTCTTCACAATGCACGAAAGGGAGATATGATTTTAATGTTTACTTCGGTTTAATATGCGCTTGGTCCTCAAATAGAAAGAAGTCAAATTGTATTCTCCTTCAGGCATGTAACAAATCCACATTATTAAAAGGGTGCACCGCATGGCAATCATACTTATGACTTATGACATTAATGTTTGCAGGTACCATCATAACAAAACTCAACTCCCACGTATCCTTCATCACCTATTAAACGAAACTAAGGCAGTTACAAGACAATCTTTATGCATGCCTCTGCATGCACTTATCAATCAGTATGTGGTGTTTAGCACATTTTCATATCAACACATTTCCAGCAGGCAGGGCTTTGTTGTCATTTTTACCTTAAACATCTCAATATCTTTCAAAGTTTTAAATGCTGCACTCTCTTAACCCCACAGAAATGAACAATGAACACAGTGCAGCCACACTGCTAGCTAGTGGCTGTTATGTCACCTACACACAGCTTGTCGTGTTTGTTTTTAAACACACCATATGGCATTGTCCGATCCGTTGGCAATGCCTGATGTTTTGATGTCATCATGTTCTGGCATTCATTGATCTTGTTCCCACGCCTTTCTGGGAAATAAAGGCTACCTGCTTTAACCAAAGGGTTTAGCCAAACAATAACTTGGCAGTGACATGCTAGAACCTTTAAAAAAAAGTCAAACTTTTGCTTTTTGTTTTCATTTCATTGCCTAACTTTGCTATAGATTTTTTTTAATCAGAAGAAATAGGATGTACTTCCTGTGTGACTCATCATTCGGTCTTTTGTCTTGTTGTTCGTCATCATCATTGTTAAACACAATACTAGTCTTGCTAAATAGCTGGCCAGATTCTTCAGTGTAAAGCTTTTTGTAATGCAAATTTAATTATTAAATGAATGACTAATTAAGACACTATTCATGTCGAAAGAACAACGTCGGCAATCACACAGTTTTAAAGTATTATCAGAATGTGTTTCTAAGTAACTGAGCCCTGCATGGGAAAAAGAGTTCAACTGAAATAAGAGTCGGTCGTGGGAACAGAACAATGACAAGTTCTCACGTGTTTATAGTTACTGTCAAGTTCGCTGTCAAGGTCAAGTCCAATGTCCTATCAGAGTAAAAATAACTTGTACTCAATGTTATTTGGCCATTAAGAAATATTTAAACCATGACCATTTGAGAATCCATCTTTTTTCTATGCATTCGAGGGTAAGAACTCTGTCAAAGAAATGTCTTACTAGTAGGTTAAATTGTTGTAATTTGGAAATACATTGATACAAATTAATACTAGACATTTACTTAGCGCACATTATTAATAAATAATAATAATTTGTTACATTTAAATAGCACTTTTCTGGGACCTCAAAGCGCTTTACATGGAAGGGGGAATCTCCTCAACCACCACCAATGTGCAGCATCCACCTGATGATGCGACGGCAGCCATATTGCACCAGTACGCCACCACACAGCAGCTTACTGGTGGAGAGGAGACAGTGATGAAGCCAATCAGTATATGGGGATGATTAGGAGCCCATGATGGACAGAGGCCAAGGGGCAAATTTGGCCGGGATGGCGGGGTTACACCCCAACTCTTTTTCGAAGGACATCCTGGGATTTTTTTTTTTTTTAATGACCACAGAGAGTCAGGACCTCGGTTTGACGTCTCATCCAAAGGACGGTGCTCTTTGACAGTATAGTGTTCCCGTCACTACACTGGGGCGTTAGGACCCACACAGACCACAGGGTGAGCGCCCCCTGCTGGCCTCACTAACACCTCTTCCAGCAGCAACCTGGTTTTCTCAGGAGGTCTCCCATCCAGGTACTAACCAGGCTCAGCCCTGCTTAGCTTCAGTGGGCAACCAGTCTTGGGCTACAGGGTGATATGGCTGCTGGATATCATTACTAGTCTGTGTTCATCCAGAAAAGAAAAAAAATGTTTTTGGTCAAAATCTGAAAATTTGCTTTCTTTCTGAAATGGCATTCCTTGTCTGATGATGTCATTTTGATGGACTGGGTAGAACATTGTATACCCACTCCCCTGGTTGACCCTCAGTGAGCTAGCGAAGGAAAGGGGGTGTGCTAAAATCAATCCCCGCCCTTTATTCAATATTTTGATTCACTTTGAAATATGTCAGAATACTAAAGTTGGTTGCAATGTCCAGTTCGCTAACTAGTTTCTGCTGAGAAAAAAGTCCAGTACGATGTACAAAATATTCAGTTGTGCAAGATACACACTGCAACAAAATTACATAATCCCTCTGAGGTATTTTCATTATAGTGTAATACATTTGTAATTATATTTTAATATTAGGCTATATTAATGTTTGAGCCCCTAAGCCTAACCCTATCCTAAACCTATAACCATTCCTCAATTATATAAAACAATGCAACAGGCAGATAAATGTACAGCAAATGCATATAATTTTAGTTACAATATACTATAGATTTTTTACCACACCTAACATAAATCATAATGAGATCATATTACAGCATGAACAATTAACCTCTTTAATCTGATTTGCCAACAGTGCATGAGACTCTAATGTTTTATCTGACACTCCTCCATTCACGTTGATAATGGCATCAAGAAAAACCAACTGTTTGAATATGTGGTAACACTTTACAATAAGGTTCATTTGTTAACATTAGTTAATATATTAACTAACATGATCTAACCATGAGCAATACATTGTTACTGTATTTGCTAACTAATGTTAACTACGGAACCTTATTGTAAAGTGTTACTGAATATGTTATATAAATACTTGTGGAATGCACTGTTGCTTTATGCAGAATATTTAGTGTCTGACAACAGTTCTCTGGAACATTGTTGGAATTTGTGTAAGTATCCAAACCTGCAATAGCAAGTTTTTGGAATGTACAAAACCCCTATTTGATGGCAGTGTTTTTGCAACAGAAATGTGCAATGTTGTATACTGATATACGGATGAGTAAAAAAATAAAACTAAGACACCTGCAAGTTGCAGAACATTTGGCCTATTTACAAATGAATGCAGCATGCAAAACAGCTGACAGGTGAAAAATGATCCCTTTATACTGTTTTTTTTTTTTTTACGAGTGTTTACATTTATTATCTGCAACATAAAACCTCCATCTTCTGAGGAGTTAGTCAAAGTGAAAAGTTTCTTCATTTACATTTCTTCTCAGGCAAAGTTTTCCACACCCTGGAACAAACATGCTGCAGCAAGACACTTTTCATGACACTTTGCATTTTGGCTGCATTTACAGACATCCATGGGTATTTTGACATTCACGATTCAAGAATAATAAATGTATTATTTTCATTTTTTTTTTTAAATGTATCTCGCCCACCAGAGATGCATCGTGCAAAATAATTGCAAATCATTTTCTAATATATTCCTGGATGTAAATGTGGTTTTGGCTGTTTCCTATACAAATTCCTAAAAGCTACAGATATGTAGCTGCAAAGAGAATCAACAATCTTTCTATTCTGCATATGTTAGACATGATAAATTAATGAATTAATAAAGAAACACGAAAAATGACAACATTCCAGCTAACTAAATATGTTCTAAGAACACTTTGCTAATGTTCCCATTATTTCTGAATGTTCCATTTTCCATCTTTTTTCATGTTTTAAAAAAGTTTTTCTTGGTTATGCTAACGTTGAGGAAAATTCCATACAATCATTTGCAAATATTATTGGAATGCTACTTTTTAAGTACATTTAGGCTAAAAGGAAAAACGTTAAACGGGCATCCAGGTACAACGTTTCATTAAAAAAAACACTCCATGAACGATGTTGCCGCGCTTATCAGTTAGTTTCAGTTTTCATGGACTTTTAGATTGTTTTCATTCCTTCCTGTGTTCCTTTGTTTAATTTTTGGGTTCAGCTGTGTTTGATTAATTATTTTGTTTGAATCTGCACTTAAATTTCGTTCTCTCCTCAGTTGGTTACTGTTTGTGTGTCTGTGTTACACATGCTTTTTCATTTTATCACCTGGATTAAACCTTGTTTATATTTTGAATCTGCCTTCATCTTTTAACATGTATTTTTGTGCTAATATTCTGCAAACATTATTGAAATTAACATTCTTTTAATGTTTCATGTTTCATGTTTCAACTTTGAGAGAACCTTGCCAGAACGTTAAAGTTCTGAGGATGTTACTGTTGGGATCTGTTTCTCTATTTTTATAAGACAGCATGTGACAAAAACTCCAGAAATTGTCAACCTTTAAAACAGTAGAAAGGAGAACTCCACTAATAGAGAAATTACAAAGGACTGACTCCATTTCCCCTTAAAAAACAAAACATTCCAGTACTTCATGATTACCAACTGTTTTGATTTGATGACTTGTAATAATTAATTAACCTTTATTTAACCAGGCAAGTCACTTCAGAACAAGTTCTTGTAAACTTGTAAATAAATCATTACACAGTTTGACTCTTAAACATTTGATTCTGATTGGACAGTTTGGGTAGTAAGATTAAAAAGATCAACGTTACCAGACAGATCAAAGTACAAGCCACATTCAGAGTGTGTGCAGTCTGTGGACCATTCTTAAACGTCACACCTCTATAAAGTTTATTTCTGTTTTAGGGCATTCAACCCTCTTTTTTATCGTATGGTCAATCGTAGGAGCAATATAGGCCTATCTTAATCTGCAATTCATCCTTTTTATCTCTTTGAATATTCTTTTGTAGGTGAAGAAAATAAACAAAAATTGTACTCTCACAAACAGAAACCTGTTTGAACAACTTACTATGATATATAATACAAATCTATAACAATTTGATCATAGACTGCTAGACTATGATCAAAGAGTAATGCAGTTTTGTACAGTGGTAAAAGTACCAAGAAGTGAATCATCCCTTACCAGAATCTTATATAAAGAAAAGAGAAAGTAACTCAGTACATTTGGGTGAAGGAATTTACCTACGAGCACTGAAATGTAATGTGAAAGCTACTCAAAAAGAAAAGAGGACTGGACACTATACTATTGTTCTAAGAAAAAATCCTGAGAAAACAGGAGTTTACAGAATATAAAATATGGATAAAAGCAGACTCATACAAAATATACAGACTAAATGGAATAATGAAGTGCCATATTATAAGGACATTGTGGCATCACACAATAAGTTATGGTGAATTATTACAGAAAAACTGTTAATTAATAAAGACTTCCACAGAAATCACACTTATGGTATAACAAGACGAGTATTTTAACTCCATTTTCATAGTTGCTGTAATAATATGCTCTATATAGAGTGACTTTTTCTCAAACCTGATGGTATACAAAAAAGTCATACAGCTGGAGTTGCTATGTTCTAAGAAAAAACTAAAAAAAATCATACCGATTGCACAACATTTTTGACCACAACCTTTTCACAACACCAGTCAATCTCATATGTCAGTTGGAGCCATTAAGTTATTTTGACAATATATGCGTGGCATAGGTCAAAAACCCTCTGGCCTTGTTCAACTCATATATGTTGCTGGCCAAAACAGACCACATTGCCACTTAAACTAGTCTGGACCTGCTGCCTGTTGACCACACGTCATTAAATAAATCCTCATGACTTTAAACATGGTGACCGAGTAAAATCTCTACACAAACATACTGGTGTCCAAATCCACAAAGTGGCTTTCCATGATGGCAATACCTGACACTCTGTATTTCTCAATACTCTTCTATGTAAACAGTTGTTTTAACCACTTAGATAGCTTATTTAAAAGTTGCATCTGATTTATATTGTGTAGCTATAAGCTCTCCCAAACAGAGTAACATCTTGGGTTATGCATTTACATGTGCTTGGAATTAATGATCCAGGACGGAAGCCTCCATGACAGGAAAAAACGTGAGAGGGCCGAAATAAGGAAAATCAGATCAGATAAGGAGATTTTATTTACATGATGAATACTAGTCGGCAGCCTTCAAGGAACACTAATTGCAGTCAGGCAACTCAAAGGCAACAGTGAGTCAGGACAATCTTTTTTTCCAATTATACACTGACTTATATAGACTACACTGGGAATTGTTTAACCATTTAACCAGAAGATTCATTATTTGAAATATTTATTAAATACATAAATTACGCATTAAAAATAGTCACGGGGTCAGAGTTTGGCACACACTTTTTGATTTTAGAGCAGTTATATTTATGACAGAATGTGGAAGTGACGTGATCCCTCGTGGAATCACGCTGTATAGGGGAAAGGTCATAGATGATCCAGCAACGACCTGCCATGACTAGCAGAATTTTTCTCTCACCAAGATTACCATACCATGAAAGCACTATGTTTCACACAATAAACACAGAAAAAAAATATATACAGTAATTAGATAAAAGATGACAATAAAGATTATAAAATAATTGCTTAAGATAAAACAACTTTTATTTTTTCACCAAATGTTTTCTATTAAGTGCTACTATAAGTATTTTCTGCCTGCTTAATTTAGACCAAGGGTTTTCGAGTTTTTCAATGCCACAAATCAGCAAATGTGATCATCCTCATGCGAGGGATCCCATCTTGAAATTTAAAAGGCAATTAGATGCTTAGTTAGTTATCTCTAGATGGCGCAAGGTTGATGGGTCCTTAAAGATTAGATTATTTTAAAATGAAAATTAGCCCATGATACTCATCCTCAAGCCAAAGGTGTATGACTTTCTTTTTTCATACGAATACAATCGGAGTTATATTAATAAACACTCTGACGCTTCCGAGCTTTATAATGGCAGTGGATTGTAAGCAACCATTGCAACCATCAGATTGAAGCTCAAAAAAGTGCATCCATCCATTATAAACGAACTCCACCTGGCTCCGGTGGGTTCCTAAAGGCCTTCTGAAGCAAAGCGTTTAAAAAGTTTGTGTAAGAAAATATTCATATTTAAAAAAAACGCTACAAAGTAAAATTCTAGCTTCTGGCCAACTGGCCATACGCTGTCTACTTGCGTATAAAGCACAACTTACGGCGTCGGAAGTTGCATAGTGCGTCATGGTGTAGCGTAAATATCAGCAGTACATAGCATTTACTCGCATAAGTTGCGCTTTACACTTAAGTCTAATCCGTATGTGTGCGTTTGGCCGGAAGCTAGTTATTTTACTTTAAAAAGTTTTAAATATTAATATTTTTCGTACACAAACTCGTCGTTTTGCTTCAGATGGCCTTTATTAACCCCCTGGAGCCATGGAGTTCGTTTATGATGGATGGATGCACTTTTTTGAGCTTCATAATATGGTTGCAATTCACTGCCATCATTAAGCTTGGAAGCGTCAAGGTGTTTATTAATATAACTCTGATTGTATTCGTCTGAAAGATTAAAGTCATATACACCTAATAGGATGGCTTGAGGGTGAGTAAATCATGGGATGATTTTCATTTTAAAGTGAACTACTCCTTTAACGCAGCTGATGATATTTACTGCGTTTACTACTTGGCACAAGCTGATTGGTTCATGTCACATTTGCAAGCCAATGAGCTTGCTGCTCACAACATTAAAATGTCTGGTTGGCATTTCAGAGTTCCTCCAAACCATTTACCTTCCCCCAGCTCCACCTGAATAGATCTGCTATGGATAATTTATACTGTATATATATATATATACATAAATGCTATTTGTGCAGCAGCAGTATGTCTAACATAATCACAGCAGCGTATCAGCGTATGTGTTCTTGTATTGTACTGTTATTTGTATTAATCAATTTTATTGTATATATGTTTTACAAATGTTGCAGTTTAAAACTAGACTAAAGACGCATCTCTTCAGCCAGGCATTCATATAATTTTTTATCTTAAAGTTACTGTAAATCTGGCCTCTAGTTCATAAACGCCAGAGGAGAACTGGCCCCCGACTGAGCCTGGGTTCTCCCAAGGTTTTTTTTTCTTTTTTACTCATTAGGTCACCTGATGGAGTTTTAGGACACCAGTAGGTCACCTGATGGAGTTTTAGGACACCAGTAGGTCACCTGATGGAGTTTTAGGACACCAGGAGTTTTAGGACACCAGTAGGTCACCTGATGGAGTTTAGGACACCAGTAGGTCACCTGATGGAGTTTAGGACACCAGTACACCAGTAGGTCACCTGATGGAGTTTAAGGACACCAGTAGGTCACTTTATGGAGTTTTTTGGTTCCTTGCCACTGTTGCCTTTGGCTTGCTCAGTTGGGGATATTCAAATTAATGAACCAATCATTAATACCATTGATCAGCCGTACCAAACGTGGATGTTTTTTCCACTAAGAAACAAACACTGTTATGTTATTTTGATTGATACTGTGAAGCTGCTTTGATACAATCTATATTGTGAAAAGCGCTATATAAATATACTTGACTTGACTTGACAAATGTTATTTACTTTAATTAAATGTTTTTATTTATTCATTTATCAATATTCTTTTAATTTTAATCAATTTTATTTGTTTATCTAGTGAATTAGTTATTTATTTATTTAGTTACAATATTTTTTATTTATATAAATATTTTTTTGCACTGCTTTTCTCTAAACTTTTCCACGGACCCCCTATAGCATTCCTTTGATCCCTGCTTGAAAACGCATACTTTAGCGACAATAATGCATGCTCCTCCTCCTATTGTTCACTATTCACAGGCCTACATCTAACAAAGCAGTTTCTAATCATAAATTCAATCAGGATATCCACATTGTTTGGACACACAATATTTGTACATTATTCTTTACATAATTATGTTCCACTGGATTTTTATCCACACCAAGTAGTCTATTGTAAGACACAGCAGTCTTTGTTTGTATGTTTGATTCTGATTGGGTGATGGGGATTCTAATGTTTTTCAAATAACAGCACGGCTATAAAGTGGTTTCTCTCTTGACCACATTATAGTTCCATATCACTTTGACAATGTATTTCAGTTATTTTAAATAACCGACACTGGCCAAGCAAAACTACATCTATCACAAATTAGTGGCTTTTAAGATGTCTGTTTTGTAATACTTCAAAAATACAATTCCAGGACTACCATAGCACAAGACTGTACAGATTAGTACATGTGTTGTCACATGGCTTTACCTTTATTCCACTGAGTTTAACAGCCATGTGCCTCCTGGCTCAGGTAACCACAGCAGGTGAACTGGAGGATCAGGTGAGGCCCTGTGTGTGTCATTACCATAGTCCTCATTAGACCCCACGGGTGGCCTGTAACCAGACACGAAGCCAATCTGAGCAAATAAGTACACTCACACAGTGACACAAATATTGTTTCGCTTAGCCAGAAAAAACAACTTCTATTTTGGAGCAAGAAGACAGTAAATTATAGTTTGTTTGGTTTTTTTTTTTTTTTTGTGGATGAATTACCCATTTAAGGCATTCGTTTATTGTTTTAGACTTTTGCTGTATCCCTAACCACACCTGAACTAGCTAGGCATTCAGGATCACTAAAAACTTCCAGGCAGGTGTGTAACAGATGAACTCTGCAGAATGGTGGCCCTCCAGAAGCAGGATTGGTTACCCCTGCTGTAGAAATACAAACCAAGCATGTTCTCTGGCAGATGTTTATATAGATGTCATAACATTTTCCCTCTCATTGGACCCTCACTGGAGAACCATTGCCTTGCTCGTGTTTCATGACTTTTCCAACTGGCCTTTCCTTATCATGTATATATGACACACACATGCAAAAATATTAAGATTTCCATTTCGCAATGGAAACATTTCCTGTGCCCTTTTTATTTGCAGTGGAAGTCATTCATTAAGGAAGTGGATATTACCATACATGCCACTAACATCTGATTTCATTCAAAGAAAACATTTGATCCAGAAATGTTTTTGAACCATGTAACCTGCTGAAGTTTTTTGGAACCCCATGTGATTTTAAAACCATGGCTATTCAGCATTAAAACGTGACTCATGGATACGGAAGTGTAAAGTCAGTAAAGTAAATCACACGGTTCTACTGTGTGACAGTCAAATTATTAACAGACATCACTTCCACATTAAAAAAGCAAGCCAAACTGGCTACATCCAGAGCCTGCAGGCAAAAAGTACAGCAAATGAGATTAAGAAATCAATTGAGAAACTTCTCTGTATGAGGAAGGATCCGAACATGATGATGAATACAGAGTCATGATTTTAACACCTTCTACAATTAAAAAGAAAAAGGACCTTGTGCTAATGTATGTTTTGAAGAATAATCTCAGCCAGACTATGGTCCAAAAATTTAAATTCTACTTGAACCAAAACCAGATTAAAGTTAGCTGACAGTCATTCACATTGGCTGAGAGGTTTGGTTACAGTAGTGAGTCATGATGACAGCCAGAAGGATGGCAAGGGGTTTGTATATTTATAATGAAGTATTAATATGCTTGGGTCCCCTGAGTAGACAGTGATTCAACAAGGTGACTAAGCAACACAATTAACTCTTTGAAATAAGATACATGTATGAATGGTATTCATCAATGAGTTTCACTCTGACAAACCTCCTGAAACATTTCAGCAGCACAGTGAAACTTCATACCAAAGGCTGAAACGAGAGACTACACAAATGTAAAGTATTTGGCAATTTACAAAACTCTGCACCAATAAAATGTACAGATGAAAAGCTAGAAAACCTTTGACGCTAATAATAATGGGCCAGATAAAGCGCATGTACTTCAGACTTAAGTTATGACCTTCCCATAAAGGTTTAATAGATTCTTTGTGGTTAAGGTTTCAATTCAATCGCCTAAGAAAAAAAAAAATACAGGTATCAGCTTTTTGGTTTTAATTTACAGTTTAGAGAACAGTATATTCGCAGAAAAATGTCAATGACCATAACATGTTCTCAAACTTCTCTTAATATTTCAGTGTAGGTTAAGGTAAAGAAAACAATTAGCAGCCTCGTGGCTAAAGGGTTAGTTCACCCAAAAAGGAAAACACTGACAGCATTTACACGCCTTCAAGTTGTTCCAAACCTATATGAATTTCTTCTGCTGAACACACAAAAAAGATATTTTGAAGAATGTCAGAAACAGTTGGGTCCCATTAACTCCCACTGTAATTTTTTTCCATAGGATGGGAAGGAATGGGGCCCATCACCTAATCATCTATATTGGTAACTCATTTTTCAAAATATCTTATTTTGCTTTCAGCAGAAGAAAAAAAAACATTCATACAGGTTTGGAACAACTTGATGGTGAGTAAATGACAGAATTTAAATTTTTAGGTGAACTATCCCTATAACTGCTATCATAGCCCAAAAGTATGACTCAAAACAGAACCACCATGAGCTTTTAGATAAAAGCTTTAAAGCTTATTAAATCAGCTATAACCAGCATCTGACGTTATGTGTGCATTTTATTGCAAAATAATATTTCTGAAACAGGAAGTGACATGAAAATGTAAAGGTGTTGTACTAAAATGGCTTATTACACAAACCTATATAGCAATTGCAACAAAAGCTTGTGAGCTTTAATATGAAAAATGTTCAATTCAGCAAAGTTTATGAACATAATGTCTGTACACAGAACACTGCTTGGAAGTGATCATTTCAAATGTGATTCCACAAAGAAAATCATCTGTCTTTGAAAGTGTTACCTGTAATTCAGATCTGACAGCTGAAAATTCACAATTTTTACTTTTAATAAAAAAATAGTTTTAGATTTTCCTCAAGAGATTAGTTGGAACAACTTTTATAAACACGAAGAGTGAAAACATGAATTCAAACTTTCGCTCTGTCAAAAAAATAAAAATATTATAGAGTTCTTGTTTCTCAACATTGGTCAAAGTCCATGTGGATTCACCGTATCAAATAAGCAAGTGCAGCTCCTAATGTTGCCACACTACCAATGGCCATCAGTGTGTTTCTCACAGCTGCCTCTGTATCCGGGACATGAAAAAAATCCACAAAGCCATCCTAAGGAAGAAGAAAAAAACACGGTGATTACAGGTTACAAAGAAAGAAAAACCAGCAGTTTTTCAGACAGACAGATTGAGTCAGTCCTTTGAAGGACTGAAGGGAAATTAAAACTCACCCATGCTTTGTTTTTGAGCAGCCAGTCCCGCTGGGCTGTGAGAAGATAGGAAGCGATGTTTTCCGCCACCAGATTCACACACTTGCCAAGTCCTCTGTCATTCTGATGCTTGCACACAATTGCCCCAAAAGCCAGCAAGCTTGCAATACGGCCCCAGTTTGTAATGCCATCGCTGAAGATATCCGTTGCCACAGTCGTGATGAAACTCATGTCTTCTCCATTCTGCTCCAGGTTCAGTCGTGCAATCATACCTGAGAGAGTCAAATGTTAGAGGCCACTGCGGAATCATACATGTGAAAATACGTGGCATAAAGTGGAGCAACCTGCCAGGTCAAGTGCGTGTGTATAGGGTGAGGCTCTTTAACAATATTTGACCTGTTCATATCAACAACTAAACATTATGAACGAAGCGAAGGGGGAACAGTGGAGCGCTACATGTTCAAATAAAGTGAGAACTTGAACTTACCTTTGTAAGAGATTTCGTGCTTTGCCACGAGACTTCCCACAACCCGCTTCATCGTTGACAAAACTTGTTTTTTTCCATTTTTAGAATGAGGGAGTCCTGTAAAGTTTTTTAAGAAAATGTCAATAATTTCTCTCGTTTCAATTTCAATGGACGTGTAATCAGCTATTTCCTCGCAATCCGACCCAGGCGAGGTTGGCACCGAGCCATGGAGACCGTTCCCACACTGGTTCTGATCTTTCAGCTCTGGCATTACCAGTCGCTTGCCACTAAACCCACTAGAGCTGTTGACGTTAAGAGCTGTTATTCCAATGCATGGCCAAGAAACTTTACTCCCAGGCAACATGTTTGCAACTTCACGTCAATGCCTTTAATCCAGTAAATCGACGATGCATTTAAGAGGAAACGTCGTCTTTCTAAATTTCAATTTAAACCGAAAATTAGCCTACATTGTCTTTGAAAAAATGCGGAAGACCTTCTAGAACTAGAAATGTCTGCTTATTTATATATTTCGGAAGGGGCGGGCCTTTTAGTCTCTTGGCCAATCTCTGACGACACACGTACTGAACGCAAACTGCGCCTTCGAAACATAGAGGACAGCGGGTTCTGCACGTAAAATGCGTCCGTTCGTGTAAACCCCCAGATCTGTGACATTGAGAATTTCTACATTCTCAGGAACAATATTTACAATAATTTCATGTCATGTCAAAATGTTTCAGCGTTAGGAGTGTGGTAAGATTATTAACGACCATTCAGTTTAAGAACGACCAGAGATGTTCATGAAAACAAGATGTCTATGTGTGGGTTTTAAAAATGTCACCCTGTTGTTCTTGCTTAGATCCGCCTATGAGATCCACCCATATCAGCTTTTCAAAGAGCAGCGCTCCCCCTGGTGAAATTGTTGTAGAACAGAATTTGCTAGAAAACTAGTAAACACTGAGAATGTTCAGCTCTATACTAAATATTATGTATATAATGTATAAATGATTATGAGTGGCGCACTTGTGTAAACTGGTCGCCGCACGCGCGTCTTTTTTTAATTCCTTGATTACATCAGTTTTGCAGTGTCCTTTTATTTACACAGCAAAACAAGAATTGCAGTAAATACTTTGAAAAAGTGACAATTTGATGATACATTCACACCTAAAAAAAAACAACAATTTTCATTCATTCGATTTTACTTGCTATATTTTTTTTATAGGTCAAATAAAACCAAAGTAAACACGTGGATGTTTTAATCCATTTTTAGGACAAAAGTACCACTCATTGTTTTTTGCTATTAATGTAAAACTTTATTTGAAGTTTAGACAGCTCCAATATTGATTTTAAACATCTATCTTTGCTTCATTATAAGCCATCATTCCGTGTAAATATAATTATAAGGAACCTGATGACTCTGGAAACCTCTGGAAATCCATTATCAAACACAAATTAATTCAAGCAAAACATCTGAAATAATAATGCATATGGGGATGAAAAATAGAAGTAATTAAACACCAAATGCTTCATAGTATGCAAATCATGAATATATTTTTTGTTTATCTATATAGCGAGAGAGCCTTAAATTGTAGGTTTACAGTTAATGTTGCATGAATATCACATTTCAGTATAGTGGAAGGTTTTCAGTTCAGACCTGTCTGAATTTAATCCATTCAATTACGAAGATTTCTTTAATTACAATGCAAGAATCCTTAACCCCCATCTTTACATTTCTCACACTAGTTTGATGATATTCTTGTCATGTTGCATTAAAAAGCAGAGAGATTCAGACACATGATATTAACAAATAAAAAGATAAAACAAGCTTTGTGAATATTGGAAAGAACATTTAAAAGACAACCAAAACAGAATGCAAGACAAATTGCACAAATATGACACCAGATGCACAGTTTGACTATTTACAATTTGGCTGCAGCACAAAATAAGATTATCTCCTAGCATTGTGCAATAATGCATTCCTCAAAGGAAACATTGTACATCCACACATACCACTGAGTGACAAATACAAGTGCAAGACCATCATATTTCCCTGATGTATTGCCAACTGCCACCAGCACCTCAATATGGAAAAAAACACATTCAATCCCTTAAATGTAATTCACCATTTAGTGAAATTTACATAGTGATGGTACAGTATATATATTTTGTATTACCAAGAATAACATGCATTAATATACATGTTTTATTGTTAGCTTTTGTTTTAAATGTTCAGGCCACGTGTAGGCAGGTATGGTTTTAGAAGGGGCAACTTGATTACATTATGCAAATCCTGACACCTGGACTGTAAAACTGCCTAGGATGAGTCTAGATTTCCCTGTAAGGGTATCTATAATCATACTAGGACACTGTAAAGAGTGCACAAAGTCTTATAACCTGGAATAAATGAGCCTTTAAGATCCACTAAAAAGGTTCCAATGATTTACAAACTTTGAAGAAACTAAGAGTTTTATCGATTCATGTCCTCTGGAGAAGAACACTGCGCTAAATGATGAGAAATGGTATCTCTTTAAAGACCACCACACACAAAAAATGAGTCATAGGATATAATATTCAGTCATTTGTTTGATGTTGGTTTGAAACCCAATAATAAGCTGCATGTCAAAGCAATCTATGGGTAGGCCTAATATTTTCCTATTCTTTTATGTGTTTAAACATGTAACTGTGTCCAAGTTTAAGTATAACATTTTACTGTTTAGATGTGACACAGGGTACCCCCAGGATCCTCCAACTTAAATTCAAGGCTTTTTAAGACCTTTTTAATACCATTTCAAATGAAATTCAATGCCAACTTCGTACCCATTCCGACAGAAGTATGAGGGGAAAATGTCAAATCTGTATACATTTTAAACCCTAGAAAATAATTATGTACAAGGAGGTCACTTGAATTAAATATATATTGAATTATATATATTGAATTATATATCAGTCATATTTAATACATACGCAACAGCATTGTAGCACGCACGTGTGTGTAGGCCAGTGTTAATTTTGGCAGCCATTTTTGATTTAGTCTTAGTCTTCAGACGAAAATGCTTATTGGTCTTAATCACATTTGAGTCATCCTGTTTTTTATAGTTGTAGTTGACGAAAAGTCTTTGCATTTTTTGTCAACTTTGTCAAACTGCAGTTACTTTACTTTTGGTAAAAACTAAATAAGACCTTTGTAACGAAATCCAAGACTTTGTATACTAAATTCAAGGCTTTTAAGGCCTTAATTTGAGATTCAATTCAAGACTTTTTCAAGGCTTTTAAGACCCGCGGGTACCCTGTGACATATTTTACAAATATTGAACAAAAGGTGCTATTCCATTCTGCAAATTTCCTTCTACACCTCATTCCTTAAAATATACATAGGTATTTAGGACCAAATAAACTCACATTGTTAAGACGGTACTAGATGATTGCATCTCAGATGATCAAAAGGGTCATGTGCATCATACTACATACGTGTTGGATATAACAAAATAATCCCATTAATAAACACACTGCTGATAGTGTTTCATGAAAACAGAATGACTCCCGATGCCAGTGAGATTTAACACAAATAGCCACTACTTATTATAAACATACCAAAACGTTTGACGCGTTACGTATGCTATGATAACATAATTTTCTTAAGCCCCTTTCCTTATCATGCCACATACAAAGACCGTTTCTGCTTTTGGCTATTATCAGTGAATTACAACATTTGCTGTTTACACCCAAAAGCTACAACTACAATAATCTAATCAGCCTGATTGGAACCGCTTGCTCAGATCCTACCATGGAAGGTGAAGGCTGAGAATAGTAAAACAATCCAGTCGTAAGCAGCTGTTATTTGGTTAAACTGAGCCATACTTAGAGAGCGAGAGGTAGAAGAGGTGATGAAGGCTACACACCCTACCAGCCACTCTTTAACACTATTGCTCTAACCACTTGTTCACTGACTTTTTCAAAGAAATTCTCATAAAACATTCATTCTTTTGTCATTGATTGAATGATTAGAGGGCTGCCAATATACATCTGGGGCCAATGGGTGTCAAGTATTATGTAAAACAATGCCTTTTAAAACAATCTTAAATCATTTTCAAATTATTTGACACTTTTAAAAGCATCAAACAGCATTTTATGATGTCTTCAGGGTTTTGTTTGTAATATGACTGATGTACAGGGTACACAGATTAAAGTGCATCATGCTCCACTGGGGTCTGGAATACCGAGGGTTTAGTTTTTCCCTACCATATGTGGGACACTGAAGAGGGTAACACAGCTGGGTTGGTTAGACCTACTGAAGTTAAATGAAAATACGAAAACACCCAAATGAACAAATGAACCAAAATAAATTGATAACCAGTCCTGATGAAGCTGGTCTGGTGGGGCTGGGGTGGTTTTGGAAGTTTGCTAAGAGGGTTTATTCAAAACCTCCGGGTGATGTTAGCCAGCCAGTTTACTTGTAACCAATGAGGACTTTCTCTGCGGAAGGTCTTGCGGGGTTGGAATGTGATCCCCGGTAACGATGTTCTTGTCTGGACCGGCTGCGGCAGGCAACTGTTTGTTCTTCATCTTTGCCTTTGCCATGTTGTAATCTCCTGAGTCAAAATACTTTTGCTGGAGACAAAAAAAATGCACAATTTGGACGACATTTTAGAAGGTACATTAGGGTTACATAAAGGGGAATTGTTTGTTTTGGCTATGTTGCAAGCACCTGGAACTGTATGAATATGCATTTTAAAATGTGTTTTTATTTAGTTGTACAATTGAAGTAGAAAAGTATGTTAAAATCTTTTAACATACTCCTTTCTGCAGTCTCTTCATCAGAAAGTCAGAGCCACCTGGCTTTTGACCCAAACTGGGATACTTCACTTTCAATTTGGCCTCCTCTGTCTGCACTGGGTTTGAGTTTGAGTCCTGAGATTCCTGAAAAACATTTATTGCCATCTGAAGTTATTAGACATCAGTTACAGTACACAACCATTCAATGAGGTTATTAAGATTTTTTTCATGTTTTTGAAAGAAGTCTCTTATGCTCAACAGGACTGCATTTATGTAATCAAAAATACAGTAGACAGTATTATAGTGAAATAGTATTGCAATTTAAAATAACCGTTTTCTATTTAAATACATTTTCAAATGTAGCCTAATCTATTCCTGTGATGGATGGCAACGCTGAATTTTCAGCATCATTACTCCAGTCTTTAGTGTTACATGAAATTATTCTAATATGCTGATTTGGTGCTCAAGAAACTATTGGTAATATTATCAATCTTGAAAACAGTTGTGCTGCTTATTTTTGTGGAAACCGTGGCATGACACATTCTTTTTAGGATTCTTTCAAAAAGAAATGCAAAAAAAAAAGCATTTATTTGAAATGTATTTTTTGTAATAATGTAAAAAGTGTTTACTATCACTTTTGATCAACTTGATCACATGCATCCTTGTTGAAAAGTATTAATTTATGTTTTGAATGAGTTTATGTAGTCCATCTTTATTAAACACTGGATGTGGAAGACGGAACAAACTAATAATCAACACTCAAAATAATAAATCTCATTCTCACAATATAATAACAAAACAATAAAAACAAAACAACTTTCATCATATCATTCTTCCTGCAATTCCCAAAAGGTGTGGTCAGGGCAAGGTACAACAAGACTGTTTAGTTTGGCATTAAATTATCAGGTGTTTATATAACAACTCTCTGACTTAGGGAAATTACATTTTTGGTTTCATTTTGAATGCAAGCTAAAATAAATAAACACTTGGAAATTATGACATAACTGAAATTATACAACATCCGAGTCAAGGCGATTTGTAAACATCTTCACGTTTCTGTTTTGTTCTGAAATGATTTTTTAGAACAGTAAAACAGCTAAATCTGTCTTCAGGTCTTGCAATTGTATAGGCTAGTACAGCAAAACGTACCAAGATATTGTAGGATAAAGAAAGAAAAATATTTGAGAACCAACATATGTTTCCCTCTTATTTGTGTGCTTGCAATTTGAATCATCCTCTGCTTCGCCCTAAGCTGAGGAATCATGTGGTAGTGTGTTTAGACTGAGGCTTGGATAATTGTAAAGAACAAAACACAATGATATAAACTGCAGTATACACATTTAAGTAGCCTATGCTTCCATTATGAATGCATGACTTGAGAAGATTAAGACCATTTTGCAAATAACTAATATAATGCTTGCTAAAATACACATTTGCATTCAATTGTAGCAGAAGGTAGATTGTAGAAAAACAGGTTTGTAAATCCTCAGGACTAATTATATGTTCTACATGCTACACCCTTTGAGTCTCTGTGAGTCACAAATAATTCATAAAACAGCATTTTAAAACACAAAGGCAGAATCCTGTATTAGTTTATTCCACTATACAAGGACCTAGGAAATTACATTTAATTTTTCCCCAATGGTATTGATCAAAAACAGGTCTAGCCAAAATAATAATTATAATAATAAAATAAAACATGTTGTTTTTCATCAAAGGGGTTTAAAATTGTGTTTACCGTGATGATATTCTTTTTACCTCCACTGAAAGCAACAAGTCATACAAGCTATACTTTTTTTTCTTTTAGACTTCATAACTTTGAGTCAGTTAATTAAAAATATAGATTGGTCTAATTTGACTTAGAAAAGTAAGCCCGGTTGCCCCTTGGCTAACTGCTAGTTAGTCATTTTAGGTCTTAAGACATAGCCTTATCATAATGGCTGTTTATGCAGCAGGCCCAAAAGAAACAGACTCTTCTGATTAGGTCCAGTATATGCTGATTCACTAAGATCTATAACAAGTAATTTATGAGCTGCTATATTCAGCACCACCTGGGAAAAGTGCAAACAAGGCTGTTAAGTTCCCACAGTAAAAACTAATCTTAAAATCTGCAGTCCTGAATCTCATTTTCTTATACAGTACATGCCATTTTACCACAACAACACCATCAATAAACAGCAACCACATTTTTTTTTTTTTTTTTTTTTGGTAAATTGAATATCAACAAAGAAATGATCAGAATCTGTTTTTTCTACAACTGCTTTCATAGTATGGCTTGACAACTTTGCGGGAAAAATGAAAATGGGTCCCCCAGTTATTTTTGTTCATACATCCTAACTGACACCATCAGGTTAGAGTAGGTGTAGCAAAACTGAAAAGCGACAGAATGTACCAATCAAACGCTGTTATTTTCGTGACGTCTGAGCTCACTAACCAATCAAAAGGAGGCTCATGCTTGCGAAATATTCGACTATCACCTTTTTCAACTCATGCAGGTGACAGTTTAGTAGCAATAACAAAAAGAATCAGAAAAATATCTCTTGAAGGTGTCAGTGAGCAATAAGCAGTCATTTATATAATACAGAATTAAGGCATACATAGTGGATGAAATTGACAAGACACCGTACGACTGAGACTGCAACGAATGCCTCGTCTAATCTAGTCTATGCAGCCCCAATCTAATCCCCACCTGATTTTCGTCCATCTGCTCCGATTGCGTCTCCCTGTCCTGGTTATCTGATGACATGTCTGTTCGGCGTTGAAGTGTCAATTTTGCTGTCTATTCGTGCCCGATCCTATCCACCCACGGTATTCAGTATCAAAATGGCGTCCGCTGCAGCGACGTCACTTTGGGGGACGGTCATGCAGCGAAAAAAGCCAATAGGAGTCTGGTTTGATGTTTGAGAGACCGGATAACCAGCCAATAGATTTCCAATAGTCATATCAAAATAAATAAGTGACCAATGGTAAGCTACAATGCCTTTGTGAGCTCATACAATAATAAAGATTATATTGAAACTGTTAAATTATATTAAAATCTACAGGGATGTTAATAAAAATTCTCAATAGGTTTTCAATGTGGAAAATGCGACTATATTGCTATCTAGGAGAGACCTTATAATTACTATTTTTGAAATAGTAATTTTTAAGTCCTATAGGCTTAAGTAGACTTCATATAATTCTCAAAATGCAACTCCAAAAATGCATTTTATCAGATTTCCAATGACCAATAAACCTACAATGCCTTTGAATCTGCTATCCCCTACCTACACTAAATCTATGAACGTTATAGTCTTTTCCCTGCACAACTGCACTGAGGTAAGAATAACATTTAATACTTTAAAAAATGCGCTGATTATCAATATACTGTATTTTTGTTAATGTATGTCACCAGTTCAAAATAGAAAATCAAAAACTTTACACTTTAAATAAAATAAAACTTCAAAAATGTATGAAGAGCGATTTTTTTTTAAGTTACATAAAGCCATAGTACATGTTGCTGTTTTTCAAATGAAGAAATAATGCTTTATTGCTATACTTATTTGCATAATTTTATATTTCTGCATAAATAACTTAGCATTTGATTGCTTGTTTATAAGGTACTTAGACATAATTAGACAGGAATTAATTTGGTGTTATCTTAGTACTGCTAAAAGCGACAGGTTTCTTCTTTTATTTTCATGACGTTGGAGTTTATGGCGGGAGATGGTTCGCGTCCGCGCGAGAGTTATTGACAGAACGTCGGTTGAGGTGAGACAGGCCTGTGTAAATGCTATTATCCGTTTTTAGGATATTTCTTGTTTTTTACCATTTAACTGTCCGACAAAGTCATCTTTATTAACACATTTATTTGGAAAGATGATTACATTCTTTTCACGGTGATGTGTTTTTGGGTAACAGACAATTTGCTGCAATGTTCCAAAGTCATCAAGCCAGTAACGTAACGTAACGTTAACTGAAGCAATCGCACGTTATATTTGCAGATGCTTATTTTTGGCTTTTGACTGGTGATCAGTTACAATCATCATGGCATGTGAACAGAAACTGCGTCCTGTTCAGGTAACATACATATATTTGAACAATAAACCAGCACAATACCACAAACTTTTTTTAACGAATTTAACATTAGCTTGTCTAGGCTTTTGCTAACATGTCCATAAGTTGTACATTTTTGTGTGTTTTTCCAGAACGGTCAGATGCTGCCGGATGTGGTCTCCACCGAACAGCAGTCGCTGGTGCTTGTGAAAAAACTTCTAGCCATTGCTGTCTCAAGCATCACTTACCTCAGGGGGCTTTTCCCTGAAAAGGCATATGGACGCAAATATGTTGGAGGTAAAAGTGGAGCAGGTAACAAATCCTTCATGATTTCATTACTATAGCATACATTTTGTGTTTTTTCTCCTTTCTTTTTCATAGAGCTGAAAGTCCTGATACTGCGAGAGCATAGCTGCCCTGGTGCTCAGCAGATTGTTCAGTGGTAAGTGGACAGTTGACACTCATGTTTTCACATTCCCTTCATGAAAAATTTGTATTAAAACATTACAAATGAAACTACATATACATACATTTGTATGTGTAATCTGTTTAGAAAACATCTGGTCAAATCTACATGAAGAGTATCTATCTCACCTCCATTATTTCAGGTTGCAGGGGTGCTTTGATGCACTTCAAAGAAGATACGTAAGTCTGTGCTTTTATACACTTCTGCAGTTTTCTTTTACAATTCTAAACCAGTTATATGACTGATCATCAACACTGTTAGTAACCTTTGAACTTTTTGCATTTGTGTTGCTTTATCAGCTGCGCATGGTTCTTCTATCAGTGAGTATTAACTAATTGATTTGAAAACTAACAGTAATCAATTTAAGACTATGTTGCATGCAGAAGTATAATATTTTATATGATATAGCTTATAATAAAAAAAATAAAAATTTGACTATTTTTTACTTGTAGATTTACTGTGATCCAGACAATCCACAGGTGATCAGACATTCTCTCTTTTTTTTGATTGAATGCCATACAATGTTGCTTAATTTATTTTTTAAATATAATGCTCATTGAATCACTTCATGGCGACCTTGTGTTTTGTATTTCAGACTTTGAATGTGCATTTTTATGTCTTGCTTTTTTTGCAGAAAGTGACTGAATGTTACCAATTTAAAGTCAGATACACAGAGAAAGGACCTCAGATGGACTTTGAGAGGTGGCATATCTTTTTGAGCAGTTAACAAAACTAGATGATAGATTACAACCCCGAAATATTAAATATTACAGCCCAAAATACATTACTTGCATAGCCTGTCCTAATATAATTTTTCAAGCAGTCCTCATGTGAAAATAAATATCTGTGTTTTCAGCAAAAGCGGGCAGAGCCTGACTAAAATGGCCTGTGACAACACCCAGAAATCCAGTATGCTGCTGGTGCGTAAACTTTACATGCTGATGCAAAATCTCGGCCCACTGCCTGATGACGTCTGCCTCAACATGAAACTCTTCTACTATGATGAGGGTAAATCTACGCTTGCTGTCTGCTACAGACTGTACCATGCACATTAAGTGCATTGTTTGTCTTTTATTTCCTGCCGGCAAATGTTGGCCAGTGATGACCTTTGATTTGGCCATATCATATCCTTGAAGCATTTCTTAATTTCTAATTTATCTTGTTGTTTCATTATTTAACATTTTTGTAGTGATGTAGATAAGTAGACTTAGATCATGATTTTTCATGGCCCATTCCAATTTCTATTTTTTTTACAAGCAAATTGCCCAATGACCAAACTTTTTTCTTTTTTTTTTCTTTAAGCAAAAAAAAATGTGTAGTTTATTTGCTCTATAACAGGGAAACTGGCCTTAAACAACAAATATCTGTAGCCATTTGAAATTAAAGGGAACTACTGCATTTTAATCACAATCCAAACAAAGATGCTACACACACACGTAGCATGAGCAATAGTTTTTTATTTGAATTAGATTTTTAGATAATTAAATACTTGAAGTAGATCATTTCAAGATTCAAAACAAAAATAGAATGGTCTGTCTTCAGATATGTGAAATTATGCTACATACTGTAAGACACACCTGCACAAAACAAAAACATCAGGCTGATTGAACGAAAATGCAAATTGTCTCTCTGACTGTAGGAGGCACTTACGGAACAGCAGCAGTTTCTTTAGGTACCGCTGAATACAAAGCAACACTGCGCTTATTTATACGGAGGTAATAGGTAAATAAAATGCCATCCAAATTTTTCTGAAGACAGTTCCCTTCAGAGATACATTCATATAATCCCCCACCCCACCCCAATTTAATATTTCTATATATTTGTTTTCTTCCTAAAAAGACCATTAGACAGTTGCAGCTCATACAGAACGCTGCTGCCAGGATTCTGAGCAGAACCAGAAAATATGAACACATCACACCAGTCCTCAGGTCTTTACACTGGCTGCCAGTTACATATAGAATTGATTTTAAAGTATTATTACTGGTATATAAATCATTCAATGGCCTAGGACCTCAATACATTGTAGATATGCTCACTGAATATAAACCTAACGGATCACTCAGATCACTAGGATCACATCAGCTAGAAATACCAAGGGTTCACTCTTAAGCATGGTGAGTGTGCTTTTAGCTACTATGCCAGCCATAGCTGGAACCAAAATTATTGCAATGCAGTTTTTTGTGTGCAAGTCCAGAATAGAGATCGGCCAAAATAAAACGTATGGCCGGTCGAACGGTGCATTACAAACAAATATTGTTTTGTCATTTACATTTTAATATAATATATTTGAATATAATGCTAAATTTACTTTTAACCCACAGTTGAGTTTGATTTTTGACTTTTCTTAGTAAATCGTTTGGGCACCTCTAGTATTGGTGTTTTATTATTTAACGTGTATTTGTGTTTCAGTGACTCCCCAGGAGTATCAGCCACCTGGCTTTAAGGAGGATGACAACGGGACACTGATATTTGAGAGGGAACCAGTAAATCTGACCATGGGAGAGGTAGTCACACCTTTTCATAGCCTCAGAATGAACGTCACCACTGAGCGGAAGAGACTTGATCCGGTGAGATAAAGAAGCTAGGCGCCTACTTATATGCCTGGCAGAAAATATAATATCAATTCTGTAAAGATGTGATCAATACTATGTATTTATGTGCGTGAACAGCCTGATGAAGATGATATGGAAGTATGCGCGAGTACGAAATGGTCTTTGAAAATATTTGAGGATGGGACGATGTCTGAAACTTCAGTTCAGCAGGTGGGGTCCTTTTAATAATTATCAGATATTTCCTCAGTTCCTTTTCTGCCTTAACTTTACAAAATGTGAGTATTGATGGACTTATTTGCTCACAGGAGTTTATGACAAAGGAGAATGTCATCACTGATGCTGGCATTGAAATCTCAGGTGAATGTTACACTGTGTTTACCAGTTTAAAGACATTGGTATGAACCTAATCAAGGTAATCACCACTAATTCCCATCAACCATTACTCATGGTCTGTCACATTTACAGAAACTCAGGAGAACTCACAACAGCCTCACAGAAACAGCAAGGAGGATCTTACAACACATGCAAAGGTAGTGCTACACAATTCCCCATCACAGTCTGCTCTAGTGGCCTGTGTATCAGAGGAAGTTGTGTTTAATTATGTGATGTTTATTTTAGATGGACAATCTGGTAAAGACATCTGCTGATCTTAAGGTGGACGCCAGGAAGACCAGAAGTGGACGCATCTTTGAGCCTCAGGTGGGAAATACAATGTCCATGGCCCGTGTTTGTGTTGTCATGTTTGTTGGACTTTTATCACGTTTACCAGTATAAAAACTGGAACTTTGTGTGTATTTTTTATTAATCATTGAATTTAAATGCAAAGTTTAGCTTCATGCAACATTTCTCATTCTCTCTATCATGCAATCAGAGTCTGGAAAAATTGTTAAGCAAACAGTTTATGACTTTAAAACAGGTTATTCAAGTATTCATGTTCTGATGAACTGTAGTGTACCACAACTAAATGCACTTCCTGTATCTCTACAGATCTCTCAGTTACAGTTCCCGCTAAGCCAAGATCCCCAGCCATGTGCCCCGAAGAGGCGCAAAGTCAGTGTAACAAAATAACACTTAGGACACACAATATACTCCAATGTATTCCAATACTATCACACAGCAACATACTGACCCATGCTGTATGCTGTTTCATGTATTTTGGTTTGATTAATTCAGTAGCAGAAATGCTTTGTAAAACAGGCTTTATGGTTCAAGAGCATACGATAACATGATGAGTTCTAAATTGTGTATTTTGTTATATATGTTAATATTTTTCGAGATACATTTGAATAGTCATAATTTCCTTTCAGTGCCAGGATGGCATATTTAGTCCACTAGATGGCAGCATGCACACATTGTATCAAAACAGTAATTCCAATAAAAACATGCCGTTTTTTTGTAGTGAAGCAGACAGTTTTACGGATGTTCGAGTGATATAATTCGATAAATAATGCACTTTAGGATATATGTCTTGAGGCGTACAGACATGTGAGCTAGATTTGGCTTTGTTTCCTGATGCTGATCTGTATAGGCAAGCAACGTATTTTTCTTTTCAGTCCGATATTTACTACAAGGTTACTTTGACTTTCAGAACTAAAGTGACATACTAAAATAATCTAAACATGCAGACACTGAAAATACTTTTTGTGCTGTTGTGACAATTTGTAAATTACATACAAAAAGTATAAACTCAGAAATTTTTTAGCGGCATATGTAGGACACTGCTGACAAAAATATGTTCTAAGAATGTTTTGCTAACGTTCACATTAAGTTAACATTATTTCCAAATAACGTAATAACGTCCAGTTTTTTAAATGTTTTTTTTTTTCAAAATGTTTTTTCTTGGTTGTGCAAACATTAAGGAAAAATTCTAGTTTACAAATGTTATAGGAATATTGCTTTTGAATGTTTTGAAACATTAAAAAAAATGTTTGAAAATTTTCATGGGGAAAAAAACATTCCATAATTGATGTAGAGATAATGGTTTTGTGTGCTAATGTTTTAAAACATTATTAAAGACCAGACAACTTTGAATGAACATTCTGTTAACGTTACTCGAAGACAATTTATTCATAACTTTGAGAGAACCTTGCCAGAATGTTAGCCAAAGGTTTAAGACTGTTCCCTGTTAGATGAAGATATAAAGGGCAGAATAGTGACTGCAGTATTTTGTACGTGCTAAATTAAACTAAATCAACTATAACATACACTTTTTTTAAAGTCTTTTATCACACTTACTTGAAAAAACACACAACAACTGCATCCTCCAGTTCAGAGGCTGCAGCCTATCAGTTTGCAGCTCATATAGCAACGTTTTTATTTGCAAACATATTCTAGATATCTTCATTGTAACAATAATATATAAGCAGTAGTCCCTATATACAACAGTGTTCGCTTTATCTAGTTCCAGAATTTTTGTTGGCTCATTGCCTGTGTGAACTAAGAAATTGGCTAGAGACAAGTGTCTCAAACTCCAATTCCAGATCCGCAGTTTTAGGCTTGGCTGTGAAACACTGTGTTAGGGACTTGATTTGTCACTGAACAGAGACAGCAGAAGCCCCTTCGCCCTTTTACTTTCACACTAGAGCTTTCGGTTTTTTACATCAGAGTTTGGTCTGTTTAGCATCTCCTCTTCCTGTTTGCTCTAACATTGGTGATGCAAACATAACGCAGTTTGGACCTAAAATGTACGATGTAAAAAGAGACCTGTGGGGGAAGGGGGAGGGTAGGGGAAGTCATTCTGGAGTTTGGACCAAGCAATCGAACCAAGTTAGCTGCTGTCAGGCTGTGTATCTATGTGTGGGGGGTGATATCTCCCCTCAGGGCTTCTGGTAAGGGGGGCTTTGGACATTTAGCAGGGGACTGTGATCCCCTGACCTTGCCAGAAGGGTAGAAAATGTTTTGCTGCTGATTAGCAATTCTTCAGCTTAGCAGCTTGGCTAAACTTTTAGTGCAATTTTTTTTAAAAAGGATGCCAACAAAACCGTTTAAACAAGTTCACATTTTAATAAAAATACGGAATATAGTTCAGTTTGATTCAAATTAATATAGGCTATACAGCAAGTAGTCGGATAACTTAATAGTCATAGTTGTGTGTTTGTTTTTGCTTTTCCATTGTTCGTATCTGAAAGAGTATAGTTATCAAGGCAATTTTTGCAGTGCAATCATATATCATCAGATAGTCTGATATGTTGAGAGAAATCACATATGGATGCAAATTGCTACTTTATCGATGACCAAACATAGCAATAGTTGAATCTTTTAGAGTGGCTTCCACTTTTACCATATTGATCAGTATCCAAAACACGAGATAAAATGCATCTAGACCAAGCTGAATTCATGCTTGGCATCTCTCAACATGACAGAGTGTTTTACACGCGTGTCCCTTCTGAAATAGCAGTGCCGTACACTTGACCTTGGGCTGGATGTATGTGCCTGTGAGCTGTGGACCATCACTCCTGTCAATGGAGTGTGTGTCTGACCTTGGGCTGTAGTTAGAGACTTGGCACTGACTAATTTCAGCGCTGGACTTCATATCGACACTGCAATCGCTAATATGTTGGATGATAAATAACTATTGACTGTGAAGTGAATGGAGCTCCTGGACAGGACCGAGTGGCTCGCTAACGTGGACTTCGAATTTAATACAGGAGCTGCCCACCCATAGATCCAGGACCAGTGCTATCTGTCTTGCATTAGACTAGAAGCAGCATTTGAAAATACAAAACTGATTTTGGGTCAGTAATAATTCACTTTTTATTTATTTTGGCAGGTGAAATGTTAAATATCAGAGATTTCATCTAGCTGTTGCTGTTCAGGTAGATCAGTCAATGACTTGTGTTTATAAAAACATTTATTTATTTTTAATAATAGTTTATAGATGATTTAATAATAATGATTTGATAATTTATTAAAAATATTAATAAATTATTACAGAAAATTCCCATATTGTTCAAAACCTGTATGACTTTTTTTAAAACACCATTGGACTCGATTGACATTTATTATTCCACGGAAGAAAGTCATATGGGTTTGGAATGACATGAAGGGGATAAATGATAGTTCAACCAAAATTGAAAATTGTATTTCTTTAAATATTAAACATGACCCACTAAGTGGTTACGTAATTTGGCCTGAGGTAAAACTTTGGTACCTAAATGTACACTGTACCCAAATGTGATAAACATCTATGATTGAACATCTATGAACTGATTAATTCAGCAATGCATTTGTGTGCTTTGAAAACGAAGCAAACCCAATGAGGAGCCACTCTTTAAACAAAATGTAGGCGAGCAAAATCTCATATTGTGGAGCCAAGAATTTAAGATTTTTTTTTTTAAGGCACCGTGTCTGACAAATCTCAAGAATCCCGAATCACGCATCAAGACACAGCTCGTATTAGGATGCAGTGTGCACGTCTGCTCCATAAAGTTTTGAAGTGTGCTGCCAAGTTCACTGCAGGCTCTTACTCTCACAACATATGCAGAGCGCTAGAGGCAGAGAAAACTTTCCCTCCATCACTCCTCTCTCCCACATGCCCGGCCCCACCGCGCCTGACTTCTGCCCCGGTAGCCGCTGTGCCTCTCCGAGTGGATGGGTTTTCATCTCGCAGGGATGCGAGGGCAGCCACTCCGCTCCCCCTCACACTCCTTCCCCGCGGTACACAGATTTACATTTGTACTGCTGCACAGTTCTCAGTACTGCAGGCGAACAGCCAAATCCATGCAGCACTGATAGAAACACAGAAACAGCTCGAGCGACTTCAGTCAGGTCTCTAGAGATCGAGGACTCCTCAGCCTGGGATGACGGAAGTGTATGTGTGTTAAAAAAAATATTTTTGCATTATCAGTAAACAATGTCCTCAGGAAACATAAGGAGTGTGTCAACACACTAAAATGTTTGCTTTAACACATAGACCTGTACTGATGGTTTAAATGTAGGCTGTATACAAAATTAATAGACATCTAAATGTTCAGGAATTAGTATTTGCACTCTAGTGCTATAAAACGAATGATGTATTTTGACTCAAAATGTCATACCGCTAACAATTATTCTTAAACTCACACTAGGGTGTTACTGGGGAGGACAGATGGAAAAAGAAAGATGTAACCGACATCTCAATCATTTGAGTAATTTTTCTGAGCAGTGGCCATAAGCAAGGAAAGGGCCTTTGTCCTAGACCGCCTTTCATTTCCAGCACTGCAGGAATTGTGATGGCTGTGCCTCAGGGCAACAGAGGCACCTTAAGGAGCCCCACCTTTAAATCCAGTGCCGGTGGCTCCAACCGTGACCTCTAGCTGCAGGGATCCCTCAGGCCAGATTTAAACGAGCTCCCGCAGGTCCTCCTCCGTGCCTCGCTCTCCTTCACAACTCTTACTGAACCGGAGCAGTATGGACTTCCAGGCCAGTCTTATTTGTATTAACAGTCAAAGCAATGGCTGGACTAAACGGCCTTACATTAGGTAAATGCCGTGCGGCTGTTCGCATATGCAGAGAGGGAGATGTGCGGAAAAATCAGATGTGACATTTTCCGTGCTGGGGAAAGCGTATTCTGTGTGGGCCGCATGCAGTGCAGCTTATGGCAATTCTGGAGTGCCGTACAATGATTGTGAATAATACAGGCAAAGTGTCATGATGGCTCTCTGTTGTTTTTTAAAAGCGTGCCTTTTGAACCTAGAAGGAACTGTGGTTTTTTTTCCTTTGCACTTGTAACGAAATAGAGCCAGCTGTCTTTTTACCATTGTATCTTGCTTCTTCCTTTAATTTTCCTTCCCACTCACTATCATTACCACTATTATGGAGGCCATGAGAGACGCAAGGCAAAAGAGGCATACAATATCAGGTATTGATCCACACCCATCACCACACAGAGGGAAAAAACGTGGGTTCAGGGGCTGCACAATTCAGACTGGACAGTGCGATCGATAGGATGCTCTATCAGCCGTTGCCATGGCAACTAACAAGAGCAAGGACAGAGCCCCAGCGTTTATTTACACCTGTCTCCTACTCCCTGCCACCTCGTAGTCCCATCTAAAAAGGGTTAACATTTGATGTATTTTACAGTTTGTTTTTGTCAATGCAATTTGCATATGCTTTCCCTAAAAAAACAGGATTTTGAAGTTGTGCTCAATATCTTTGTCTCATTGGCTACTATTTCTCCTTGTTCTTTGCATGGGACTTTACTTTGCGTTGACCCCAATTTGTAGGTCAAGTAAACATGTTCAATGCTGCAGCCGTTGACTTGATGAGGTCATAAAAGAGAGCCAAAGAGAGCTTTTTTTTCAATGGGCACATGAGTGAGCAAAACGCTCCAACAATGAGCAGATCAGCAGACAACTTAACACAAGAATCCTCTTAGATGTAATCTACGTGAATATGGGTCACGTTCCAGGAGTCAAATAGCTTAACTAGTTATAACATAGAACATCTAGTTTTTATGATGAGTTGAAATAACACAGTAAGATAGTATAATCTGCCTACACTTTTATTAAAAATAAAGATTCCAAAAGGGGGGTTTTCACAGCAACGCCTTAGAAGAACCATCTTGAGTTTCGCAGAGTGAACAATTATTAAAAGAACCAATTTATCTTAGTGTAAAGAACATTTTATTAGTCCAAAGGACCATTTTCCACTAGAAAGATCTTTTTGTGCATTTGAAAGGTTCCAAGGATATTCAAAGTTCTTCATAGAGCCATCAATACCAATAAAAAAAAAAACTTTATTTTTAAAAGGCATTGGAAGAAATCTTGAAAAGAGTTATAAATAAGGATGCATCCGTATTTTTTACCAATTGCAATAAGCTGATAAACATTTTAATTTTATGACTAATAACTGATAAAGGGCACTGTTAAAAATAAACTCTCACAGACTAAAATCGTTTTTAATGCTATAAGTGAATTTAGGCATCTAAACATTATAATGTATATAAAAAAGAAAGAATACATTTTGACAGTGTTATACAATTTTGGTGTTTTTAAAGACTAAGGGAGGGCACAATTAAATATCTCAAATAAATGACACAGATAAATAAATGCTAATATTAACCAATAACTGTTATAATATATCCCTAGATAAATATAGTCTGAGATACAGTAGACTCAAAGGGTTCAATTTACTTGGATTGTGTAATAGAAAGGTACCGGGCCGGCACACCAAGATCGTTCGCCTCTGCTGTGTGTGTATTTAAGTGTGTAAGCATTACTGAGGCCATTTTGAACTCCCTATTGCAGTGCTAGGAATTGAGGTGAGTCCCATAACCTCACACACATACACAGTTCTGACCGTCAATGCTCTCCCTACCCCCTTCAATCAATGGTAGTTTCATGTGGCCTCTCAGCCCCGCAGTGATGTGTGTGTGTGTGTGTGTGTGTGTGTGTGTGTGTGTGTGTGTGTTTGTGTGTGTGTGTGTGTGTGTGTGTGTGTGTGTGTGTGTGTGTGTGTGTGTGTGTGTGTGTGTGTGTGTGTGTGTGTGTGTGTGTGTGTGTGTGTGTGTGTGTGTGTGTGTGTGTGTGTGTGTGTGTGTGTGTGTGTGTGAGAGTGACCTATTGATTTATTGACTGTCTGGCTCAGCCCGGTCCATGGTACTGGACAGACTGGAGCTGTGGATCATTGGACCCGAGGTTGCTAGGGTACTTTAGCCAAAGTAGATGCAATACTAAGTTTGCAATCAGGTGATAGATTTTGTCACAGTGCTCACAAGAAAATGAATTCTAAGAAGGAAATCTGCTAGCCAGCCAAAGTCAGTCATTGCTAACTTGCTAATTGCCTCTCTGTGGGGTCTATGTTTGCCAGACCCGCTTCTTTTTTTTCTCTTCTTGTTTCCAATTGCCCACACCAGGCTATTAAGCTTTTCTCTCGCTCACATGTACCCACACACACTAGGACACCCCCTGAGGAGGCAAAAGAGTGGCGAGTGTCCAGCTGTCCTCCACCCCACCCCATTCCCTGCCTTTTCACTGGTCAGTGTAGGCAGATTGAGGGGGCCTAAGGGTGTGTGCGTGTGTGTGTTTGGGGAGGTGCCATTAGCACAGAACTAGTAGCAGCTGGCCTGAAAGAAGGGATTGAGTGTCACTGGCCTGGCCATAGTGTCCAGCTGAGGGTCACTGCTCTGCCCTCCTTCGGGCACGTGCTGACCAACCATCTGTGTGTGTGTGTGTGTGTGTGTGTGTGTGTGTGTGTGTACAGAACGGCCTTTTCTTTTTGAATGGAGTGGCAGTTGCCTAATCTCTGAGCATTTTTGTGAGCAGCTGGCCTGTTTGGTCTTCATAAAATGTCTATAAAGCATTGCTAGTGTCATCCTTCAGAGGGAAACATTAAGCCCCATTTACAGCAAAAACTATATTAGGGTCCACACCAATAGACCATAATGTTCTGTTTATTATATGCGCACGCTGCTGCTTTGAATGCTCGACCTCGCAAAGAATCTGATCGGCTGCCAATATTTTTGCTGTTTATCAGCTGGAAAAAGTAATTGAAAAGATATTGTTGGAATCACTTTCAGAATGTTTCGTTAATGTGTCTTGTACAATTTATTTATCAAAAATTGTCACACAAGT
>CM060631.1:14084299-14129299 GCA_030578275.1 Meda fulgida
ACACTTAGCCTAAACTTAAGTTTAAACTTTAAAACGCAAATTCAAGCAAAGAAAGTTAAGTGTAGCCTATACGCTTCTTGGACACCAATAATAATTAAAAAAAATTCTGATGCAGTTTGCTAATCTTATCTTACAGAAAATAAAATAGAATACAAAATAAATAAATTATTTATTTATTTGAAATATGTATAGATATTAGACACATTTTTAAAATGTTTTTTTTTAAATAATCCTCGGTTAGAAGTTTGTAATTGTAAAGTTACGGTGTATCATTACAGTCAGGCGCACAAAGTTTTATTTTTCAAATGATTTTCTTTTTCTGTTCCATAAGGCCTGCTCTCCGTGAGGTTGAGCATGTTAATTGAGTTATTGACTTTTTTTATCGATCGAGTTCTTTTTATTATTCACCATGCGTCCTATTATTTTTGGACGAAATTAATTTCTTTACCCCCTCACATCTGAATGCAGGTTTTAGGTTGTAGGATCGTTTTATTCCATTTATTCTTGTACTATTGGCCTGTGCTTCCGAAGCCAAAATATGAATATTGATATAAAACATGAACACTAAAACCGGAGATAAAAACATATGATAACAAATATCGCTGAAATGTAAATAATGTTGCTCACAGTTAGTGGCCTATACTTAAACACTTCTCAATGAAATTGGTTATAAGAATAAGCGACATAATTGTAGTTTAACAGTAGCCTAAAAAAATGTTTTTAAGTTTTTTGCACAATTTCATGCATTGTTTTGCACGACGCATTCATCAGTGCACTAGAACATTTGTGTTAGTTGTTTTATATTTGTTAGATTGCTTATGGTTTTTAAAAAGGGCTTTGAGTAACTGTAATATTTCAACCCGCAACCCAGGCTTTATATTATAGTGCCTTAGCGCTGCAATCCGAGGACAAACAGAAAAACTTGGATGGAGATGAAAAGCTAGATTTAGCTAATTATACTCCTGTAAAGAATGTTTTTTTTTTAAACAATGTTATTTCAATATTTTTTTCATGATGTCTGCAATCAGGCTATAAACACTGATCTCCAATTGTCTATTAAATGTTTATATAAATATTTCTTACGTTATATGAACCATAGTGTTTCAACAGATATTCTATGTCTTTTCAGAAAATAAATAAACAAATAAATCTAACATTCTGACACAAAGGGTTCAAGAACGACACAAACAAGACAGTTTGCAAATGTGATCAATATAATTTATCTCCATGAGATTTAGGCCGAAAATCCCAAGCATGCAAACGGATCTGCCTAAAGGCAACCTCGTAGTGCAGATTACATTTTGTATGTTGCACTGAATTGTAAAATTATTCCGTAGAAACAATACAAATATTTTTACATAGTGTGTGTGTTTTTATTTTTTCTGCAACAATTGTATTTCTGTCGCATGTTCATCATTTGATGGCCTATTCAGTTTGACGCATTTAGGCCACTACATAAAATAATATATAAATAAAATTGTACCGATGTTATGAGCTACTGAGTGATATGAGCTAATTAACAAAAGATCTCTGTTTGAAAGACGAGATAGTAGGCCTAACATTATGATGTGAAGGGGTTAAACTGCAATAACTTTCTAAGAACACACACTGTTAGTATCTGTCTGCTTAGCTCTCGTTTAGCCTCATGTACGTGTTAACCTGCAGGCCTCTTGATACACCACTCGGGAGGAGGACGTGGCTCGACCAAAGGCTCAAAGAACTCAATAGACAGGTATAAATAATTTACTAACTCGCTGGCCGCTGTTTTGATTTCCACGGTTTGTTTTGAACCATGTTTGATCATTGATACGCGTCCCAGACAGAGAAAGGGAAAGAATAGGTGAATTATAATCTGCAATGCCTTACATGTTGCTCTCAGATAAGCTCTTTCTAATTCATGCAACATTTTTAAGAGGGCTAGGCTACATGAAATTATATTAAAATAATACTAATAATAAACCTTCTTGATGCCGGGGTAAAAAATGTATAGAGGAAATGTCACTGTAACACAATGATGAGGATACTGATGACCATTGACTTGTTTAGCCTATTATTATTACTTTTAATATTATTTCTATCGCGAGCTGTAGCTACAGTACTGACACAATTGAATTTTCCAATTTAACCCTAACAATATGCTGCTTTTTCTATAGCCTTAAAATGTACAACAACATTATTGAGAGGTTTAAGGGAAATTTGTATGTTACACATCAAAATTACACATTATAAAGGGTGTAAAGGGTTATCAGTGCACTCTGGATCAGGTTGTTTTCATTCGAGTGTTCTATCTTCAATCAAGCTCTCCAGCCGCAGTGAGTGAACTTTCACCTCGACCCTCAAACAGACCTTTTTTGCGGTAAGAGCTGACCATTTTACCTCCAGCCACACACTCTCCGCACGCACGCACACACACACACCCCTCCCTCTCTCAGCCCTGCTCGGCGCGGATCGATAGTGCAGCATCTGCTGAGGGAAGACAGCGGTCCCACATCGCACTGGAAAATTTTTCAAGCGCTAGAATTGCTCATCTCTAAAAATTAAACTGACAGACAGATATGATTAATATTCCAAGTTTCAAACACCTACTTGCATCAACTCCCATCTCTCTCTCTGCTTGACACACAAATTCACAGCGTATTAAATGCCTTTTTTAACGGAAATATTACAGAAGTGTAATTTTGTTGTGTATTAGGTCGGGTGTTTTAGGAAAGGTCGCGTGTACTCGCAGAAAGAGGGTCATAGGTGCGCATTGGAGAGATCAAGTGCATTGATCTTGTTTAGCACGTCTGTGATTGAGGAGCAAACTCCTATTTTAATTGTCCACTACACTGTAAGCTGACATCTGATAAGAACCGCTCTCAGTCCATGCGCTTTGTTGCTTCAGTTAATTGCCTTCCGCTTGGGAAAATAAAAATGTAGTTAATAGTACATAAACGTTTTGGCCTTTTAATTGGATTAAACTGTGTTCGATGTAGCATTTTCCTGTTTATTAAAAAAAAATCTAAATGTAGGCTATCAACAAAAAAATAAACCTGATAAATTATTGAAGGTAAACAGTTAACGTTAACAGTAGAGCAAAATAATAAATATTCTAGTAATATCAAATTTAATATTTGACTTCAAAATATTGTTGCGCCTATTTTTACTAGCAAATGCAAAATTCGCGTTGATTTTAGGGTTAACCATTGCAACCTCAGAAAATTGACCTAACTCTATAAACATAGACATTCATCAGTTTATTAAATAGGCGACATTACAAATGAATGACAAAAGACTTAGGATCTTTTAGGTTAGGCTAATCGAGAAACTCAGCAGATTGCGCCCTAAAATGTTCTTATTGAAATCTTTTTAAGTCAACTTACTCTAAAACTGTATAATTCGTAGCCTACACTGTCACGAGCTAAGACAATGGCTTCTTGAGGTCCGCAGGAGGGAAGGAGTTAACGAGGGTTGTAAATTCACCCCACATCTGTCAGATTTTAAGAGTGTGACGTACAGAGGAGGGGGGCTGGGGGAAGAGAGAGAGAGGAGAGAAAGAGTTGGGGCCGAGATCGATGAGGATACAGAAGGGCAAAACCACAGAGATAATGACAGCGACTGAGCGTGATGCTTAGACATAGATCGGCGCTTATTTTTGACACGATTGCAGCATAGCGAAGTCCGGACATCGGACGAAATCACACGGCCTTACGCATCATTTGTGTTGTATCCTCGACAGTTGTGGTCCAGCGAGAATCTAGCGGATAACAGCGTTGACGGACCGGACCGAGCCTTTGCTTCTTCTTCTTCTTTTTTTTTTTTAACACTGAAATGTGCTGATGACACACAAAAGTCGCTGTTACACAAAACCGATTGCTGTGTGGTCGTAAATTCGGGATTTCTGCAGGTATATAGAATATCCCATCCCATTATCGGCTTTTGGTTGCGTTTTGGAGAGGCTGATTCGCTTCTCTCCATCTAGTCGGATGAGCTGCGTTGTGAGGTAAGCAATTCTAACTTAATTCTTTTCCACTTTTTTAAACGTAGTGATTGTTGAAGTTAGTTTGGAACTGAAATAACTGTATTAAATTGATAAGCTATAATAAAAAATTAAGATATTAATAAGCTAAAAAAAAGTTATTACTTAATTACGGAATTAATCATCAGCATGGTTCAAGCTATTTTAATATTTGTGACGAATCAATACAGCTGGATAAATTATCAATAACAAATCAGTGATCATGGTCCTGTCTCTTTTTCAGCGTTGGTCGCCAAGGCAAAAGCAAGACTCACATGGATAAATACAGATGCATTTATGGAACACAGAATTTGCTTGCATGACAAGATGGTGTCACTGTGATGAAATGTCTCTGAGAGTACACTGAAATCAGATTTTGAGATATAAACAACATTAGGAACTGTTTTTATATTATATTAAAGTAACCACACATTAGACTGTTAGAAAAACACATCAGCTGGAATTTAAGGAAGAAGCGGAGTGAGGAAGGTAACGACATGGATGGTAATATGGGTGAGATGTCCGTGCACAGCCACGTAGAGCTGGCGCACAGTCAGGACAGCCGAGCCATGCTGCACTCTCGCGATCTCGCGGCTGCTTTCCCTCGTCCCTCTCTGGGAGGCCCCACCATGGGCCTGGAGTCCGACCACCAGAGCCCCGCGTATGACCACAGCATGGCAACTCTGGGGTATGGTAGGGATGCACCAACCAGCTGTGGTAGCACCTACACCACACTGACACCCCTACAACCCTTTGATGACAAATTCCACCATCATCACCACCACCATCCCTGCCTGCCCGTCAGCAACGTCATCGGCAGCTTCACTCTCATGCGAGAAGATCGAGGTCTAGGAGGAAACTACTACACATCGTATGGAAAAGACTTTGGTTTGGGACAAGGTCTGTCTCCACCTCTGGGCAGTGCAGGCCTGGAGGCCGCCATGCATGGCTATGGTAGCCTGGGAAGTCAGAACGGACACAGTAGCCAGATGCTTCCAGGTGGCCATGAGGTCCATATGGGCAGCAACGGGGGGAACATCTGTCGAACAGCGGCAGACTTTGTGAGGGAGATGTCACCACCCTCTTTGGGGGGCGAGCATGGGGTCAGCCACCAGCTAAACAAAATGGATGCCCATCAGCACACTCCCACATACCACCCCCATTTATACAACCAGAGTTATCAGCACCACCTCTCCAGCCAACAGGCCTCCAAGCTTGGGGAGCTCCCTTCTTCTTCCCCTTCCTCCTCCGGCTCCAGCCTGGGAAGAGAGGGCATGCTGGCTGGCTCACAGAATGGCGGCGGAGGGGAGGAGATCAACACTAAAGACGTGGCTCAGAGAATCATCACAGAACTGAAGAGGTACAGCATCCCACAGGCCATTTTTGCAGAGCGGGTTCTGTGCAGGTCTCAGGGCACTCTGTCAGACCTGCTCAGGAACCCCAAACCTTGGGGGAAACTCAAGTCTGGCCGCGAAACCTTCAAGAGGATGTCCCGCTGGCTACAGGAGCCAGAGTTTCAGAGGATGGCCTCCTTACGTCTGGAAGGTAAAAGAGCTTGTTCAGTTGAATTGTAGTTTAAATGTATTGTTGTTGTGAAACAGATCAAATACCCAAAATGAACAAGTTGATCTGGGCGAGTATTGTTTAAGACAATGACATTTGGTACATATATGATCAATCACAAACAAAGTAGAATTTTCCATTACAGTTATTCAGTCACAATACATGAAAAGTATCACAGATAAAACAGTATTTTTGACCAACATTTGATCAAATTACAGTTAAAATGACCATTTCAACATTTGCAATAAGGCTAAAAAAAAAAATTTTGAGACATTGTTGAGAGATTTCACCTCAAACCCAGTGCATCTTGCCGTGTTACAATGTTTTGACAATGAAGAGGCTGAAACTTTAACTGTTGTCCAGAGCACACAAAGAGATCTAGAGAAAAACAGTAACATGAGAATGGACGATGGTGGTGGGGAGGGGGGGGGGGAGGCGATGCGTTTGGCGATGCAGGGATGGGGCGGTTTTCAAAATGTCGGCTGGCGTGCTGCAGCAGCCACTGAGGATTGTGGGGTGGGAGACAAACACAGACACGCAGATTCTCCCGAAATCTTTCCGAATCCCAAGCGATCAATCACCTAAGCATGAAATACGCTTCAGAATGAATTATTCTGCTTGCATTACCACTACAGATATTGATTGGTGACCACTGTGTCCTCAGTCGTAGGGGTGTTCCATGCAACGAAATACATGGAATCAATCAATGCCCTGTTGGCCTGAGTGGTAACATGTCCTGCTGTTGTTGTTTTTTTGTGGAAGTCGCTAAACATGCCATTTTGGAAATCTTCGTGATTGGCAATAAATGTTCATACAGGATGATGAATGTAAACAGTGTTTGTTGTTTTCTTTTTGAGTTGAGTTTTTTGTTTTATTGCCATGCATAATTCAGGCTTGGGTTGAATATTTTTCCTAATTTTGAATTGATATTGACTGTTGATATTTCTGTTGGCCAATTACTATTGGATGTTTTTTTTCCCTTGAGGCTTTTTTTCACAGCTTCTGTGCACAAAAGCATAAGTGGACACCTCTGTATTTCCCTATATAACCCACTTTCCATGAGTGTTGACTTTTCTCACCATGCCCTTTGTTTAATTACTAGCTGGTATTGATTTCCTTGGGAAAGCAACGCAGAAGGCTCCTGCACACACCTCCTGTGAATAAGACGGCATGAGCAAACATTAGAATGCATGCGGCTACACGCCTCCTCTCTCAGAGGCAGCAGGAGTTCAAATTACCGACACATTTAATGATGATTCAGCTTAATGCAGTGATTTTTAACCAGTATTTACACAACAAATACCCATCCTTTTAAAATCCATCAGCACTTTTCAGATACTTGTTATTGGGAGGCTAAAATGATGACTCTTTTTATTTTATTTTATTTTTTACAAGCTTTCATGCATATTGCAAACGGGCTGAGATCACACTGCATTTGTTGTACAATGAATGCATCTTTCAATATTTCATAAGCAAGATTTATCAACCTAAAATTCATATCCTGGTTTTTCTAGATATCACAAATCTATTTTCTCTTTCTCTCACTCAGTTTTTCCTCACGTCTTTTGTGTGGATGTGTTCTGTTTGTTGTGTCTGTGTGTTTTCGCAAACTGGCTGTGCTTTGATTGGGAGAGAGATGAACAGAGAGAAATTCAGTCGCAGGGCAGGGTAGAGATCATTACTCTAAAGCTCGGTGTTCGGACAGCATTGGGATTTCAAACACAAGCACTGAAGCCTAAAGCTCTTGTCTTAAGGAATCACCGAGATATAATCGGTTTAAATAGCAGAGGCTCTTTCACTGATGCTTTTACATTTTTAGCCCCAAACTATTTTTATATAAAATTGCATAGTTACGTTTAGATCTCTGCCGCCCTGCTGAGATTGACAACAAATGTTGTTTGGCACGCAGAAGCTCCCCTTTCATCCAGCACTAAAGGGGTTAAAGCTCCTCTATAGGTCGGGGAGTCTGAGCAGCACAGATTTAATCAATAATTTCTATCAGCCTGTGGCCGAAAAAAAATCAGCAGGGGGTGGAGTAGGCAGGGAGTACGGCTTCGGGGGGAGAGAGGGGTGATAGGCAATTGGGGGGTGGGGGTGGTTTATGAAAAAGGCTTTCGATCACGTTTCAGCTACATGAGACAAGTGGTATACATCATGATTAGGGCCTGCTCCCACGATCATAAGAACTCTATGGGGGGAGGTTTATGTCTCAGATTGTGGTGGATTTATAGCATGGTAATTCCTACCTTTTACACTTGATTACAACATCAGGAAGCATTTAGTTAATGGTCGCTGTTGTACTGCCGAAAGCAGGTTGGGCCGATCGAGAGGATCGGGAATTGCTTGAATAGGAGACGGGTACAATGCTGAATTGAAACATTAAAATGTGCATTTTGAGGACAACAGACTTTCTTCTGGTTTGTTCGCCATCTATTTGATATAGATGGTTATTGTTCAGCACGTTTACAGTCTTTCTTCGTATCACTTAATCTCCCTTATCCTGAATTTCCACTCAGGGATCAATAAAGTACATTTATCTATCTATCAAGTTGGCAGTTGTCTGATAGAGACTCTCTCTGGTTTTCAGGCAATAGTCTGGTCAACACCCAGTGCGGTATTTAATTAAGCCGTGTATTATATAACAATAATAGCTGTATATGATAATTATATAACATAAAAATGCAGAGTATTTACAACATTAGCTCTAACTGATCTTTTCCATCCTTTTTGAGTGTGCAGGACTATTCAGTTTCATTTTACATGCAATGTTTTCTATTTTAACGATTTTGAGACCTTTTTTAGCCTTTGACTGTAATTTCCTGATTTTGTTTGCATATTTTAGAACTTAATCGCATCTCTCAATTTAGTTGCAATGTTTAACATTTTAAAATGTTGAGATCTTTAAAATGTGAGATTTTTTTCATCTTTTGACTATCTTTTCACTTGCTGAAACTGTCCGCCATTACTTGCATTGTTAAAGACAACTTGTTAAAAAATCTACACTGAAACAGGTGCTCTTTATTTTGTCTGCAATTAAGAAAATGTAGAGATTAGATAACAAAGATAAATAGCTAATAATGATGAAAAGACTTAGCCTATTTATATTCCCAGCTCTTATTTTGTAGACTAATGTTTTTCTCTCTCTGTCTCTCTTTTTTTCAGCTTGTAAGCGTAAGGAGCAGGAGCAGTCCAAGCTAGAGCGCAACCAGGGGCCCAAACGCACCCGGCTAGTCTTCACAGACCTGCAGCGTCGCACTCTCTTGGCCATTTTTAGAGAGAACCACCGACCGACCAAAGACCTGCAGATCACCATCTCTCAGCAGCTGGGCCTTGAGCTTTCCACCGTAAGCAACTTCTTCATGAACGCTCGCCGCAGAAACGTCAACCGCTGGACCGAAGAGGGCCGCCCATCCTCCACCGGCTCGTCGGGGTCCAGCACTGCATCTCCAGCTGTGACCTGCTCCACGGCATGATGGGAAAACGAGCCGTTTTCCGCTCTGCACAGCACAGGTTTACCTGTAGCTCCTAGAGTTTTTAATCAAGGGTGTTTTTGAATACAAATCAACAGCATATGAAACCAAAGATGAAGTCTTTAAGAGGGTGATGTCCGCAATGTCTAGATGAGACAGGCATTGATTGTAGTTTTAGCGTTGGTTATTTTAGCTTTAATCGTGAAGGACGAGCCCAACACATTAGGGCTTATGAAATCATTCACAAATCAACATATTGAGGGTTATGAATAGATATTGAAACGGTCTATTTTGTAATTTGTTACAGCGTCTAAAATCAGTGCAAGGTCCAAACGTTTCTGGTTTTTCTTTGTTGATCGTGACAGACGGAAAGTGGCAAAATGATATTTTTAGGGTTCTCGAGAGTGAGATGATTTTGCAACAAATGGACAATTAATGACCAAAGAAACAAAGAAGGATGCAAACAAATATGTCAGAGATTCCTTTAAAGGGAAAAACTACTGGACAAAGAAGCTGAAACCAAAATATGAACATTTTTCGAGAGCTTGTTTTCTTTTTATACTCCTTCGTTACAAAATGCACAGGATGGTGTCGCATCCAGACAACATTAGGAAGAACTCAAAACAAGGTGGCGGGGAAAGTGCAGCCGTGACACTTTTTGCAACAGACTTTCAACTTGTTGGTGAGTTTCTGCTGACAGAATGGCTGCAAAAAGAATCCAGAACGCTCTCTTCTCTTGCAAAATCTAATTTCAAAACATGATTTCTTAGATATGGAGATGGAGAAATCTGTTTTTTGTTTGTATTTTGTACAAATTTCAAGCACACAATCTGGCCGATGGCTGTTCGTACCGGAAAAAGCTCAAAATCTCAATGATCCTGATGAAAAATACTTACAAAAAGCTTGAATTGAATATGAAATGAGAACCACTTTGTGTATTTATAATTATTTATGTATTTATTTCTAATCTTCTAGCTATTTATTTTATTTATTTGCTAGTTACCGTCAGTATTTATTTGTTGTTTGTACGTGAAAAACGACCCTGTCTCTGATAGGAGTCCCAATACCAAAGATGAATATTTGTCCTCCCTGAATGTCCAACGTTTCTCGTCTCCTGACCGCTGTGTTAGTATCTCCATGTTCATCATTCACATGCTGCATGTTTAGGCCCTTTAGGCCACAGCCTGACTGAACAGATTGAGACTCAGCGTGATCGTACAGCGGCACACAAGTGGCTATGAAGTTGAGATGCTCCTATATTTAGGCTGTGTTGAACTGTGATCTCCTCACTGCAGTCCACATTTACTGTACGACGATCATACATGCTGCGCTGAAGTCTCTCGAGGTGGGCAGTCGAGGGAGAGATTGTCCCCTTTTCAATGCTCTTTCTCGTTCCCCTGTGTTTAACCTTTGCAGGGCATGTAGTGAGGCCCCTTCGCAGCACGCACTTGAAAGAGGGCCCATGAAAGAGGCCATCGACTTTTGCTGACTTCAAAGAGGCCCTTTTTATCTGTGTCCTCTCGGTGGCTGGGGCCGGCGCTCGGCCAGGCCCATGGGCTTAGGGCGTTCACCAGGAGGGGTGGCAGATCAGAGGAAGGGGAGGGGTGGTGAATGGGAGTTTGGGGATGGGAATTAAAGTTTAATGAGGGACAATTGTAAGCGTGCTGCGCAGGGCAAAGGGTGTCAGCTTGTGCATCTCAACTCCCCAGGTCACCCTGTTGCAGCGCTAGTAGTTAACTGGGTGTTCCTCTCTTTTCGTAGAGATGTAAGGATTTAGGTCATTATAATTTGCAAAATCACAGCGGTAGATGGTTAGAGATCACTCGATGACCTGTAGCGTCCCGAGGATCACGTTTAGCAGATGATGGTTGACGTACGTTAGTGTTTGGCGCCTCCTGGTGGACACACTGTTCACAAATTGACTTATTGTCAATCAAGAGGGGCACACATAAATCGCGGCATATTCTCGTAGTTTTTAACCTCTTCAGATATATTTGGAAGAGTTACTACAGCGTGTAAATCTGAAGTGATAGTTCCATTCCGCTATCCCACTGAAGGGGAACCCGTTTGGCCCTTTTTGTTCTACCCGACAGCTCTAATTTCATCTACCTCAACTGTGTGTGATGATGTGTCGTGTAGCTGAGATGTAACTGTACCAAAGATCCCATCCATTCAGGGAGCGTCTGTGCGTTACTAAGTTTTTATAGCCAAATGTGCTGGAATCAATCCGTGAACACAACTAAATCACAGCCCTACCTGCAGGCAGAGAGAACCTTGTTTGAGTGTGTAGAGCGCGTGTGTGTGTGTGTGTGTGTGTGTGAGAGAGAGAGAGAGAGAGAGAGAGAGAGAGAGAGAGAGAGAGAGAGAGAGAGAGAGAGAGAGAGAGAGAGAGAGAGAGAGAGAGAGAGAGTGAGAGTGAGAGTGAGAGAGAGAGAGAGAGAGAGAGAGAGAGAGAGTGAGAGAGAGAGAGAGAGAGAGAGAGAGAGAGAGAACATTGATCAATTTAAAGACCAAATGGGAATGACAATCGGAGCAAGAAAGGGGATCTTGCTGATCTTATGATTGCTTATCCCTCCAAAAAGAAAAAAAAATAACCAAAGTGTTACCATGTAAAAGTGAGGATAGAGACCAAAATAAATGTTTCTCTCTACAAATATGATGCAATTATGTTCTAGCTGTATCATATGAATCACCCAAAAAATATATATAATTTTAGTAAACCTGATTGGATCACAACATAGGCTGACAGAATTCACTCACTGCTTTTTTTTTTTCTTTTTTTTCTTTTTTTTTTTTTTGCTTCTGGAGATCCACTTATTGACCGTTCAGATAAGCAGACTTGAAAGGTAGCAAGTGTTTTTTGTTTTTATTTTACCCACTCATTTGAAATCTCTTTCTGCTGGTGTGAACATCTGTGTCATTTTATGCCATTCTCTCCCTTGTGTTACCTTATGAATGTGGCTAATCAACCAAAGGTGTAAAAATCACAGCAATCTAAATGTCAATCATAACTGGACATTGTGTGCTGATCTTGAAAAATCCTTTAATACCTCATGTGAAACTGTTCGTTGTGATGTTGCACTGAATAAAACCAAGTCATTTGTAAACATACTGAATAGAGTGAAAGCATATTTCCTTTAAAGCTTCAGAAATAGCCAAAGAAAACATTTAAAATTCAATATTTATTTTGTAAGATACTCATAAGATACATTTGGGATTTTGTTTAAAAGAAAATGTACATACAAAAAAAAAACAGAACACATTTACTGTTAAGAAAGTAGATTATAAAAATTTGCATTTCTTGCTTTGATATATTCATATATTTCAACAGGGTTACATAACCGGGTAGCAGGCGTATGAGGCAATGCCACACATGTTGTTCTGGTTTCTAGCCATACGGATGTAACCACCATCTCCAAATCCTGGACCCCAACTGTTAAAGCAAAAGCAAACAATCCGCATCTGCATTTATTCATCCAAGGCCTGGTTTCACAGACAGGGCCTAGATTATGTCTTAGTTTAATTAAGACATTTAAGTAGACTTTTATAAACATGCCTTAGAAAATAACATAACTTGTGTGCATCTTGAGACAAAACAATGGCACTGACATATTTTAAGACATGTCAGTGCAAGTTGCTTTCAGTTAAAACAGCTCAAACATGCATTTTAGTCTGGGACTAGTTTAAGCCGTGTCTGTGAAAACCGAGGGAATATGTTTTGTCCGAAAGTCTTTTACAAGACTTTGTTTTGAAACTCCTCTATTTCCACCTCCAAAAAAGACCCAGTCAGGTCATGGCAACAACATTTCACAATCATTCTGTTTGTACTCTACCTGTTTTTGATTAGCCAATAGTCCTGCCCTGCCATTGCACCGTATCCCACAGCCAGCACTGCATGGTTTGTATCTTGGGTGCAGGATGGATCATTGTAAACTCCTGTGGACATATGAGATAATATCATAATAGTTTCCAATAAAAATAAAAATAATTTCGACCTTCAATTTCCAAATTAAAAACCTAATCTGGTTATCGCTATGACTGAAATGTGTAGGAAAGAAATACTCACCACTGTGATACAGTATAAACCTAGGGTGGGTGGCATCAATGGCCACTGAAATAGGCCCGACTCTGGCCAAAGTCTCCTTCAAAGCCTCTTCATCTCCCTGATGGACAGAATAGTACTTGGTGCAGTTTGCTGCACGCTGGGATGGATTGTATCTGCACTGCCCTTGCTGTAGGATACATTTATTTATTAGACTATACTAATAATGATTATGATAATGGATTGCAACTTTTAATGTGCCAAACACTGACAAATCCAGTGATGTAGAGACATGACATGTATTGCTAAAATTTTGCAGTAACAGTTCTTGTCACTTCTAATATGGATTGTTTTTTCATATTCTTTCTTCTGTAATTATCACTTGTTTTTTCTTCCCTTGGACCCACACAAACAACTTACCACTGCTTCATAAGGGTAAGATGAATCTGAGTCTATTCCGCCATTATCAATGACGTACTGGAAGGCCTGGTCCATATAACCACCATTGCAGCCCATGTTTCCATATTTGGAGGAACAGTCCACCAGGTTCTGAGGACTGAGGTCGACCAGCTTCCCTGTGGTCTTCATCAGCTGACCTTCAAGAGCCCCGACAGAGCTGAATGCCCAACAAGAGCCACATGCACCCTGACAGCAGAGACAAAAGCATAAAACTACTAATACAGGAAACACATTAACTGAGAAATAGTTTGCCTCCATCCTACATATAATGAATTTTAGTTTGGATTTATGGGAAATACTACAATGTGAAACTTGACATTTTTAAAATTGCTTTTTTCTCTTGTCTATCAAAAGAAACAAAAATAGCTGTCCAACCAAATAAAAAGCTAAGCAGACACAAATCTAAATGACCAAATATCAGATTGTATTCTCTCAAAATGTACGGTATAATACCTGGTTCTTCACACTGGAGACATATCCCTTTTCTCTCCAGTCCAGGGAGTCTGGGATAAGATCCCCAGAAAAGCCCACGAATTCTGCCGTTTGCCTCTTAAAGCCAGGAGGAACACGAGCCGTGGCTAATGTTTGCAGGATCTCCTCCTTTGTCTGTGATTCAACATGACAAACAGAGAAATGTGAGTTTCAGATGATGAATTTGTTGCTTGCTTTGCAGAGCATATAGCCTATGCAGCGATCACCCTCTAGCCCAAGACTGGTTACCCACTGAAGCTAAGTAGGGTTGAGACTGGTCAGTATCTGGATGGGAGACCTCCAGGAAAACCAGGTTGCTGCTGGAAGAGGTGTTAGTGTGGCCAGCAGGGGGCGCTCACCCTGTGGTCTGTGTGGGTCCTCCTAATGCCCTAGTATACAGGTCCTTCTCAAAAAATTAGCATATTGTGATAAAGTTAATTTTTTTCTGTTCATTATTTAATTAAACTTTCATATATTTTAGATGCATTGCACACCAACTGATATATTTCAGGTGTTTTATTGTTTTGATACTGATGATTTTGGCATACAGCTCATGAAAACCCTAAATTCCTGTCTCAAAAAATTAGCATATCATGAAAAGGTTCTCTAAACGAGCTATTAACCTAATCATCTGAATCAACTAATTAACTCTAAACACCTGCAAAAGATTCCTGAGGCTTTTAAAAACTCCCAGCCTGTTTCATTACTCAAAACCGCAATCATGGGTAAGACTGCCGACCTGACTGCTGTCCAGAAGGCCATCATTGACACCCTCAAGCAAGAGGGTAAGACAAAAAGAAATTTCTGAACAAATAGGCTGTTCCCAGAGTGCTGTATTAAGGCACCTCATTGGGAAGTCTGTGGGATGGAAAAAGTGTGGCAAAAAACGCTGCACAACGAGAAGAGGTGACCGGACCCTGAGGAAGATTGTGGAGAAGGACCGATTCCAGACCTTGGGGGACCTGCGGAAGCAGTGGACTGAGTCTGGAGTAGAAACATCCAGAACCAGAGAAACAGTGGCAGAAGCGCCTGACCTGGGCTACAGAGAAGCAGCACTGGACTGTTGCTCAGTGGTTGCATGTCATTCGGAAATCAAGGTGCCAGAGTCTGGAGGAAGACTGGGGAGAAGGAAATGGCAAAATGCCTGAGGTCCAGTGTCAAGTACCCACAGTCAGTGATGGTCTGGGGTGCCATGTCAGCAGCTGGTGTTGGTCCACTGTGTTTTATCAAGGGCAGGGTCAATGCAGCTAGCTATCAGGAGATTTTGGAGCACTTCATGCTTCCACCTGCTGAAAAGCCAAAACCACTGGTAAATGGTTTACTGACCATGGTATTACTGTGCTCAATTGGCCTGCCAACTCTCCTGACCTGAACCCCATAGAGAATCTGTGGGATATTGTGAAGAGAAAGTTGAGAGACGCAAGACCCAACACTCTGGATGAGCTTTAGGCCGCTATCGAAGCATCCTGGGCCTCCATAACACCTCAGCAGTGCCACAGGCTGATTGCCTCCATGCCACGCCGCATTGAAGCAGTCATTTCTGCAAAAGGATTCCCGACCAAGTATTGAGTGCATAACTGAACATAATTATTTGAAGGTTGACTCTTTTTTTTTTTTGTATTAAAAACAATTCTTTTATTGGTCGGATGAAACATGCTAATTTTTTGAGACAGGAATTTTGGGTTTTCATGTGCTGTATGCCAAAATCATCAGTATTAAAACAATAAAAGACCTGAAATATTTCAGTTGGTGTGCAATGAATCTAAAATATATGAAAGTTTAATTTTTATCATTACATTATGGAAAATAATGAACTTTATCAAAATATGCTAATTTTTGGGGGACCTGTAGTGATGAGGACACTATAATGTCAAAATCAAAATCCTTCAGATGAGACGTTAAACCGAGGCCCTGACAATGTGGTCATAAAAAAATCCCAGGATGTGCTTCGAAAAAGAGTAGGGGTGTAACCTCGGCATCCTGGACAAATTTTCCCATTGGCCTCTGTCCATCATCATGGCCTCCTAACCATTCCTATATATATATATATATATATATATATAAACATACACTGATTTGCTTCATCCCTCTGTCTCCTCTCCACTAGTAAGCTGGTCTGTGGTGGGCGTTCTTCTGGCGCACTATGACTGCCATTGCATGATCCAAGTGGATGCTGGACATTCCCCCCTTCCACATGTAAAGCACTTTGAGTACCCAGAAAAGCGCTATATAAATGTCACAAATTATTATTATTATTATTATGCTTATCTTTATGGCTGTATAAATTATTGATACTATTGAAAATTAGATCTAGAACTTATTGTAAGTAAAACATTAAACATTTTAAAAGATATAACTGCAAAAAATAAAATTAATCATTGTATTCGGATGATGTATATTGTTCCCTCATAAGTAAACAATGCTCAAATCTCACAGTAGTCTCATGCTAAAAATATAAACAAGGAAATAAAAAAGTATTGCATGCCAGGAGATTTTTGTCTGACAAAAAACATGAACAAAAAGACAAGGCAAAGGGGTTAATTAGACTCATGTTCTCACCATGTCACCCATGTGGTTCATGGCCAGGTCATATGAATGCATGCCCATAGAGGCCTCCAGGTTATGAAGGGTGATAAGTTGAAGGTTTTTCTCCCACAACTCCCTCCTGCCCAGTTCCTCGACCTGCCAATATGAACAAAAGACGATTCAACAATTTAATCCAGCAATTTATGAAACTATTTACATCATGGTCAAAACTATATATAACTATTTATTAACTATTTATATAAGTCTCACATGAATACAAATAATATACAAATAAATTATCTATCAAATAGCCCATGAAACAAGCTTTACCAGTTGGAAGAGTATCAAGGAAGAGTTTGTTCAGATAAGCAGATCTATTCGTTCTGAACATGTGATAAAGAAAATATGATTCTAGCAGTGGGTAAAAGATCAGCTGTGGGATCATCAGATAGATGCTTATGAAACTTATGTTCTCACCTCGGTGGAGTAAAACTTGTCATGCGTCTTCTTCCACAACTCCCAGTGCTGGTCTAGATTTGAGTTGAAATGGGCCAGTGCTGCGCTACAACACACGGCAAACAGCAAGCTCCCGAACATCATGGCCTGACAAGAGCAAAAGGCCCAATGAAAGTTACTGACATGCATTAAAACATCAATATTTTATCTGTTAATACTGTACAGGTCCTTCTAAAAAAAAAATAGCATATTGTGATAAAGTTTATTATTTTCCATAATGTAATGATAAAAATTAAACTTTCATATATTTTAGATTCATTGCACACCAACTGAAATATTTCAGGTCTTTTATTGTTTTAATACTGATGATTTTGGCATACAGCTCATGAAAACCCAAAATTCCTGTCTCAAAAAATTAGCATATTTCATCCGACCAATAAAAGAAGCGTTTTTAATACAAAAAAAAAAGTCAACCTTCAAATAATTATGTTCAGTTATGCACTCAATACTTGGTCGGGAATCCTTTTGCAGACATGGCTACTTCAATGCGGCGTGGCATGGAGGCAATCAGCCTGTGGCACTGCTGAGGTGTTATGGAGGCCCAGGATGCTTCGATAGCGGCCTTAAGCTCATCCAGAGTGTTGGGTCTTGCGTCTCTCAACTTTCTCTTCACAATATCCCACAGATTCTCTATGGGGTTCAGGTCAGGAGAGTTGGCAGGCCAATTGAGCACAGTAATACCATGGTCAGTAAACCATTTACCAGTGGTTTTGGCACTGTGAGCAGGTGCCAGGTCGTGCTGAAAAATGAAATCTTCATCTCCATACAGCTTTTCAGCAGGTGGAAGCATGAAGTGCTCCAAAATCTCCTGATAGCTAGCTGCATTGACCCTGCCCTTGATAAAACACAGTGGACCAACACCAGCTGCTGACATGGCACCCCAGACCATCACTGACTGTGGGTACTTGACCCTGGACTTCAGGCATTTTGGCATTTCCTTCTCCCCAGTCTTCCTCCAGACTCTGGCACCTTGATTTCCGAATGACATGCAACCACTGAGCAACAGTCCAGTGCTGCTTCTCGGTAGCCCAGGTCAGGCACTTCTGCCGCTGTTTCTGGTTCAAAAGTGGCTTGACCTGGGGAATGCGGCACCTGTAGCCCATTTCTTGCACACGCCTGTGCACGGTGGCTCTGGATGTTTTTACTCCAGACTCAGTCCACTGCTTCCGCAGGTCCCCCAAGGTCTGGAATCGGTTCTTCACCACAATCTTCCTCAGGGTCCGGTCACCTCTTCTCGTTGTGCAGCGTTTTTTGCCACACTTTTTCCTTCCCACAGACTTCCCACTGAGGTGCCTTGATACAGCACTCTGGGAACAGCCTATTTGTTCAGAAATTTCTTTCTGTGTCTTACCCTCTTGCTTGAGGGTGTCAATGATGGCCTTCTGGACAGCAGTCAGGTCGGCAGTCTTACCCATGATTGCGGTTTTGAGTAATGAAACAGGCTGGGAGTTTTTAAAAGCCTCAGGAATCTTTTGCAGGTGTTTAGAGTTAATTAGTTGATTCAGATGATTAGGTTAATAGCTCGTTTAGAGAACTTTTCATGATATGCTAATTTTTTGAGACAGGAATTTGGGGATTTCATGAGCTGTATGCCAAAATCATCAGTATTAAAACAATAAAACACCTGATATATTTCAGTTGGTGTGCAATAAATCTAAAACATATGAAAGTTTAATTTTTATCATTACATTATGGAAAATTATGAACTTTATCACAATATGCTAATTTTTTGAGAAGGACCTGTATATGCTCACACATCAAACACAGTATGAAGAGATTATTTCATGCAGGAGACTTCTGAAACAATCGAGTTATTCATTCTTTACTTACAATTAACCTTGTCCTGTCTCTATTTGCTACATGGTCCTTTTTATTAACAAGAGAAGGAATCCATATACAAATTAAGGATTATAAGTACATATATGTGGTATAATTCAATGGTAATTTTGTTTATATGGAGAAATTCAAAATAAAGTGAGGGGAAAAACTGCAGTCTCTTTCATTAAATAATCTTTTATCTCTTACATGTGTGTGTGTGTGTGCGTGTGCGTGTGCGTGTGCGTGTGTGTGTGTGTGTGTGTATATATATATATATATTTATATTTATATATATGATATGATATTTCTATTCATCAAATAATTCTGAAAAAAACATTCAACATTAATAATAAATATTTCTTGAGTATTTCTGATTTCTGAAGGATTATGTGACACTGACGACTGGAGTTGAGTAATGACTGCTAAAGAAATTCCCGCTTTGCATCACATAAATAAATTACATTTTAAAACATATTACAATAGAAAAAAGTTATATTATATAAACTGTATATTACTATTTTTCAGTATTTTTTATCACATATATATTCAGTATTGGTGATCATAACAGTTTTCTTACAAAAACATTAACAAATCTTACCAACCCCAATCTTTTGAACAGTATATATTTATATACATACACAGATATATGGAGTGAAACACACCGTTATCCTGATATTTTTATAAAGGAATCAAATCCATACAACGTGGCTTTAACTAAAACCGGTCAATACCTCAAAACTGAAAGAGAAACCTTTTGAGAAAAATATCAGAAAAGAAGATCGATGATACAAAAAAATATACATATTAAAACGATACATGAAAGTGAACAAGAAATGAACAGATGTATCTCGTCTCACCTGAGCACTCTCGTTAAGCTGCACTTCGTCGCCTGTAGAGGAAGTGATAATGAATTGGAGTTCCTGGTTACTTTGTTTTATTTTGTTCCATCACGTGCTAATCTCTGCCCATTGTCATAAGGCACAGTCGTAATTTTTGCTTATCCCTGTTTTTACATGAGTAAAAAAAACTATTACATTAAAAGGAATTATTGTTGTTGGATCACCACATAGGCTAGGAGAGTTCGCTCTCTTCCCGGAAAACCATCTCTAGGCTACATTTTTGGCATCTTGAGATCCACTTTATTAATAGAGATTAGCCAAATAAAAAGGTAGTTTGGTAAAGTCAAGCTTTTCTTTAAATCCTTTGACTTCGGCCATTAAATCATTATTTTTTTATAAATTGATAGATAAATGGTCTTGCATATTTGTTTCTGACTAACATCGGAAATTACAAATCAATTAGTGATGTAAACTAATAACATCGCTAGTAAAACGTATAAAACAATTACATACACGGACAGTTCTTATCCTTTTTGAGGCGGGCTGAACGCTAACAACAGCAGCCACAAACAAATTAAATGTAGGGGAAATACCCCCATCTAATGGTGAACTCAGTATTAGCATCAACAAATCAAATCAAAATACATTCCAAACAAATACTTTTACAGTAAAACAATTGTCCATTTTGATTTCATGGTGACTTTGAGGCATGCTAGGGTAAGTTGCACACTTTAATTCATGACTTGAGCGTTTTACACAATTATTAGCAATACATCTCTGGAACAAGTGTGCAACTTACCCTCAAGTATGTCTCAAAGTCACCATGAAATCAAAATAGACAATTTTAGTTTATGCAATATTGCAGTATTTATCAATGATTTATCTGTGCTCATCTTTTTTTTTTTTTTATTAATGTGGACCCTCATAACCCTTTAATCAAAACAACATTATTTGTTGTATTATGTATGTATACATAAATGAATACTTATACAGGTCCTTCTCAAAAAATTTGCATATTGTGATAAAAATCATTATTTTCCATAATGTAATGATAAAAATTAAACTTTCATATGTTTTAGATTCATTGCACACCAACTGAAATATTTCAGGTGTTTTATTGTTTTAATACTGATGATTTTGGCATACAGCTCATGAAAACCCAAAATTCCTGTCTCAAAAAATTAGCATATCATGAAAAGGTTCTCCTCAAAACCGCAATCATGGGTAAGACTGCCAACCTGACTGCTGTCCAGAAGGCCATCATTGACACCCTCAAGCAAGAGGGTAAGGCACAGAAAGAAATTTCTGAACAAATAGGCTGTTCCCAGAGTGCTGTATTAAGGCACCTCAGTTGGAAGTCTGTGGGAAGGAAAAAGTGTGGCAAAAAACGCTGCACAACGAGAAGAGGTGACCGGACCCTGAGGAAGATTGTGGAGAAGGACCGATTCCAGACCTTGGGGGACCTGCGGAAGCAGTGGACTGAGTCTGGAGTAGAAACATCCAGAGCCACCGTGCACAGGCGTGTGCAAGAAATGGGCTACAGGTGCCGCATTCCCCAGGTCAAGCCACTTTTGAACCAGAAACAGCGGCAGAAGCGCCTGACTTGGGCTACAGAGAAGCAGCACTGGACTGTTGCTCAGTGGTTGCATGTGATTGGAAATCAAGGTGCCAGAGTCTGGTGGCAGACTGGGGAGAAGGAAATGCCAAAATGCCTGAGGTCCAGTGTCAAGTACCCACAGTCAGTGATGGTCTGGGGTGCCATGTCAGCTGCTAGTGTTGGTCCACTGTGTTTTATCAAAGGCAGGGTCAATGCAGCTAGCTATCAGGAGATTTTGGAGCACTTCATGCTTCCACCTGCTGAAAAGCCAAAACCACTGGTAAATGGTTTACTGACCATGGTATTACTGTGCTCAATTGGCCTGCCAACTCTCCTGACCTGAACCCCATAGAGAATCTGTGGGATATTGTGAAGAGAAAGTTGAGACGCAAGACCCAACACTCTGGATGAGCTTAAGGCCGCTATCGAAGCATCCTGGGCCTCCATAACACCTCAGCAGTGCCACAGGCTGATTGCCTCCATGCCACGCCGCATTGAAGTAGCCATGTCTGCAAAAGGATTCCCGACCAAGTATTGAGTGCATAACTGAACATAATTATTTGAAGGTTGACTCTTTTGTATTAAAAACACTTCTTTTATTGGTCGGATGAAATATGCTAATTTTTTGAGACAGGAATTTTGGGTTTTCATGAGCTGTATGCCAAAATCATCAGTATTAAAACAACAAAAGACCTGAAATATTTCAGTTGGTGTGCAATGAATCTAAAATATATGAAAGTTTAATTTTTATCATTACATTATGGAAAATAATGAACTATCACAATATGCAAATTTTTTGAGAAGGACCTGTATATCTTATAAAAAAAAAACACCAACGCATATCGGCCCACTGGCCATCATCAGGGTGTTGAAGGCCAGTGGGCCGATATGCGTTGGTGTTTTTTAACCCTCTACTCAATAAAGGCTTTTTTACTTTTGTAACCTACTGAGTGTCTGGACTTGGATCTTTTTTCCATTTATTTATATATAGATAGAGATACCCTTCTAAGAGCACCAGAGGATACGAGGGACACCAGCAGCGCTCCAGTTTCCTTTTGTTTAGACTTATATATATATAGCTTACTTTCAAATATTTCCATTAAGCTTTTTTCCACCCCTGACAGCAAATTTCAGCACCACTATTCATGAAGTAAAATTTAGAGTAGAGTAGAGTCACCGTTTTGGACTGGAGCACAGGAGTGCAGAATGACATAACATATGCGTTGTCCTACCCACATCACAGCGCGGAGTTTCAGAGAAACCCTTTATTACCTCACATGACACTTTCGTGATGTTCCACTACCCATTTGTAAACATACTGAATTGAGTGAACACATATTCCTTTTAAAGCTTCACAAGCCAGAAAACACATTAAAATTCAATATTTATTTTATAAAAGATAATACATTTGTAGATTTAAAAGAGAGAAAGACAAAAAGGAAAAAGAATTAAAAAAAAACATTTACATCCAAGAAATTAGACTATAAAACATTAAATATCTTTTTTTGATACGTTCACACATTTCAACAGGGTTTCAGTTAGATAACAGGGTAGCAGGCGTATGAGGCGATGCCACACATGTTGTTTTGGTTTCTGGCTATACGGATGTAACCACCATCTCCAAATGTGGTACCCCAACTGTTAAAGCAAAAGCAAACAATCAGCATCTGCATTTATTCATATCAATGTTTTGACAGATGGTCTGCTTTTACAAGACTTTGCAAAAAGTCTATTTCTGTAGATGTGGTTACATTTCCAGAACCAGACCATTTATGATCACAAAACTTCACAATGATTCTGATTGTACCTGTTTTTGACCAGCCAATAGTCCTTCCCAGCAATCGAACCGTATCCCACAGCCAGCACTGCGTGGTTTACTTTTTTGGTACAGGTTGGGTCATTGTAAACTCCTGTGGACAGATGCGAGATAACGTCACAGCCCTAACAAGAATTTTATTTAAAGGTAAAGAGAAAGTAGTACTTACCACTGCGGTACAGTATAAACTGAGGACGGGTGGCATCAATGGCCACTGAAATGGGTCCGACACTGGCCAAAGTCTCCTTCAAGGCCTCTTCATCTCCCTGACGGACGAAATAGTACTCGGTGCAGTTTGCTGCATGCTGGGATGGATTGTATCTGCACTGTCTTTGCTGTTGGACACATTTATTACATTACATTACACTATAATGACAATGGATTACAATATTGCAGTTTTTTTTTTTTAAAACACATTCCCAATCAAACTCTGACAAATGTAAATCCAGCAATGTAGATGACCGGTCAGTAAATGTATGGATCAGAATCTGCGGTAGAAGGCCCTGTCAATTCAAATATGCAACCAAACATTTGTGTGCTTAACGTTTCTTCAAAGTGTAATTATTAGATGACAATTGAATTATTAGATGTAAAGGTTTCTTCTTCCCTTGGACCCACACAAACAACTTACCACTGCTTCATAAGGGTAAGATGAATCTGAGTCTATTCCACCATTATCAATGACGTACTGGAAAGCAGCACTCATAAAACCGCCACCGCAGCCCTTGTTTCCATATCTGGAGGAACAGTCCACCAGGTTCTGAGGACTGAGGTCGACCAGCTTCCCTGTGGTCTTCATCAGCTGACCTTCAAGAGCCCCGACAGAGCTGAATGCCCAACAAGAGCCACATGCACCCTGACAGCAGAGACAAAAGCATAAAACTACTCAAACAGGAAACAAACAAACTTTTGGATTACAAAGGCTTATGAGGCAGCAGAAACATCATTCTGACAATGCGTTTAGTTGCCGATTTAGTTGCCGAACTCATTGTAGGGGAAGTTACAAAAAAGGGGAAATAAATTTCCTCAGACACTGACAGGACAATAAAAAAAAACAACAAAAGGAAGTGAAACTCTTTTTCTTTTTTTAAATGTATGTGACAGTTCTCTGACGGAGAATGGGGCCAATTCATTTAACATCATTCTAAACCACAATCAATGTCTCAGCGATTTTCCCAGAGATGTGTACCGAAACCCAGTGCCAATATGGAACCAGTACCTACGTAACCGGATCAAATCAAAAACGAATATTTGGTGCCACTTAAACGCCTGAGCTGTCGATTGAAATATTTGCACTTTGGTTCTCTGAAACGGACGCAAGCAGCATTTATTAACACTATTATTGTAGTTGGGTTAGGTGGCTTAGGTTATGTGAAGTTGTGTTTTGTATTTAGGCTACTTATATTTATATATTTAAGTATACTTACAAAATTTGAATATATTGTTCAACTTTAAGAATCTTTTATTCTTTTTTTTTTTTAAAGCCAGTCTTTAAAGTCATTCAACATCGTTTTAAGGCTGTTTTATGTTTTTTAAAGGGCCCCATTATGTATTGTTGAAAATGACGTTTCATGTAGTGTGTAACAGCTCTAAGCTGAAGTTAATCACTGAAAATGTGCAAATGTATGTTATGAAAAAAAATGAATCAGTTTTTTGACCTTTGATCCATGTAAACCTGTTGTAGGAGACTCCAAAACAACTTTAGGAAACTTTAAAATAACATAATAGGGTCACTTTAAAGTATCGGTTCAGGCACCGGTACGGTTTTAAAAGTATCGATTTGGCACCGGTATCCAAAAAACCTTAAACGATACCCAACCTTATTTTCCTTTGGCAAACTTAAAATGTAGTCAGTCCAGAAGTTATATAAACCGTCTTCATGCTACATACTAAATTGATATAGATGAATAACAAAACGAAAGCAAAGCAAATTGAGCAGAGATCATATAATCAAATATCTAGTACATCAATACCTGCATTTTTACACTGGAGACATATCCCTTCTCTCTCCAGTCCAGAGAGTCTGGGACAGGAGCCCCAGAAGAGCCCACGAATGTCGCTGTTTGCCTCTTAAAGCCAGGAGGAACACGAGTCGTGGCTAATGTTTGGAGGATCTCCTCTGTTGTCTGTGAATCAATATGACACAAAATAGAAATATTTGAACAGGAAGAAATTACACTATAGCTGTACAATAGAGTAATAAAAAGAAAAAAAAGTTGATCTGTGGACAAATGTTTCATTAGCTTCATGCTAGATATAGCAGTATCACATTTTTTTTTCTCTTGTGAAAACTGGAAGATTGTGCAAGCAGATAAATCACGAATGAAGAAACGAAGACATGTGTGCGCGCGCTCTCTCTCGCTCTCTTTCTCACACACACCATGTCACCCATGTGGTTCATGGCCAGCTCATATGAATGCATGCCCATGGAGGCCTCCAGGTTATGAAGGGTGATAAGTTGAAGGTTTTTCTCCCACAACTCCCTCCTGCCCAGTTCCTCGACCTGCAACACATATTACAGGGATCACACGTGTGATACGTTTGTGTGAGACTACCGCCATTGCATTTATTACAGATATCCTTTGTTAATACTTCAGTTTTGAAATCATTCATATTTCAATACATTTACATCAATGTATGGATACCATCTCCATCATTTAAAGCTAATCGTGAAATTATTAGTCTCACAAGAACAACCCGGATAACCATTATGAAAAAGAAGCTGTAAGTATTGTACATGAAAGATCAGCTATGGGATTATCAGATAGATGCTTATGAAACTTATCTTCTCACCTCGGTGGAATAAAACTTGTCATGCGTCTTCTTCCACAACTCCCAGTGCTGGTCTAGATTTGAGTTGAAATGGGCCAGTGCTGCGCTACAACACACGGCAAACAGCAAGCTCCCGAACATCATGGCCTGACAAGAGCAAAAGGCCCCATGAAAGTTACTGACATGCATTAAAACATCAATATTTTTTTCTGTTAATATACTCTCATTGAATTATGTTGACACATGGCCTAAATGTTACATCAACCACAGTCAGAAGTGATGCAGACGTCTGAAAGTCATGTTTGTTTGTTTTAAAATGTTCATATCTAAAAGAAATGCTGTCATCCTGATTTTTCGCAAGGAAGGAAACAAAATGAAATAGCAGTAGACCAGAAAGGAAGTTAAAGAGAAATTGATATGGAAAAAAAGTCTAAAGAAAATCAGTGAATGATAATACTAAAAGACGTTTTAACCAGATGAATTAGTGAGGCAAAATAAGACAATTTTACAAGTTATCCATATAAACGGAGCAAGAGAACACATAGGCTACAAGTATGAGGAAGAAACGGAAATTAAACTAAGATGGGGGTTTGATCGACTTCATATGATCTTTCATTCAACAACATATTTATCTCTAATTTAAGTAGGCATTTTTTAGCATTATGCATTTGCGCAACAGACGAATAATAAAACACCGACAACATTTCAAATATTTGAGGAAAAGCGCTCATAAAACCACAGTCAACACCTTAATTAAAACCGAAAGAGAAACATTTTGAGAGAAACCGCCGCCAAATGCGACTTTTATCAAAAAGACACGACATGAAAGTGTTCACAAGAAATGAACTCAGATGTGCCTCGTCTCACCTGTGGTCCTGTGCACTCTCGTTAAGCTACACTTCTTGTCGTTTGTCGAGGAGCCGATGAGCGTCTGTAATTTCCTGGTTCCTTTGCTTTTATTTTGTTCCATCACGTGCTAATCTATGCTTATTGTCATATGGCACAGTTGTCTTAGCTTACTTTTTGCTTCGCCCTGTTGTTACATGTTAGATGTTACATGTAAAAAGAAATGTTAAAATGTAATGGATTTTTTTTATTAATAAAAAAAAATCGTCTATTAAACGTTGGATTAATACAACGTAGGCTTCTAGTTAAAACAAATTCCTTATTTTAAAAAAAATATTATTTTTATTTTTAAATATTTTTTTAATCAGGCTATTTATTAATCCTTATTTAAGCGAATTATATAAAATATAATTATATAAATTTAAAATAAACATAGGCTACTTTTAATAAATATTAAACTAATTATATACAATTAGACTAATTAGATATAGGCTAGATGAATAGGCTAACCTAAAAATGTGTCCGATGTGCTTTGTTTAATTAGGGGTTTTCCAACAGCGAACACCTTTTACTCTGAAACTGTTAAGGAAATACCAGCAGTTTACAGCTGAGCTGCTAAAATATGCGTAATCTACGTTGAGTAGAAGAAATAGACACGTCGCCGTTAGAATCAAAATGTTGTCTAGGTAGGCAGCTCACTTGATTCTAAGAGTTTCCTACGCTTTGAAAACAAGAATGTTTTATTCTGTTTTCTCATGTCTTGTTTGTGTCGCCATCTAGCGAAATTAGTATTAAACACCGGAAGAAGATGGGTCTACCCGAGTGTCTTCACTTGATGCACATTAGCCATTTTTGTTTCAGACAGTATATAGAACACTTTATAATAACGTGTTAGTTGAAGCCTAAAGCCATAATTATCATTACATTATATATGAAGTTACACTGGAAACAAATAGACAGAAAGAGGAAATCATGTGGTTAAAAACACTCATTTAAGCACACAAGCATGACACAAACACCTGTCTGGCTTTTTCAGAGAATAGGCTATTAGGTTCTAGAAGAACATGTTTTCTTACCATTGTCCAAATGATAAAAAGCCACATAACCATTATAGGGTATGGGAACAATGAGACCTATTTGTTTCCTTTCATGAAATGCATTTGCTGATCATTTACATAAATGAGTCATCATCATGATTCAACAAATATTTTTGCTGAACTGGTGCTGATTTCGATGGAATGAAAATAATCACATTTAAAATGATTAAATGTGTGTTGCTAAGGGGACATCTTCTTTAACATAATTGAACTAACAATCCAAGCTGAGAGATAATTCGTATTTGTCTCTCAGAAAAGAGAATTTAGCATATTGTTATGGTGTTTTCAGAACATTTATCAGCTCAGGTCACATTTATCTGGGGTCTGTGGTTATATTTTAGAACAAAAGCTTTATGGAACATTGTGAAATTTTCTTTGAACAATAATTACTGAAGATTTCAGTCATCCAGAAAGTAGACTAGGCTTAGTTTGCAGAATTGTGGAGTGCATTCATCCTTTTTAATTTCATGCAAACTTGCTGAAATATTAAAAAAATATCCATGAATGTCTCTGACAGACAGAGCCCTTGAGCTAAGAATCCAGGCCTGACACTTGAAAATGTGTCACTGGACATGTAAAATTTTATAGACAAATTTAACTTAAATGTGTTTGATTTACTTTTAGCAAATGTGAAATAAAATAAATGTTTTAAATATTATTTATCCCTCTTTAGCACTGATAGTGGCATGTATGACTGTGTATTATGTTTATTATGAATGTATTACTGAAGTTCTGATGTTGTATTCTTGGTTTTCAGGTTGAGTTTTTTAAATAAAGTCAAAGTTCAAAGATTTTAAGTTAAAATGACTGAATGTGAACACAAAAGGGGAAAGCTGGGTCATTCATCTGACGGGGAAGTGGTTCAGTTATGGTCATATGATTTGTTACAAAACATAACTGTCATCATTTAGTTTAGCTCTTAATTCTACTGTCTTTGATTTCTTTTCTTGGCTTCTCTTGGTTTCAACTTCCCCAAATAAATCATCTGATGTTTCTCTTCCACCTCAGCAAAACTAAAACTAAGTCTTCATAAACACATCTTACAGTTACATGGTTTATAGAAATGTTCTCAGAATTCAAAATAAAGGGGTTAGCACTAATGTTTTATACTCTGAATTTTAATTTACATAATGTTTCTGTACAGAGGTGTGGTATTGACTTGTATTTATTTAAATGTTAGTAGTGTGACTTTTTTTACATTAGAATTTTACATTAGAAAATTATCATTTTGAGGTATTGTAAACAGTAAGATACCTTCACCCAAGTATGATGTACTCAAAATTAACAGTTTTCTTTAATATGGTAATAAAAAGCCCTTGGTAATTTATATAATGAAAATATAAAACAGAGATCTCAGATCCCACCAGGGGAGTAAGAAAAAAAAACTTAGCAGACTGTATACACAATATCAAAACTACCCTTTTGAATTTCAAATATTGCACAAAACAGTTTTGACTGCATTGGATTAAAAACAAGACATCTAAGGCACAAGAGAAAAAAATCACAATCTTGTGGTATTAAAATGAATATATTTTGGAGCACAATGATAGTGATAATGAGTCCCTTTTGTTATCGGTTAGCAGCAGACAAGTTTGGTCGCTTGTGAGCTCCCTGCTTCCAGCTCTCACATGACTGGGTAACTGGCCAGGCTGGCAATACCACATGCATTGTTACGGTTACGAGCCATCAGGACATACCCCTTCTTTCCCCAGTCTTCACCCCAACTTCAGAAGGAGAAAAAAAAAACAGATGGATTAGGAGAAGACACTACTAAATGCACATTTATTTATTTATTTTTAAATTAACTTAAAATGTCTTTTTTAAATTAAATATAAATTACATATTTACTTTATTTCAAAGGGAATAATTTTATTTAAATTATTTATTTATTATTTTTAACAAATCTACTCTCTTGAAGAACAGATTTCCCTCACCTGTTCTTCACAATCCAGTACTTTTTGCCTTTCGGGGTGACTCCGTAACCAACAGCTAGCACTGCATGGTTGACATCATCCTTGTTGCAGTTGGGATCATAGTACACACCTAGAAATGGGTTTTGGACATGGCAAAGGTCAAGCTTTTAGTCTTATCAGTAACCTTTATTTGAAAGATTTCAGCAAAACAACACAAATCAGACAATATAGATGTAGATGTTAAGTACCGCTTTTGTAGTACAGGAAGGTGGACTGCATGGCATCTATACCCACTGACACAGGTCCCACCTTTGCCACAGCAGCAGTCAGTGCCCTCTCATTACCCTGGGGAATCTCTTTATACCCTTTACAACTGGTTGCTCTCGCTGAACTGTTGTAGGCACATTTCTGATCCTGCAGGGGGCAGTAGTGAGATGAACAAAATTTTGACTGTCAATAGGTAAATCACTGGTTGGCTGTGATCTTAATCCAATCATTTAAATGAATCATTGGGGGAAAAAAAAAATTTGTTAGTGACACGAAAAAATTATTTGCCTTCTAAGTCAGTTAGCATAAAGATGTAGTCACATTTACCGTGACTTGGCGAAATTTTGCAGGTGAAATCCAGTCATTAAAATAAGAATCAACACGATTGAAAGTTCCGCATGTGGGCAAAAAAATTCCCAATGCAGATTACACTCAAGTTGGTTATGTGAATCTGCTGTAATGACCAACAGAAAGCTGCTTGGTTTAAAAGTAAAACTGTGTGAACAGTTCTTCAGATGTCGCTACATTCTTAGAAGAAAAAGTTCTATACATAACCTTAAAGAGTTCTTTTAGACACTTCATAGAACTTTTTAGGGTTTCCCATCTTTGGATAATTTTATGGATTTAGTTGTAATTATTTAATTTAATTTAATTTTAATTCTTAATTTTAATTACATTTTATGAATTAAAAATCTCATAAACAACTGAAATATCCATTAAATATCCATATCCATTAAACGTAATGGTAATTTATTTATAATAAATACTGCAATATAGCCTACTATAAAAAAATAAGATTTGTCAATTTTGATTTCATGGTGTCTTTAAGGCTGACTAATACCATTCCAACATATGGGTAGCTCTCCTCTGAATCGATGCCTTGGTTGTCTGCAACGTATTTGAAAGCATTTGTCATGTATCCTCCACCACAGCCGTCATTGTCAGTGACACAGTCCACCAGGTTCTGGGGACTGAGGTCTACCAGTTGACCTTTGGTCTTCTTCAGCTGACCTTCCAAGGCCCCAACAGAGCTAAAGGCCCAGCATGAGCCACACGAACCCTGATGAGAGCAAGAGAAAAACAGCACTTTACTAGAAGCAGACTAAACTACTGATTTCAAAATATAATCTTAAGCGTTTTAACCACTAGATGGCGCCCAAGTACAATGATAACTGTAGTTGGCTTGAAATCTAAACAGATAAAGCCAGTGGTTATAATGATAACCCTCATTCTGTGGAAAATTGTTTGAAAGCACATTTCTTACAACCAGGAGTTAATATGAGGATGATAATAAGGTTAATCATGTGAGAGATTCTCAGAATGAAGAAATATTACTGGAATATTTTGTAATTTCCTCACTTGGTTTTTGACAGAAGTGACATATCCCAGTTTACGGTAGTCAATTGATTTGGGCAACTTCTCCATTGTGTCACCAGGCACGTATGTGTTTGTTGAGTCCTGGTACATGGGCATTTGGAGTCCCATCACATTCTCTGCAACTTCTTCTAATGTCTGCAGAGAGATAAGAATTGGACAAAAAGGATCTTGCTTCTAATTGCTGACCAATACTCAAAAACGTTAACATGTATGAAACATTCCTGTTGTCATAATCTTACTTATCTGCAAACAGGTTTAGCAAGTAAGATAACAAAACAGCAAAATATTGTTGAATTTTGGCCCCTTAATCTTAAACTGGGCAGTTTCACACACACACACACACACACACACACACACACACACACACACACACGCACGCACGCACGCACGCACGCACGCACGCACGCACGCACGCACGCACGCACACACACACACACACACACACACACACACACACATATATATTATTAGTATACCGGTATACTAACCATATCTCCAAAATGGTTCATGCCCAGATTATAGGTATGAATCCCCAGTTCATACTCTTTGTTATGGGCCTCAATAAGCAACATGTTCTTCTCCCAAATCGTCCGTCGAATAGACTCTTCATCCTGCCCACCATGAAACACACATGTAAAAACTTGACACAAACAATGAGTAATACCGAATACAATTATTGCTGTATAAAGCATGTAAAAATAAAGCCCCATCAGAAAGGGACTTAGCCAGAACATTTCAATCAATGTAGTCATAAAAACAAAAACCATAACCTTATTCAAGTCCCCCTGTGGTGAAAATCAAGCTTTTAATGTTGTTTATATGACTATGTGGTGTTTTTAATATGCTTTAAGACAAATCATGTACAATTGCATAAGTCAAAATAATTGCTGAGTATTTCCTTCTTAAAACTGCGTTGAACCAAAGAAAATCTTAAAAACAGTTTAAAATCACTGTTGTTTCTGACGTCACAAACAGCTGGTGTGGAGGCTAATTTGCATATTCATAGAACCTCGATACTAAATGAGGCAAGGGTGTAGAGTTACATTCAATCTATTTTAAGGCATGAATTTTTTATTTTTTCAAGGGAAAAACATTTAAATATATAATTTTGGTGATCAAAGATGAGTTTTAAGGGATACAATTACTGACTGGGGGGGGGGGCATTACGGGGGGGGGGGGTACTTAAACTATTTCATCACCCCAAGGAAACAGAAATTGACTATTTTGCAAGTCTTTTTAAGATGCTACTCACCAGGCCATTGTACTCCCTGCTATGGGTGATTTTCCAGCTCTCCCATGCTTCATCCAGTGAGAGATTGTCCAGAGTGTGAGCTAGTCCACACCACACCACCACGAGAATAGGAATTCCACCAAATGTATACATAGTGATGCCCTGAAAAACAAACATACAGCCAGAGGTGTTAACCCTCTAACCTATACTATAACATGCTCGTGCAACTTCCGTGCGTGCGTGTTGACCATAAACCACATGCAACCCCCCGCAATCCATTTAGGTCAGTTTAGAGAAGTGAGGATCGAGTGGTTATAGGCCTATCCGAAGTGAGGAAGAAGAAAATTACTGTCTACGTTCAAAAATAGCGTTAAAAGGTATTCATTTTAAAAGTTTCGTGAACAACAAAAAGAAAGCGAAAGTATAGCAACAAAGCTGCACACAGAACTTGAAATGTTTCGATTTTTAATAGCCTATTTTACCAATGTTAAAACATATTAACAATGTTAACTCTATTTAAGATGATAGAAAAATAAACTACAGAGTGACGATGAAGAACGGTTACCTGGATGATTTCCAGAACTTCAGAACAAAAGAGAGATGCTGGTTTAAAACTGGTAAGTCGACGAGACGATGACCTTTTTATATGCTGGAGTTTTGAGGAAGTTACTCCTGTCGCGGGAAAGGGGAGAAGTCCTGCTGCATCTGGAATCGCTAAAACGCCAGCCAAGAGCGATGATGTCAGTAGTCGAGTTACAGTTTTAGGAAAAGTGAGAAGTTGGGAATTGTGTATCCTACCAAGGTCGTGAAAAATAGATTTTTATATGAAATTAAAATTATTTTATCTAACACCACCACCACTAACAACAAGATCATATTTTAGAGATTCCTTAATCATTAACTAAACCTTACAGTTGCCAGATAGATAGATCTATAATTTTACACAAATAAGAAGTTTTACATAGGCTATTGATTTTGGTAAAGCGTTTTCTAAAGGTTTGGGAATTGCTTATATTATTGACGCCAGTTTTTTTTCTTTTGGCCATTGATTTTCATTAGCATTTATACTCCTGCCAGGCTAGGTCTACTAACAAAAGAAACAGTCACATCCAGCTTTTCAGGCAATTGCATTTCTATAGGAGATCCTTCAAACGTATGGATGTGGTGAAGTAGCCTAATGCACATTTTCTCATCAGTTCATAACCTTCTTCAGTAAGTTCATCTTCAGTCATCTCACATTTCCAGTAGGTCAGGTTGTTTTTTAGCTGGACATATGACTTCAAACTTGACTGATTTGATGGTATCAATAAATGGCACCTCTTAGCATCATTCTCCTGTGGCCCTGTTAGCTTGTCATGAAAACTTCCCCTTGTTAGTCAACAACCTGAGTTACCTGCACAATGTGTCAGTGTATGAGGTCTACATGAAAATTGTCCCATGATTTACTATAGGCATGCGGTCAGCACTAAGATATAAATGTATGTCGAGGAAAGTCCCCTTAGTAGTTGCTCATGCTATGTGCAGATTACTCACAAACATACAAGCAAATCCATAAATATCACAGGCCAAAAGCATCATAGCCTGCTGACATGGTGACAAGACTGAGCAGACTAAGAAGTATTTCAGCTTTTGAATATAGGGAACAAAAAACACGTCCACTTTTAACAGTGACTGGATTAGTTAAGTTTGCACAAATGGTTTGTTTCAATTCGTTGAGCACTACCCAACTGTAAAACACAGCACTTCTATGAACTCAACACTGTTTTTTTTTAGTGTAACAAGACTCTCTTCCTGTATCTTTTTCTGCATTTAAGCAGAGTAAGATTAATGTACACTAAAAATAAACTTTCAGATACTTCTGTGCATCTTGTTAAATGTAATTTCTTTGGTCAAACACTGTTGACTATTAATTTGATATTATTACATAGCAATACCCGAAAGGAAGGACTGACTTTGACCCAGATACATCAAATGATTGAAGCATTTTTCAGCAATACACACCTGCTCATTCATGCGTTACAAAAATGTAGATTTTCTTTTTTGTTGGTTAATCTCATCCTGATCAGAGCCTGTTGTGTGTGCGAGTGTCGTTTTTCTAAAGCATTAAGGATTAAGCCTTATATTCCTAGACGTTTTGTGAGTATTGTCGGTGTGAACACAATTAAATTGTTGTGAAATTATTTAATGTACAATAAACATTATTATTATTGTATTAATAATGAATTAAAAAGCTCGTCACAACTGTTGAGTCATGTTACACAGCAAAAACCCCTCCCTCGGGTAGCTGTTGGCAGCAAACTCAACATCTGTTTCCTATAACTTTACATTCCAGTCCAACCACACAGCTAAAGAAGCCCAGAATGCCTTGCTGCAGTCATATGTCTGTTCCCATGACTATCACGAGACTTTTGATTCAAAGTTTTTTTTTTATAGATTATTGTTCAGAATGAGTACAACAGAACCATGCATCAAACTTCCCTTTTTGTATACACGATTGTATATGTTTAAAGTCATAAGTTTGCACACAACTACCTATTACTAACTAACATTTTAGAGAAACAGTAAAGTCCTCAAAATTATGCAAATAACAGAAATGCAGGTGACTGAAAAATGTTAAACGAAACAAAACTATGTATTATATTTAGAAGAATTCAACTTTTGTTAAGCTTTACATGGGCTTCTTTCAACCAACCTCATGAGGTGCATTCATTATTTAATATATACATATATTATATTATATATTATATTATAAAAAAAAAGTGCTGCTGAGGCAGTCCATTCATAAATCCCATCACTGGAGCTTGCTTTGGTTTTTCCAGTGCTGCCACGATTGATGCATATATACACATGCTGGGGATAAGAGTTGAGAGACAGAGGACCTGGCAAACTATACATTATTGCAGTCTTTGAAGAGCAAGAGCACATTCACAATTTCAAAACTGTACCATCTGCCACGTGCACAGGGATCTGAGGGTTTGTGATGTCAGGATTTTACCAATCCAAATCAGTGTGCAGCAACTCTAAGCCAAGGTCAGTACAGCATTTGTGAAGGCAGGTCAGATAGAGTTGTGTAAATGGATAAACAGAAAGAGAGAGAGGTCAGATAGAGTTGTGTAAATGGAGGGAGAGAGAGAGAGAGAGAGAGAGAGAGAGAGAGAGAGAGAGAGAGAGAGAGAGAGAGAGAGAGAGAGAGAGAGAGAGAGAGAGAGAGAGAGAGAGAGAGAGAGAGAGAGAGAGAGAGAGATTCTGCTGGGAATGATGTAGATTTAAGAAGGTTGTGCTGGGATAGGAGATAAACATCATTTTACAATCCTTATTAAATGTACAATAAGCAGCAGTAAGGCTTTTGTTTACAACATGGAAGAAAAAAACTAAAAGCAAATAATCCCAATTCCTGGCTGAATACCAGGGCAGCGCTGCAGAAGACGCGTTAGAAAGGAGAAAACGCTCTGAATGAGAAGTAGTTCATTAAAGGGCTCCCATGTGGCATTTTCTGACAAAGCAAACTGTTCATAGTAAGACAGTGGCAACATCTTTGGTTATAATTTTATATTTCAAATAGATTAACGGATAAGGTTTAAAAGTTTTAAAGCGAAATATCTACATAAATATCTAAAGATAAGCTATGGTACACTGTAAAAAAAAATCCTGTAATGTCTGTTAAAAAAACGGTAATTTTCTGTCAGCAGTTTCCAGAGAATGTCTGTTAAAAACTGAAAATACATCGAGTTAAAAACACAGGTAATCTGTATAAGAACAAACAAACAGTATTTTCACTGTTAATTGCCTTAAACAATTTAAGTTCAAAAACTGTGTTAGTAATGCATTATTACTATTAACTTTTAGCATTACTATTAAATTATTATTAAATTAAATATTTTAGTAATTACTATTAAAATGAATGCAAATCTAGTACACTAAATAAAGACTGAAAAAAAAACTTAACAATGCTACTTTGAGTATCTGAATCTCAACTGATTTAAACAGCACAATTAGACTAAAATAAATAAATCTAACTAAAATATCTTGGAGTTAACTATAAGATATAGCAATAACACATGCATGAGCTAATGTAACTATCACTGCATTGGCAACTACACAGTTACCGCCTTTAAATAAAGCAACATGCAGAACAACATCAACATGTTATTTCTGTTTCGTCCTCGACCTAAACACAGGCTCTCTTCAGCACAATGATAACCTCTCAAAACAAAAGAAACACTTTAAAATTAAACACTAATAAATCTCCCTCATATTCAATAAGGGAGAGTTGGAATAGAGCTAAATGTAAGTGTATTAATGACAAAGCACTTTTTAATTAGTACAAAGACTTTGGAAGAGATCTGTGAATTAAACCACTTTATTATGATATCACCATAAAAGTAGGCAAGATAACCTTATAAACTTTGATTTTAGCTTCCTTCGCAGCATATGTTTTTTTCTGAAACACACTGTAACAAATAAAAAGAGAAAAGGCTAACAATAATTCAAGGGTCAAGAGCCCAATTAAAGAGAACACTGATCACCATAATGGTGACTTCACATGAAACATTTTCAGCACATCTGAACCTATGTTAATTCTCAATAAGAACTTTGGTAGATGTATGGCAGAAATAAATTCAATCTGTCAACCAATACATTCTTTGGAACTGCAAGCTTAAGCCAAACAAGCAAAGGGACAAGCCTTCTGAAACAAACGCGCAACACATAACAACACACATAGACATTTTAAACCTTATTCCACCCCGTGGCTTTTATCTCCGCGCCCGAAGTCTAAACCATCTGTCCCAGTGTCTGAGACATTTAATTCAGACAATTTGATTGTGGAGAGCAGGACGAGGTCGACTTTATGTTATGTTATGTTATGTTTCTGTTTCGTGTGGCCAGCAGTCGTCCGTGAGGGGCTGCTGGCCTATACTTTTGTTTTTGTATTGGTTTATTTTATTATTAAAAGTTGTTGAATGTTCGCCGGTTCCCGCCTACTTCTTCCCATAATATCTAACCTCGTTACATTGATTTTTTTAAGTAAATATTTTATATTATATTATAGGCTATTATGGCTATTATATTATCACTAGTTGATAACACTATAGACAGAAACATGAAAAGACAAAGGGTTCGGTAAAATAGGCCAGTCTTGTTGTGATGGATTACTTTCGTGAAGTTTAAAGAACTTAGAGCTGCTTAATGAGGATAAAGGTGAATGCTTCCTATATTAGAGCTGTTCACTGATCGATTGCTCCTGTCTGCCTTCCTGCCTGCTGTGAGTTTGTTTGCGTCGAGGCTGTAAGCTCTACGCCTCGTATTAGCTTTGTATTTCTTTCTGTTTTGAACCATCATTTACTATCATTCCTAGTTTTTCATATTACTAAATATAGTTTACCCACCATCTCAGATTAACCTTACATCGCTAGCTTCCGTTATTGTTAGCACAGAACGCGTGTTTACGCGCCACCCGCGCTCATTTATTTATTATTTATTTTCTCTCGCGCGCCCGCGCCTTTGAGTTAATAAAAGCCCAGGTAAGTAAGAATCAGTCAACACAAACGGTGAGTAATGTCTTGTCCTGTTATTGTCACCTGTGTCACATGTCATATGTTTAGTGTAGCCTTCTCCGATGGCAATATAGGATTTATTTGTGATAAATGCAAGGAGACAGTCAGGCTGACGGAGAAGATTTCAGAGCTAGAGACACGCATCCAAACTTTAATTGAGGATAGTAAGGATAGTACTAGAGCTTTAGATACTATTTTGGATGCGCCTAGCATAGTGAACTCTGTACATGATTCGGTTCCGGCTGAAGTAGAGCCCAGGCAGCAGGGCAGATGGGTGACCGTGAGAGATCGCTCTAGTCGCGGATTAAAAAACCACCCTTCCGTTCCGATTACCATAACAAATCGATTTGCCCCACTCAGTGAAACACCCACTGAGAATTCTGTTGATTGTGCCCTGGTAATTGGTGATTCGATCACACGGAACGTGAAAATAGAGACACCAGCCACCATAGTCACATGTTTGCCGGGAGCCAGAGCGCCTGACATCAAAGCAAATTTAAAAGTGCTGGCTAATGCTAATCGTAAATTCTCTAAGATCATTATTCATGTCGGCACTAATGATGTTCGACTCCGCCAGTCGGAGATCACCAAAATTAATATTAAAGAGGTGTGTAAACTCGCAAGTACGATGTCAGGCACTGTAATTTTCTCTGGCCCCCTTCCTGTTCGCAGGAGTGATGAGATAGTTAGCAGATTGGCCTCACTCAATGGTTGGTTGTCTAAGTGGTGTCCGTTGAATAATATAGAATTCATAGACAATTGGAAAAGTTTTTGGGGCAAGCCTGACCTGTTGAAAAGAGATGGTGTTCATCCCTCCTGGGATGGTGCTGCTATTCTCTCTAGTAATATGGCACATAGTCTTAGAGCTAAAACATGACAATCTGGGGCTCAGGTCAGGAAGCAGACAGACTGGCTAAACCGACCGTCTGCTAGCGGCCTCGCGTCACCAAGGTCAGATAAATCCCATCACATAGAGCCTCTTTCACCTAGATATCATCATATAGAGACTGTGTCTGTTCCCCGAATTTGGAAATCCAAAAAACGTCAGGTAAAAAATTTAATTGATGTTCAACAAATAAAAAACAGATATAATACAGATGAACAAATGATAAAGCTTGGGTTGCTGAATATTCGATCCCTTACTTCAAAATCGCTCGTAGTTAATGATATGATTTCAAGTTATAATCTAGATGTGCTGTGTTTGACAGAAACCTGGCTAAAACCAAACGATTACATTACTTTAAATGAGTCAACCCCACAAGATTACTGTTATAAACATGAACCTCGTCTAAAACGCAAAGGGGGAGGTGTTGCTGTAATATTTTCAAAACCACAAAGAAATCTATTTTTAAATATACTTATTTGAAGTGTTGGTGCTTAATGTAAAAATATATAGTGTAAACGATAAATCACGTTGGAGATTTCTGCTGGCTACTGTATACAGGCCACCAGGGCACCATAAAGATTTTATCAAAGAATTTGCGGACTTTCTATCAGAATTAGTATTGGCTAACGATAAAGTACTAATTGTTGGTGATTTTAATATACATGTAGATAATGAAAAAGATGCATTGGGATTGGCACTTAAAGACATTGTAAACTCAATTGGAGTTAGACAACACGTGTCAGGACCCACTCATTGTCGTAATCATACTCTAGATCTAATATTATCACATGGAATAGATGTTGATGCCGTTGAAATTCTGCAGCAGAGCGATGACATCTCAGACCATTATCTAGTCTCATGTAAATTACATTTAGCCAAGGCTGCAAAGCCGACTCCGTGTTATAAATATGTTAGATCTATAACTTCTGCCACTAAAGATTGCTTTATCAATAATCTTCCTAATAAGTTTCATCATCTCAGCATCCCGGATAGCTTAGAAGAACTCGATATTGCAACAGAAACTTTTAACTCTCTCTTTTCCAGCACTTTAGACGCAGTTGCTCCGTTGCGCTTAAAGAAGATTAAAGAAAATAGTCCAACGCCGTGGTACAACGAGCACACTCAGGCCCTTAAGAGAGCAGCCAGAAAAATGGAGCGCAACTGGAAGAAAACAAAACTAGAGGTATTTCGGATTTCATGGAAAGAGAGCTCGATTGCTTACAGAGAGGCTTTAAAAGCTGCTAGATCTGCTTATTTTTCAACCCTATTAGAAGAAAATAAACATAATCCTAGGTATTTATTTGAAACAGTGGCTAAACTAACGAAAAAGAAAGCTCTAAGCACAGAAGTTTCCAAGCAACACAGCAGTAATGACTTTATGAACTTCTTCACTTATAAGATTGATAATATCAGGGACAAAATTGTAACTATGCAACCGTCTACTACAGTATCGCATCAGGGAGTGCATTGTAGTCTCCCTGAGGAAAATTTTTTTTCATTTGTTGCTATAGGAGAGGAAGATTTCTGCAAACTCGTTAATTCATCTAAATCGACAACTTGTATGTTAGACCCTATACCGACTAAGCTACTGAAAGAGATGCTTCCAGAGATCATAGATCCTCTTCTTAATATCATTAATTCGTCTTTGTCTCTAGGATATGTACCAAAAACCTTTAAGCTGGCTATGATAAAACCGCTTGTTAAAAAAACGCAACTTGATCCTTCAGAATTAGTCAATTACAGGCCGATCTCAAATCTGCCTTTTCTGTCAAAGATATTAGAAAAAGCAGTATCCTCACAACTGTGTTCCTTTCTTGAAAGAAATGATATCTGCGAGGATTTTCAGTCAGGATTTAGACCGCACCATAGTACTGAGACAGCTCTCATTAGAGTTACAAATGATTTACTTTTATCATCCGATCGTGGTTGTATCTCTCTATTAGTGTTACTTGATCTTAGTGCTGCATTTGACACAATTGACCACAACATTCTTTTAAATAGACTGGAAAACTATGTTGGCATTAGTGGAATAGCACTAGCATGGTTTAAATCATACTTATCTGACCGTTATCAGTTTGTAGCAGTAAATGAAGAGATGTCTTATCGATCACAAGTTCAGTATGGCGTACCACAAGGCTCAGTACTAGGACCGCTGCTGTTCACTCTGTACATGCTACCATTAGGACATATCATTAGGAAACATCGAATTAGCTTTCATTGTTATGCCGATGATACTCAGCTGTATATTTCTTCAAAACCTAACGAAACTTACCAATTCACAAAATTAACGGAATGCATAGCTGATATAAAAAATTGGATGACTAGTAATTTCCTACTACTAAACTCTGAAAAAACAGAGATTCTAATTATTGGACAAAAAACTTCCACACGTAATAACCTAGAATACTGTCTAACCCTTGATGGCTGCTCTGTTAAGTCTTCGTCGTCGGTTAGGAACCTGGGTGTGCTCTTTGATAGCAATCTTTCATTTGAAAGTCATGTGTCTAGTATCTGTAAAACCGCATTTTTCCATCTTAAAAATATATCGAAATTACGACATATGCTCTCATTAACAAATGCGGAACAATTAGTTCATGCTTTCATGACAACAAGACTAGATTATTGTAATGCTCTCCTGGGCGGTTGCCCTGCACGCTTAATAAATAAACTACAGCTGGTCCAAAACGCAGCCGCTCGAGTTCTTACTAGAACCAGGAAATATGACCATATTAGCCCGGTTCTGTCAACACTGCATTGGCTGCCTATTAAACATCGTATAAATTTTAAAATATTGTTGATTACTTACAAAGCACTAAATGGTTTAGCTCCGCAGTACTTGAGCGAGCTCTTAACGCATTATAGTCCTTCACGTCTATTGCGATCGCAAAATTCGGGCCAGTTGATAATACCTAGAATTTCAAAATCGACTGCGGGCGGTAGATCCTTTTCCTATTTAGCACCAAAACTTTGGAACAGTCTTCCTACCATTGTCCGGGAAGCAGACACACTCTGTCAGTTCAAAGCTAGACTAAAAACACATCTCTTTGACCTAGCATACACATAATATATTATAGACTTCTATAATTCAATGTTAGGCTGCATAGATTAGGTCAGCCGGAACTGGGAACACTTCCCTTACATCCTGATGTACTCGTTACATCATCATAAGAAGAATGGCATCTACGCTAATTTTAGTGTCTTTGTTTATCCCGAGGTTTTCCCGCAGCCGACCGGATCCAGGCCGTATCCAGATCTGACTAGGAGCTTTGCCTGGACCCGATGACAACGCAGTGCTGAAGTGCCAACTAGCCTCTCCCTATGGAGGATCCCTTTCCCACTCTACAGATAAAATGTTGTGATTCCGGTTCACGTACCCACCCCGAAGTGATAAAATAAAACAAAATTCTGTATCAAATTACAGTTACTGTAAATCCGGCCTCTAGTTCATAAACGCCAGAGGAGAACTGGCCCCCGACTGAGCCTGGGTTCTCCCAAGGTTTTTTTTTCTCCATTAGGTCACCTGATGGAGTTTTAGGACACCAGTAGGTCACTTGATGGAGTTTTTCGGTTCCTTGCCACTGTTGCCTTTGGCTTGCTCAGTTGGGGATATTCAAAATAATTAGCCAAGCATTAATACCATTGATCAGCCCTACCAAACGTGGATGTTTTTTCACTAAGAAACAAACATTATGTTATTTGATTGATATTGTGAAGCTGCTTTGATGCAATTTATATTGTGAAAAGCGCTATATAAATACACTTGACTTGACTTGATTAGAGACTTTTCTGCACTCAGTCCCTTCTTTCATTTGAAATGTTTTCCCTCTAGTGGCCAGATTTAATTAAAATCCTACAGGCAATGTGGAGTGTCACTGTTCTTCCAAAACACTCTCTGCTACTCCACTGCTACTCTGTTTCTATTTTACTTGCACTATATGGATTGTAATAGAAGTAAATAACCACGTGAAAACCGGTTGCCATTTAGGAACATCCTTATTATTATTGTGAACAAATGGCAATAGCATGATACATTGTTTTTTTTTAACCTAAAAATCACACCCCTGTTATTCATTTGTACACTGGTGCCAAAATTAACATTTATGGTACACTCCTTCTCATCCTCATCCTCTTTCAATAATTAGAATAAAATAAAGGATGACATATCCTTTTTACATTTATGGTGCTGGTTAATGTTGTGTGATGTCCATTAAAAAGGCACTGAAGTTATTTAAGAATAAATGCTTTTTATTATCTTATCTACACTGTATTTAGCAAACACCATAAAAAAATATAGTTATTTTAACCAAAAAGTATTAAAAAATGAAGAAAAACCTTACCTATATACAGTTACAAATTTATATTTTTTTAAAAGAAAATGTAAAATGAAATATTTCCTAAAAATATTGTTAAATGTATTAAAAGTAAAAAAAAAACTATGATTTATCTAGTATACTGAGAGAATGTACAAAATACAGTAGGCTATTTAACAAGGCCAACATACTTTTACAGCGCAACATTTTAATATATAAAAGTAATAATTAGCAATAAATATTGTGCCCTTTTTAAATAAGTAGTGACTATATTCACGTGGAAATGGACATTCCCAGAATTCCCTGTGCAACCACTGCAAAGCAGAATTAATTTAAAATGTTGGTCGCCCATTTTTAGATAATTTATGTGCCCTGTTGCCTTTTAGTTGATATCTATAGCATTTTATGGCTAAATCTGCGTCATTCAATAATTATTGTAATATTGTCACATTTTTATAGTAAATTTCTGTCAACCAAGGATGCCAGATTTTTACCTTTTTTCTTTTTTTTAAAGAAGACTAATTTCAGTTTTGGATTTTGTTCTCTTTTCTTTCAAAATTCCAAGCAATTAAAACCAGAGTTTACCACAGAAAGTCACACTGTGAGCATTTGTATCGTATACATTGACTAAAGTAGCCTAAACGTGTCCCATGAGATGTTTTCAACCATCTAGCTCAGGCAACCATCTGCTGCTTTACCTAAATCCGGTGATTTGGCCAAGCCTCACAAATATCTGTCATTCACTCAGAGTGCCCTCACGAGTGTTATCCTTCATCAGCACTGCTGAATAGACCAGTAAACACCGATCTGCTCTCTAAACCGCTGGGGTTTGGATGTTCGCTCGCCTCGTATTGAAACGGGCAGGTGGGAGTTGGAAGTTAGAGGCGCGAGTGCTGAGGAGAGTCAGTACGGAGAACAGCCAACCTAAATTAAGGTTACAATTATCCTACTAGACCCCGGAGGGATGTGTCGTAGACAGGAGGAATTAATGAAGAAACAAAGCGATTAAAAACATTCGGGTCTTGTCTCAAGACAGGCTCGTCGTCTTTCTGAGCACGATGTTAGAGGACATTGTGCAGAAGTGAGGAACTGCGAACCGAGATGGATAAAGATTTGGAGAGCTATGAAATCTCTGCCAAGCAGATAATGTGAGGGAATTGGGTGAGTTCCGATTTGTGTCTTGTTCTGATAGTTTACTTAGGTTATATTCAAAGCAATGTTTGTTTGGTGTTCTTCAAGGTTATGACTAATTTTGAAGTTACTCATTTCGTCATATTCAGATTTCTCATGGACGTCAAAACATAGCCTATTTGTCTATTACATTATTTTAAGCTGAACAACAGACATTAAAGTTAAACGACTCTTGTAGACTAGGGTAATATGTGAGGAATTTCATTCTTAGCACTACGGTTTCCAAGGTAAAGATGATATTGTAGAATGTACATGGTCAATTTGATGTATTTTTACATAGGCTGTTTACTTTTAATTAAAAAACTAAAAAATATTATTTAAAATAATTTTCTTAAAATATCAGATAGTGTGTAGGCTAAAGCTGGAATAATAAATTGAGGATAGATAGATAGATAGATAGATAGATAGATAGATAGATAGATAGATAGATAGATTAATTAG
>CM060631.1:14131799-14201799 GCA_030578275.1 Meda fulgida
TTAGATTCAGTGACTCTAGATAGATAGATAGATAGATAGATAGATAGATAGATAGATAGATAGATAGATAGATAGATAGATAGATAGATGATTGACTGGCCAATTAGATTCAATGACTCTAGATATATAGATAGATAGATTTGTTTCTTAGTTTGTTTAAGCCCAATTGACAGGCCAGATCAGTCTTTTGTTTTGGGTAAACATAGGAAACATAGAACTAAAAATAGCAGTCAGGGGCACCAGTGGTCAGCTGGCATTGTGCACAGCATTCGCATTCTCGACCCGCACGGTCACTCGGAGGCCCCAGGCAGTCATGGCTGTCTTAATTAGAACTAATCAATCTGAGCAAGTTCTGTCTAATGAGATTTCAAACAGCATCCCGCATGATGTGCAGCACTGCAAATTCCTGTCGCGCACTCCTGAGCCAGCGCTGAAGGAGCGCAAGCTTTGGGGCCGGTCCAGACGAGCACTTTAATCAGAGGAGTTGTAATGCACAGCAGGGCCTGATTTATTACCAGTGGATAGCGGTAAAAGCACTTACTTGATCACTGGTTTGTTTTGCTTGGTCACTCGACATTCTCATCATGCCCTCATATGTATTGGCATGTGATTTATGAGGTCTGCCGCTATGAAGTCATTTTGAAACGGGCTTTAATATCACTGAACCAGTGCAGATGCCCTGTTTTGACCAGATTTGTCTTTTTAATAATGCACAGCAGTTACCTTTGGACTGAATTTGAGATTTGTGGCCCTAAGTCATCCTGTTTTTTTGTGTAATCCTGCTGCCCTAAAACGGACCTATTTAGGACCGCTTAGACAGTGAACTATCCAGGCCACCATATGACCCCGCTAATGGGTGTCCTGTATTACAGCACACAGCCAGATGAAGAGATCTCACTGGTGAAATTTCCCCATAGACCAGACCCATCTTTTAACTAAGCAGTAGCCATACTGTTTCGTTTTTGTTTTTGTTTTTTTGTAAAGAATGTTTCATTTTAGAGCTGGATCTGTGACCGTGGATGGTAGGCAATCTGTCAGCATTACTGGGTTTCAATGCCAATTGATGGATTAAAATCTATGGACGTCTAATACATACATGGGCGAAGCAGATTCGGTGCTTTTCACAGATGACATACGAGTTTAAACCACGTCCATATGTGTGAACTCTCCACAATCACACAAAAAATCAATGGACTCAGACTTGATTTATACTCTCTGCTTCAAGACACGTTGCATCAATGAAATGATATCTGAATCCGGGCCTTCACAAACAAATTATCTCCATCCCACCAGCATGTCTGTCTACTGAATTTCAGATGCTTTTTGCGCTGTATGTTTCACAGGTTTATACATACAGTATAAATGAATATGCTTATAATCTATTGTCTTTTAAAAAACTTGCTTAAAATGAACAATTAACACTGCAATGCACATATGCAGTGACCTAGTTACATTAATGCATTCAGTTTAGCCTGAGGTGACCTCGTTTGTGTGTCCTTGAAAAGTTTCTGTTAAAAGTCATTTTAAAACACTCATGCACATACAGTATGTGTGTTGCCTTCTGGCAATGATGATGATCTCATGTTCATTTTTCCATAGATACATTTTGTTTGCATCACATTTGATTGTCTTTGGGTTACACAATGCATACGCACTGACTGAAGTGACCAGCACAAAGCTGAATTATCATAATCTGTCCTTCAGACTGTTTTGATCCCAGCGTGTCCTCTCTCAGCGGCTCCACATAATCATGAAAAACAGTCAAAGCAAGAACATTCATATTTGTTTGACCAAGTAAAATATACACAACATATTAGATATTGTTTTCTGTGCTAAATACCTATAGCAATTATTTGTCTATAATTGAGTGATTTTTTTAAAGTTTTATTTCGGATTTATGGCGAAAAACTGAATAATGATTATATTACAATAACAAGACATATGCATAAAAATACACAATAAATGTAACAATACAAATGTTTAAATTCAAAAATAATTATTTCAAGGGATGCACTGTGATAACTCATTTTCATGTTGATAAAAGATAAATGTTACAATATCAAAACACACTTTGATATTTAATACTTTTTTGTCTAAATAAATAAATAAACCTAAAAACTAAAATCAATCATTTTAAATGCTACAAGTGAATTTAGGCATCACAAAATTATAATGTACTGTATATGAAAATCTGATATTTTAAGATTTTCATTTCACTTTTTAATTTTAAACAGCGTTATTCAATGTTTTTAAAGTTGAACTTTAAGTTACCATTAGATGATGGCAAAGGCAATCTAAATGTAAAAATAGGGGAAATGAGCAGGCATATTATCTATAAAAGAATCGAAGTCGTTAGCCATAATTGAATCAATAGTTTAATAATTAAATTAGTAGTGTGCATGGTGGTTTGGTGTTCCCAGGGAAACTATAATCTTATAAGGTGTTAATGCCATTGTACACAAAAAACAAGACATCGGCAAACAACCACCACTAAAGCAGCAAAATCAGTCACACTACAACATTGGCTGATACTATAAATACTTGTTTTGTATGCTACACATGCAAACACACAACGGATATGTTTTTTAAACTCTGTCCTTTCAGCAAAGCTGGATTACAGAAGGATGAGCAGAAGCGTCTTGTAAATTCACTGTGGGCTTGAAATGCAAACACTTTGAGGAAGCATCTGTGGTTTGTGCATCCAAGTGTGAACCTCACCTTCTCTGTAATATTTATTTTTCCATTCCCCGGGCAATCACGAAAGGGAACAAATACTCCATGTCCTGGAGATCTGTCATCATATCCCATAGCTAAACAACACCTGTTTCTGAAAGCTTTGAATACTTGCGTTCATTCCCTTGGCTTTATTCTGTGGCGGGGGTGGAAGGCCAGGGGCCATAAACAGCCTCTTTCTCACTTTGTTGCAATTGTTGCTGTGAAGAATTAATGTGAGGAATTCTAATTGGAGATTGGAGAGTGGCTGGGCTTTTCCCCCGGCTGGGACGAGAATAGCACGGGCTCCAAGAGGCAGGTGAACCACATTCCCTGGCTGCACTCAGAGGTTAGAGGTTATGCTAAACATGCAGGTTCGAGACCTCTGATATTGTCACTGAGCAGGTCCCGAAATTTTAGACACTGTTGTAAGGTGAAATTAAATATCTTCTGGCTGACATTTTGTGAATATATGTAATGTTGAAAGTTAATTTTCATGGATTCCCTCATCCTTTTGCTCTGCGCGTCCCTCCCTTGACCTTTCACAGTCAAATACACAGTTAAAGCTCAATAATACGCATTTTCTTACTGTTATAAGCCCTTCTGCATGCCTAGAGCCAGTGAAGTGCAAATTGGAGTCCGTCTGCAGAGGCTTTGTGAGTGTTGTGTTTACTAATCGAGTCAGGGGAACAGCTACAGCAGCAGTGGAAAGCTTTTGCCCCCCTTTTATAGTATCTGGCAGACGTCCATGTCAGTTATTGTAACCTAATGAAGCCTGTCTGACCCTGATGAGTTTTGATTCTGTATGTGAAAGTATGAAAGTCAGGCCTGAAATGAGAAAAACAACACATTATTTGGGTGTTTTCAGCTTAGTGAGGGCTGGCTAACTGTGATGACATTGCATCAGATCGACAAGGGCATTCGATGTTTGGCTCTTATGTAGACGGTCCTGTATGTGATTATGCAAAAGTTTTACCATGAGGCATCTTATTGGGTTTGGGCCACAAATTTGGCAGTTTTAATTTTAACAATGTTAATGAAAATAAAATAAACATATTTTGTGTGCATGGTTTAAAATAAATAAGAATATAAAATATGTATATTTTATATAAATGTATATTAATGTATTGTATATATTAATATACAGCAATAATAAAGCAAAATATATATACATATATATATATATATATATATATATATATATATATATATATATATATATATATATTAAAATATGGCTATTTTACATTTTTATTTATTTTAAACCACAGTAGATATAAAGGCATAGGAAAATGGTTTTACTATGAGGCATCTTGGATTTGTGCAGTTAAATTTGATAATGTTAATGAAATCAAAAAGTAATATATATATATATATATATATATATATATATAATAATCACACTATATATATATATATATATACTATATATATATATATATATATATATATATATATATAAATTATAATATAAACAATTTATTTTAACCATAAATCCTATATAGAGAGATTTTGTACAGAACAAGAAAAATATTTTTAATTGAAAGCAATCTCAAAGCCAGCTGTCGAGATTTTTCAGCATTAAAATCATGAGATTAAAATCACTTATGCTAAGTTTTCTTGCTCTTATTAATTGCAATCAAGATGAGCTTAGTTGTCAGACAGTGTGAAAATGCCATATAGGCAAGCAGCAAGACACAGAGCAAGAGTTTTGTCACCTCTATGTTCAGATCTCGTACACCTGCTGCACTTTATCTTTCACAAGATGACAGAGAGGGATTCACACCCTTAATTTGTGTAAGCCAGGCTCTCTGCTGTGTGGAAAACCAATATGGTGTCAAAACAGCCAAGCCAATAGTGATTCTCTCTCCCTCCTTTGGCTAGATACGGCATTATGAGTTAGCTTAGTTGGCCAGTATAAGGCCTTTGTGTGGAGACTGGGGACGACACTGAACTGGAGTACTCAGGGAAACAAGTCAACCTCATTTTAAGTGTTTTTTAGCAGGAACAGGTTCAAAATAGAAGCTTTGTGTGTAAACAGGAGAACAACAGAATCCCAGACCCATGTGAATAGGCTATATTAAGCAAGCAAGCAGTGGGAGAGGTGTAATGCAAGGCTGGTAGGACTTTGTCACGACAAGGTAGGAGTTTGTACCCATTTCATTCAGTTCATTCGTATGCAAAATACTACTGTACAAGAAATTTGTACAAATACTGTGTAGAACTATGATATATTAAGCATTTTAATTCCAATTTATTTTCGTTTTATGTATTTAAAAACAGGTCTGCTATAAAATAATCTTTTTTTACAGTTCTCATACAGGGAGTAAATATCAGGCATGGAGGCACTATGAAATGAAATAATTTTCCCCTAAATGCTTTTCCAATTAGTAGGACTAACATTTTCATCTCAAACCGATTTATTAAGAGTTTGCTATTTCCCAGCATGCTCTGCAGCATTATACAACTTTATTAATTTAAGGTTTGGGTGTTTTATTTAATGCTGCTGTTTATTTTTAAATGTGTTTTAAAGCTAATTTTTGTACTTTATTACAGGGATAGATCATCCAAAAATTTGAAATTCTTTCATAATAGACTCACCTTCAAGTAATTCTAAACCTGTAATAGTTTCTTTCTTCTGTTAAACAAAAAAGAAGATATTTTGAAGAACCAAGCAGTTTCTGGTCCCCATTGACTTCAATAGTTTTTTTTTTTTTTTCATGCTATGGAAGTCAATGGGGACCAGCAGCTCTTTGGTTACCCACATTCTTCTTTTGTGTTCAACAGAAGAAAGAAACTCATACAGGTTTAGAACAACTTCAGGGAGAGTAAATTATGACAACATTTTCATTTTTGGGTGAACTATCCCTTTAAGTTGTTTGTTAATTGTCACCTTTACTGAGGTTTATGTGGGAAGTATTGAGGTTGTATATAATAAATTAAAGCATCTTTATGATGCATAATATTTTCTGAGGCAAAGACTCAGAAGCTATCTTTCTGATTCATAAATAAAAACTGCATGATAAAATAAATAAAAAAATATTGTGCTGCTTTATTGACATTTGACAGAAGACATTTGCCTTGATTTCCTTTCTCAGTACATAGCTAAAAATCCTAGGTGTGTAAGGTCCTCTCAAAAACCACATTGCTATAATATTTTGTTTCGTTTTTATTTTTTACAGTGCAGTTTTACCTTAATTCAGTGCATGTTTGTTCAGATAATGAATTACTCTTGATTTAGAGACTGCATGTTGAATTCATATATTATTGTGCAGTCCAGTGTTTTTCTCTGGGCTCTGATGTCATTTGGCTCAGCTCTGTCTATTAAACTGAAGCAGAGTCAACGTCTGTCCATGCTGAGTGGGTAATTCCTAATTTGTGTCTAGGTCTCTGCACCTGCACCCTGTGACATGAGGTTAAGCTGGATTGTAGAGAAAGTGCCCTGCACACACCTGTCCTCTCACATCAGACCCTCCAGAGATGTAGATGCAGAGGGCTGGAGCGAAATAAGCATGTTACCGTGCAGCTGTCACCTGTCTCATCATTTTTATTTACTGTCAGGGTTTTCCTGAAGTGATTGTTGAGTAGATTTTATTAAATACTATTTCCTTGAATCTCATTGTGCCGTGCGTGTTAAGCCACACCGAATCGTTACATTTAATGAGTGTGCATTTAAATGACACACATACATTTTGCTGTCTCGTACCCAAGCATGTCTAGAATGTTTCACTGTTGTCCTTCATCAGAAATGGATGAAAACTTCAGTTGTGTCTGGATCAGTCGGCCTGTCTAAAAGCAGAGGATTAAAGAGATTGTTAACACAAATCATCATAAATCAGTCTCAATCATTTTTGCTGTTTTTTTCTCTTCTCTCTGCTTTAGGTTTTTGGAAGTGTGACGTAACGTCTAAATGTGACTAAATGCATCTCCAACGAACACTGAGCCTGACACAGCTACCATCCTGAAAATACCTGGTTATGAGAACGGGCACTACAAAAGTCCCTTGGTAAGTATAACTAGACAAATAAAAAAATATGAGTTATGGGTAAAGCAGCAACGTTTGTCTTCTAATTCAATAATTTTACATCTATAGCTCTTAAAAATGCTTATTTTAGATAAAGAATAATACTTAGTAGTACTTACAATAGTACTCTTCCGTTCTGATTGATCAAGATGCATTTGGGTCAATCACAAAACACTCATTTTCATTTTTTTTGTGGATATCTATTAATTTATTCAAAAAACATTATTAAAAAATAAAAAACTAAACATATATTGCAAATGCATCTCATACATACAATTACTTCTCTTCTGTGATGAGCATATTTTTCATTTCTTAATTAAAATTAACACTGATATTTTGGGGAGAGATAAAGTGTAAGGATCACCAGTGAGAGTGCCCGGGATAACCATCAGAGGGCACTCCAACCCGGACAATCACCACACATCCACAAACTACATTTCCCATTATCCTTTGAATTAATGAAACCTTTAATGCCCCTAGGGGAATTTGTTTTGCACTCAAGGGAGCCACATTTAACATAAACACAGATAACAGTAACTAACAATAAATTAAAAAACAATTAATAAAAACGACGCCAAACATCCAACAACATTGTAGACATTTGGAATACAGAAAACAACAAACAACAACAACGCAGCAATGGTGGTGACATGCAGTGAGTTTTGATTGCACCATCCATGGAAGTGGTCAACCTCAGTCCTGTAGTCCTGTTCATTATCTGTTAAAAAAAAACGACTAGGGCACCATCATCTGCTAACTTAATCAGTGAACAGTTGGAATGGTGGATGACACAATCATTAGTATATAAAATAAATAACAATGGTGATAAAACACATCCTTGTGGCACTCCCGTGATTGTCATAATGGTTCTTGACTGACTGTGACCCGCCCTCACATACTGTTGTCTGCCTGTTAAAAAGTCCTGAATCCACTTTACAAGAGTGATGTTTACACCCATCTTCCACACCCCTTTTCTCTTTATAAGAAAACTGTAATGTGTCCATGTGAGCTTGGGTTTGTATTTTAAGATGAATAAAAATGATCCGCTCAAAGCACTTCATAGCAACAGTGCCACTGGTCTAAAATAGTTCAGTCCAACTGGTTTGGGTTTCTTAGGAAGTGGTAAAATTTCCACTGTTTTCCATATCTTTGGGACTTTGTGTGTGTCAAGTGATTTCTGAAACAGTCCCCTGAACACGGGGATCAGTTGTTCTTTGCAGCTCTGTAGGATGGTGCCTTCCAGCCTGTCAGGGCCGGCAGCTTTCCGTGTCCTTATATGGGAGAAGATCCGCCCCACTTCCTCGCAGCTTACCCTGACTGATGCACTTGCTCTTCCATCGAGGCTGGCACGTCACTCTCCCATCTCGCAAAGTATTCATTCAGGGCATTTGCTTGCTCAACTTTATGTACCGGTGATAGTTTTAATACCCCTCCACGCCATATGCAAGTTATTTTCCTTAAGTTGTTGTTCAACTTTTTCTTTATATTGTCTCTTGCCCAGTTTGATTTTCGTCTGTATTTCCTTCTGAATCAGCTTCTCTCCATACCTATCATTTACTTTAAGCGCTCTTTCTTTATCCACTAACAGTTTGTTAATTTCAGTTGTAATCCAAGGTTTTGAATTAGCAAACTGTTTCACACGTTTTGTCGGGATCACATTATCCACACAAAAGTTAATGTATGATGTGACAACATCCGCATGGTCATCGAGATCTACAGTCAAAAACGCTCCACTCCATGCAGTCAAAACAGCCCTGTAGAGCTGTCACACTGTCATCGTCCCGCACACGCACTGATGTGATTTTAGGTTTTTCCCTTTTCAGTTTTTGTCGGTAAGGGTTAGGTGTACCAAAGCTACGTAAAAGCGGTGTACCATGTCTACCTGAAAGTCAATGTGGGTTCAGGCCTAATCGCGGGACGGTAGACATGATCTTTGCTGCAAGACAGATCCAAGAGAAATGCCGAGAACAACACAGAGACCTTTATATGGCGTTTATTGACCTTACCAAGGCGTTTGACACCATTCATTGTCCAACCCTTTGGAAGGTTTTGAACAAGACAGGTTGTCCTGAAAATCTAATCAACATTGTGCATATACTACATGATGGGATGAAAGCATCTGTACTAGTTGATGGAGAATACACCAAGAATTTCGAGGTGAAAACTGGAGTTAAGCAGGGTTATGTAATAGCACCCACGCTATTCTCAATATTCCTAACATCAGTGCTGCATTTGGTCAGGGAGAATATGCAGCCTGGAATAAGACTCAGGTACAGATTTGACGACAGCTTCAATCTCCGACGCCTTAAAGCTAAGACTAAGACCACAATCACAACAGTGAGCGAACGGCAGTATGCAGATGACAATTCCATTGTCGCCCACACCAAAGAGGACCTTCAGCATGCAATGGACGCCTTCAATAGTGCTTACTCTGCTCTAGGCCTCAAACTAAATGCCAAAAAGACACAGGTTCTATACCAACCACAACCAAACTCCCAGACTCAAGGACAGCCAAACGTATCAATCAAGGTAAAAGGACAAGCTCTGGAAAACGTAGAGAACTTCCATTATCTTGGAAGCAATCTATCAGCAAAGGCTAATATTGATGCTGAGATCAACCGAAGGCTACAAGCCGCTGGATCAGCTGTTGGAAAGCTACAGACACGTGTCTTCAGCAACAAGGACATCAATAAGAGTAATAAAATGAAAGTGTACAAAGTAATTATCCTTCCAACACTATTATTTGCATCTTAGACCTGGGTAACCTATAGTCACAATCTGAAATCCCTGGAGAAATTCCATGACCGCAGCGTACAAAAGATTCTTGGAATTAAGTGGCAAGATCAACAAACTACTAATAGAGTATTCAAGCAAGCCAACACCACAAGCATCGAGGCGATGGTAATAAAGAACCAGCTACGATTGGCAGGTCATGTTGTCCGCTTGGAGGACACCAGGATTCCCAAGCAGATCATGTACTCGGAGCTGGAGGCTGGCAAGCACACACAGGGCGGTCAGATGAAACGATACAAGGACCCTCTACATCACAGCCTTAAACAGTGTTTCATCAAATCCAACAACTGGGAGCAACAAGCTTGGGACAGGAAATCATGGAGGAGCACTATCCATAGTGGTGTTAAAATATTTGAAGAGCAAAGGAGAAACAAAAGAGAAGAAAAGAGAGCAGCTTGTAAAGCTAGGCAAAACGCTGTTGTCATGACACCTGCTGTAGCTGATAAAGGCAACACCTGCCCTCACTGCCACAAGATATGCCGATCTTGGATTGGACTTGTCAATCATCTGAGAATACACAACTAATGCAAGCAGACATCATACTAGACTAACGAGGGATTGCAAACAACGAAACGATGATGGTGATATATCGCATCTGCAGCCGCTTTGTAGTTTGCATCAGGGGGAATACACACTAGACATACTAGTGGTAAATATTTAGGTCTTAGGGAAACTGATAGGAGTTCTAGGTTTGGGGAATTGATGGTGTGTCTAGTGATATGGTGTCTACACCACTTGGTGTTAATGTACATGCATAGTCCTCCACCGATCAATTTCCCCATAGCTTGTTGTTCGCTGTCAAGTCTTAGCGGTGTACCAAAGCCAGGTTGAGAAAGACTGTCATCATTCACTGTACGCAGTGGTGGCTTTAGCACATTGGGGGCCCAAGGTGAAGGTATGTATGGGCCCCCACCATCCGATCTTTAAAAGAGAACGAAAAAAAAAATTACCGACTGAATGGTGGATAGGCAGATAAAGCTAATCTACGGGGAAGTAAAGGTTGGAGAGGAGAAAAAAAACCTTCCCCTTTAAAACCTGCATACACTTATTTATTCCAAAATGAAAAAAAAAACTTGCATCACAGTAAGTGTAAAAGTGTAAAAATATAATAAATATGTAATATAGTGCACATATTTATAGTGAAAAATACTAATTTATATTAATACTAAATATATTATAAAATACCATTTTTTTTCTAGCCAACAAACATGCTATGGTCATTAAATGGCTTTACAGAGGTAAATGTAATGTTATGTGACATTGTAGTTTACTCCAGCTATTTTATTGACCTCTTTCCGCGGTTGAAAAACACTGATTGGTCAACATTTCAGTATGTATGATGCATATACAGAGCTGCCAACTCTCACCCATTGACCGTGAGATTCACGCAATTGACCCTTTTCACACACTCTCAAGCCACACATCCATTTTCTCACGCAGAGAAAAATCGCGAAGCAAAAAGGACACTGACACCAACAGACTAGACAGCGAAGGTTACTTTTGATATGGAACAAATACTCAGCTCTCAGATTCTGTACATTTTTATAAAAAATCAAACAATAAATACCATTTTGGAGCTTTTATGTGACAGATCGCTGTAGCGCCTCAGTTCAAATGGCATGTGGACCGATCATCTCTCTTTACTAGCCTAGTTAATAGTAAATAAACACGAATGATCAATAGGTGTGTAACGTGTATTGAAAGATACAGTAGCCTACAACTTACCAAAATGTGTTCAGTCCTGTCACTGTGTTTATCTTTCGCGCCCCGCACCGTTACGGACTAGTCCATTTCATTGTGAAAGTAGGGGGTGTGTAAGGACAGATAACCATGAACTGGAAATTTTAACTACTACTTCATCGTTTCAACATATTTCTTAAGAATATTAATAACATTTACCATGCCGTTGAAGCGTTCATGATGATAAGGGGGCTTTTTCCTTTTTTGAGGTTGGTTGGGGCCCCCCCTACTATGAGCAGTCGCCTACCTATGCCTCTATGTTAAGATCACCACTGACTGTACGGTTTAATCAAGTCTCACTGAAACATAACAGACAACTATCTCTGTATTCATACCGGTATTGCATAGAGGCATGGAGTTCATCTAATTTGTTCCTTAGCGATCTCTCATTAGAGAGGATTATTGTTGGTAGTGGGGGTTTAGATCCTCTTGCACGAACGTAGCGTTTAATTCCTCCTCTCGGGCCACGCTTTCTCTTTGTCCTGACAGGTCGCTGTTCAGTTGGACGAAGGCATTCCAAAGTAAAGTCTATTGGAGGTGTCCACTGCAGCTGTGTTGTTAGGCCCAGCTGAAGTAGTTGATGTCTCCCGTAGGTTATCCTGAATGGCTCTGTGTTTGACAGGAGTAGAGAGAGTAGAGTGATCGCCAGAAAGCGTTCCAAGTAAGCCATTTTACTGTCCATTGTTTGCATCCAATTGCAGACGTTTACAAACATACTAACAAACATTGATCGAACAATTGACTGAACAATCAGAGCTCCCGCCTGTGTCTTCGGACAAGATGGCCGCCGCCACGCCTGTGTCTTCAGACAAGATGGCCTCCGCCATGCCTGTGTCTTCAGACAAGTTGGAAGCCTGTACACTTGTGTCTTCGGACAAGATGGCCGCCTCTACACCTGTGTCTACGCCGGTGTCTTCAGACCAGATGGCCGCCTCTTCGCCTCTGTCGGCGCCTCATTGGCCCTCTGAACTGTCGCACGCTCTGCCTCAGTCTCCAGGCCCTCTTCCGCTCTACGGACCTGTCCCGCTCCCGGGTCCGCCTCCGCTCCACCTCCCTCCTGGACAATTTTAGGAGCGTCTGGAAGCCGTTCTTTTGGGGGGGGGGGGGGGGGCGGTGATGTTACGATCACCAGTCATGCCCTGGATAACCATCAGAGGGCACTCCAACCCGGACAATCACCCCACATCCACAAACTTCATTTCCCATAATCCTTTGCCCAGACTAATCAGCCATGATCACATTTACCTGTATGTCTTTACCTTGTTTAGCTCACCCCATATAAGCCTGGTTTTCACATTCATTCCCTATGAAGTCTTGTTTAGTGTTACACTGCAATTCCGAATATTCTCCCTGGTTTCCTGTCTCTTGGTTTTTGGATTTCTTGCCTGTTCCATGGATTACTCTTTTGCCCGTGTTCCCTGCCTTGTTGTGTTTGTTATTGTTTGGACTGATTACCTGGTGTTTATGCCCTTTGCCTGTTTCCGACTACTATTGTGGATTGCCCTTTCAAATAAACTGCATTTGGATCCTCAACCTTTGTTTCTCAGAGCAGTATGTGACAAAGTCAGATATGGCAGGGTAATAAAACTTGATGAAAATAACTTTATAATGAAAAAAAGCCTAATTAAAATAATGAAATTCTTAAGAAAACCTTGCTTATAGTTTGTAATAATCTATTGCTACTCATTCTTAGAAAAAATATTTTAACAAAAATTATTCAATACTTATTCACAGTTGAGAAGATAGATTTTAACTTTGATTAATATATTTAAAAACATTTTTAAAAATAGCAAATTGAATCAATGAATTTTCAATCAATGAATGATTTTTCCTTATTGTGGACACACTTATATGTAATTTTCTTTTTTGTAGGAAGGAGGTAAGATGTTCATGGATCTGTGTGGCCATCGGGGCGCATGGACAGTCCTGCTGTTGTGGTGCCTAAACCTATCAGCTGCTGACCTAACCTGCCCGCAGAAATGCACTTGTTACCGTGACACGTTGGAGGCCAACTGCTCCTCAAGACACCTGACGGGTGTGCCTGAGGGGTTACCCAGCAATGCCAAACGCTTAGACCTTTCAAGAAACCAACTGAAAACACTGGCTAGGCGTCAGTTCTCCGGCCTGTCAAAGCTTGAGGACCTGGACCTGAGTGAGAACATCATCTCCATGATTGAGATGGAAACATTTCAGGGGCTGAAGAACCTGCGATACTTGAGGATAAAGAACAACCGCCTGAAAATCCTCCCGGTTGGGGTCTTCTCCGGCCTCTCCAACCTTCAACGTCTGGACATCAGTGAGAATGAGATCCTGGTTTTCCTGGATTACACATTCCGGGACATGACTAACTTACAGCAGCTCGATGCAGGAGAAAACGACCTGGTGTTTATCTCGCAACGGGCTTTTGTTGGGCTGCAGGCGCTGAAGGAGTTGAATGTGGACCGCAGCAATCTGACCTCCATCCCCACTGAGGCTCTGTCGCAACTTCAGAGCTTGATCAAGCTGCGTCTGCGCAAGCTGACCATAAGCGTGTTGCCCAACAATGCCTTTCGCCGACTGCACCAGCTGAGCACATTGCAGATCCTCCACTGGCCTTCTCTCGAGACGTTAAATAGCAACAGCCTGGTTGGTCTCAATCTTACCACTTTAGTTTTAAGCAACTGTAACCTTAGCTCTGTACCTTACGCTCCACTGCGCCATCTCGCTTACCTGCGGTACCTCGACCTGTCCTACAACCCCATCACCTCCATACAAGGCAACTTGCTGGGGGAGCTTCTGCGGCTGCAAGAGTTGCACCTGGTGGGTGGGAGCCTGTTACGTATTGAGCCAGCTGCCTTCAGGGGTCTGGTCCACTTTCGTCTGCTCAATGTGTCCTCGAATCGTCTGACGACATTGGAAGAAAGTGTCTTCCACTCTGTTGGGAACTTGCAGACACTGCGGCTGGACAGAAACCCGTTGGCTTGTGACTGCAGGCTACTCTGGGTTGTGCGACGACGTCGGAGACTGGATTTCGATGGCCGCCAACCCACCTGTTCGGCTCAGAATCAGCACAAGAAGGCATTTCGTGACTTTTCAGAGGCTGATCTTCCGGTTATATTTACGTGCAGACGAGCGCAGATTGTGAACCGCCAGCTGCAGGATGCGAGTGTGGTTGAAGGCATGAGCATAAGGTTTGACTGCAGAGGAGAGGGCTATCCGTCACCTTCTATTACCTGGCTGTCAGCCCAGCAGACTGCACTTAGCTCTGTCGGGAGAGTACGAGTGCTTGCTAATGGGAGTTTAGAAGTGCGTTATGCCCAAGTACAAGACAGCGGAACGTATCTGTGCACTGCAGCTAATGCAGCGGGGAACGACAGTATCTCTGTGAGTCTGCAAGTGGAGGGGCTCCCACAAAACCGCACCGCATCGTATTTCTCAGACGAGGGATGGATGGAAACGTCCTTGCCTCCTTCTACCAACTCCTCCACACGGGTCTCAAATCCATACCCGTTTGATGCTAAAACCCTCATCATTGCTACCACCATGGGATTTCTCTCTTTCCTCAGCTCTGTGGCGATCTGTTTCGTGTTTATGTTCTTCTGGAGTCAGAGCAAAGGACAGATAAAACACACTGCCACTATAGACTTTGTGCCACGATCATCCATGAGTGGAGGTGGAGATGGTGGGGACACTGGGAGATTCACAATGAAGCTTATTTGAGCTGGAATAGAGAATAATTGGTCATGGTTACAATTAGTCGAGCCTTTAAAACTGTAGTAACTTTAAGTAAAGTTGCAACTTGCCATCACAGCAAGGTACAAAGCCTTATTATAACATATTTTGCAAGCCTGATTGACTTTCATGTAAATAGGTATAGCAACTTATCTTTATAATTATCTCATTAATATTTTGCAAGTCTGATTGAAATTAATGTAAGTAGGTTTAACTTCTCTTTATAATAATATTTTAGCTGAGAAGTTAGATTATATCAAATTTAAAATAAGTAAGGTAGTATTGTGGCTTGAGCAATTCCAAAGTCTGAAGATAAACAACAAACAAATTTTCTTACTGTCCGATAGTATTAATTCATTTTTATAAAATATTAATAATAATAGTAATAATTAATAAAATACTTAAGAAATAAAAATGATATATAACTTGTATTTACTATTACGTATTATTAATAGTAAATTGTATTTAAAATAGTATTAAAAATGTAACTACATTTATGTACTAATAAATTATATATATATATATACATACACACATAGTATAGTGACTAATAAATAATTAAGCAACTGTTGGATATTATTGTGGTGTGCCCTCGATTTGGTTTGTCATTTTTTTAGGCTCACAGCTCTTAGTATAATGAATAAAATCTCTCTGGGCTCAGGCACAGGTAGTCTTTAGAGAGATATTCATTTCACTGCCAAATTAAACCAGAACACGCCATGCGATGATGCATTTGACAGCACTTACAATGCAGTTTTAGATAATGTAATATTGTTGCACAAATGTATATGCAAAAGACTGAAAAAAACCCCATATATCTATATATGTCTTAACAGCCTATTAGTATCTATTGTAGTTTGTAGAAATTAAAACATTGCAACAGGAAATAAATGAATTTAACTAATAATCATTTTTAAAAAGTTAAGGATTTTAAATGGACAATGAGTTATTGAAATTGATTGCTGTATTATATATTGTGTGTGATATTTTACATTACAGATGTTATATTTATAGGTTGCAGTAAGATTACAAAAACTTTGCAAGGTCATTCAGAAATGTATTTTATGCTTCTTCTTTTTTTTCATTTTTATTTTAATAAACATCATCAAGTGATGTTATGCCATCCCAGTGACTCTTTTGGCTATGCACAAATGGCTATGTCATGATTGCACACACATGATTATTTACCTAAGATGCTTTGCAATTTATGTAATGTATATAAGTTATATTTCCACATTTTGATGTTTTTGCTAATGCATTTGTAAGTTATAATATTTTGCATTGGATCATTAAAGACTATGCAAGTCTGCCTGTTCAGAAAACCATCTTGTTTCACTATTTTTACTCCACATGGTTCCATTTTAAACCTCCTCATTAAAAATTCAAGTACATTACTAGGTAAAAATTCATTCGTGAGTCCTGAAAGTCTGAACAATTTAGATACTGTGATCATATATTTTTGTTACTCTGGTGCATGCAGTATAAAATTGTCCACATGTAAGCTCCATCTGTTTCATCAAGGCAGCACCTATAACCTTGAGTGGCTTTTCTTTAGCCCATCTGATTGTGGAGGATAAATAACATGAGATGTAAGAGAGAAGAATCTGCATAATTATCTGCATCAGTCACTGTCTTGTTTGTTAAATGGATTAATAATTGTCTCCTGCTGCCTCTCATCTGATTACCTACGATTAATGTTTGATTTTACAGAATTTATGCCATTCATTCAGTCTAATAACAAAGTCAAATTGATACGTGATAGGTATGTTTTATTACACTGATGACGGATTATTGTCTGAGAGTACAGGAAGAGACGGGGAACTCAAAGTGGTGTTTTAGTCAGGCTGTCGTTTTGTTGGACAGACAGTTCTCAAGCTTTAACTGGATTCTGCTGAGAGAGAGAGAAAGAAAGCGAGAGAGTGAGAGTAAATAATTTCTGCTGTTGCCCAGAATAACCCAGAAAAAAAGATGATAATCACGTGTATGACCAGTGGTTTAAACCCTTTAGGATTACCTCTAGATGTCTCAATCTGTTATATAGGTCTGTCTGGCTACGGGCGTACTATGATCTAATAGAAATGCTTTTTATTCTCTGAAAATGTGTTGCAATTAAACTACAATTAAACTAACAGTTAAATAATCATTTTATTAAGATGATAATTTTGTCACGTTTTTTGTAATGTATACACAATAAAAATAATAAACACTGCACAGATATAAGTGTGTGTGTGTGTGTGTGTGTGCGCGTGTGTGTGTGTGTGTGTGTGTGTGTGTGTGTGTGTGTGTGTGTGTGTGTGTGTGTGTGTGTGTGTGTGTGTGTGTGTGTGTGTGTGTGTGTGTGTGTGCAGTCATAAATTTACAGCTAGTATGTTCAGATCTTCCTGTTCTGTACTCACAGATGTGAGGACTTATTTGTGCCACCACTTTGTCCAAAATATGTTGCTTATGCCTTTTGGCCACTAGCTGGAGCCAAAGAAAGACATATAAAAGAGACAATAGCCTGTTCTACACAAAACTGCACGAGAAGCTTTAAAATGTATGCCAGTTTACACAGACATAATTTTATCTGGTGATAAATGTAGGAGATTTCATGGTGCCAAATAATCTACAATGAATGGGAGAATGGAAATATGTTTCCTGGCCCACTCTGCCACTGAAGCAGTGAGCATAGGCTATGAGCTCCAAGAGTATTGATGAACCTGAAGAATAGGACAATAACATGGGCAAGATGCAGAGTGAGCAGATTCCAATAGCTGATTCTGTCAAGAACTGACAAAGCTAATTTAACAGTTCACTGGGAAAAAAAAGATAATAGATTACTCTGACTGTTTATCACATTTGTATCTTAAAAGCATCTGTAACAACAGTTCCCATGCACTGTCAGGAATATGGAAGAGCCATGGCATTGCTAATGAACATGACTAGGCCTACTTTGTCACAAATTTCATTATATATATTTGTATATATTCTGAGATTTCTGAGATTCTTACAAATATATCCAAGTTTGATAAACTTAATGGCAATTATTGCAAGATAATGATTATGATTGCACATATTATGTAATAATACACACCATTGTCTATCAGAATACTCTAATTTGATTGGCTGGAAGGTGTGCGTTCAAATAGTGTAATGCACAGGTACTTCCAATCAGTCAAACCACCATATCTATAAATTACAGGAATGTCTGTCTATCTGTTTGTGTGTCTGTTATTTGCTTGTCTCTCTAACCATTAGTCCGATGGCTTTCAAACTTGACAGGTGTCTTGCTAAAGGCACGAGTAAGTGCAGTGCCAAGTTTGACGTTGTTTGGATTAGAAATGCAAAAGATATGGTTAAATATATATCTGTAAAAGAAGCACACAATGGCTTTTGCCGCAGGACCTGAGACAGAGAGGGGTCGAAGAGAGCAGCGATCATGATGGCAAATCCCCATCTTTCCAGTGTAAGCCAGCCATCCTCATTTTTCATCATTGAAACAACCAAGTTAGCTGTTTATGTGTTTGCCATTGTTGTGCTTAACATTGTTTTACCGGTCGTTAACTGGATAGTAGTCAACAAGTCAAACATATACTAATCTCAGTGTTACATTTTATATTAGGCCATATGTCTTGCGATTAATGTTATTGTTTTACATTTACATTTATTCATTTAGCAGACGCTTTTATCCAAAGCGACTTACAAATGAGAACAATAGAAGCAGTTAAACTAACAGTAGGAAAACAAAATGTAAGTGCCATAACCTTTCTCAGTCTAATCTAACGCAGAACCTGTAAAGGTGTTTTTTGTTTTTCTTTTTAATAGAAAGGAAGAGAAAAGTGTTAGTATTACTGGAACAAGTGCTGCCGAAAGAGATGCGTCTTCAACCGTTTCTTGAAAACGGCTACGGACTCAGCAGCTGTGGTTGAGCTGGGTAGGTCATTCCACCAGCGGGGAACAGTCATGGTAAAGGTCTGAGAAAGAGATTTTGTGCCTCTTTGACATGGCACTACAAGACGACGTTCGCTTGCAGAGCGCAAGTTTCTGGATGGCACATAAGTCTGAAGTAATGAGTTTAGGTAAAAGGGAGCAGAGCCAGTGGTTGTTCTATAGGCAAGCGTCATTGACTTGAATTTGATGCGAGCTGCAACTGGCAACCAGTGCAATTTTGTGAGGAGAGGAGTTACGTGTGCTCTCTTCGGCTCGTTAAAGACCACTCTAGCTGCAGCATTTTGGATTAGCTGCAGAGGTTTGATCGAACAAGCTGGAAGACCAGCCAGGAGAGCATTACAATAGTCCAGTCTGGATAGAACAAGCGCTTGAACAAGGAGTTGTGTAGCATGTTCTGACAGGAAGCGCTTGATCCTCCCAATGTTGTACAAGGCAAATCTGCAGGACCGGGCAGTTCTAGTAATGTGGTCTGTAAAGTTAAATTGATCATCAATAACAACTCCAAGGTTCCTGGCTGACCTTGATGGAGTTATGGATGACGGACCTAGCTGAATAGTGAAGTTGTGATGAAGTGTTGGATTGGCCGGGACCACAAGTAGCTCTGTCTTCGCAAGGTTAAGTTGAAGGTGGTGTTCCTTCATCCAGCCAGAGAGGTCTGTCAGGCAGGCTGAGATGCGAGCAGCAACTGTCGGATCATCAGGCTGGAATGAGGGGTAGAGTTGTGTGTCATCAGTGTAGCAGTGATAGGAAAAGCCATGTTTCTGAATCACAGTTCCTAGTGATGTCATGTAGATGGAGAAGAGAAGTGGTCCAAGCACTTAGCCCTGAGGCACTCCAGTAGCTAGGTGTTGTGACTTCACCACCTCACTCCTCCATGACACCCTGAAGGACCTACCTGAGAGGTAAGACTTGAACTTTTTTATCAGTCGTTACGAAGTTCAATAGATTCATTGCTGGATAGTAGCAACTAAAACATAGCCTGATCTCAATGGTAAAACTGGCTATTATGCCTACAATCTGTTCTAAGAAAAAGTTTGCAGTTAAAAAACTTTAGTAGTACATGTTGAATGCTCCTAGTTGCACTAATAACGACTGCAATAATGTTGTCATATTACAACCTGTTTTCAATAGTCAAGTGAGCTGTTACTGTTATTGTTCATGATCACTCTCTTCCGTTTCTGTAAATATCCACTCTAAATATCCTCCAATGCAATGCTCCCCACCTACCCACACTGACGCCTTCTTGCCTGTTGAGCTGCACCACCAACAATGGACCCCTTGACAGGGACAACAAGGACGTATCACAGCACTACCATATCCCACCCATAGCATAACCACCTTCAACACCTTGCCTGTGCCTGATGATCTGACCTGGGCCTCCCAAAGCACCAGCCCCTCATCCCCCGCTGATAGTTGCAAAACCCTATACACCCCACCACCACACCATTGCCATACCGCCATAGTATTTTATTTATATTGATGAGATTTGCATACTGTAAATACATTATGCATACCCATATTCTACTGCTCTTTGTTCATACTGCACATACACTTATTTTCCCTACTCTTAAAATGTTACTTTTACTACACTGCACAAATCTGTCTATATTGTTCATACTCTATATCCATATTTATTCTGCTCTTATAATGTTACTGTTAATGTCATTGCACATATCCTTACTGTACAACACACCACTTCATCAACTGTAAACTACTGTCTACCCTGAACTATATGTCATATAAGGGACGTCGTTAGGCCTATTTTAGGGGGGCTGAAGCTACCCCAAAATGTTCCTTAGCCCCCCTAAATGATAATAAGAACAATAACAATTCGATTTATGAGCATCCTCATAAGGAAAGGGGATACGGGATATTTTCTGGAGTCTCCCGCATTATAATAGCGGATCCCTGATGTGCGATCTAGATATTCCGGGAGTTCAAATCTCCCGGAATATCTAGAGCTCGCGAGCTCCGAACCGTGTAGCGCGTGCACACAGAGAAAGAGAGAGCGAGAGTCCTTGCGTGTGTGTGCAAATGTCCGCGCGTGTGCCTCACAAAGCACATGTAAAGCTTTATTTATTTACCCACACATACATTCAAGACAAATGGCACAAACCAATTTGCACATATAGTCATGTGTGAATCAGGTCTCCCAGAGAAGCTATCCAAAGCTTATAATAGGGAGCCTGAGGCATATTAAAGTAATGCATTACATACAAATAGTTAAACTGAACACCAGTCGCATAACAAAACTATCATACAAAAATACACAATACAACATAAGACACACATCAGGACAATGCTTTAAAATCAACTATAGGCTAGGTAGGCTACTGGCAAGGTTATAGATATAAACGTAAAAGTTCCTTTTTTAGTGTTTTCTTAAAGATGGATACAGATTTCAACACCTTCAGCCTGGCATCTAGCTCATTCCAAATCTTTGGGCCCCTACTTGTAATGCTCAAATTTGCACTTTTTAGTCTTCTGGTTTTACCAATGATCAGATGTTTGTTTCTGGTGGCATGAGCATGAAGCGGACTACTAATTGGAATGAGCTGAGATAGCCTGCTGTTTGTAACATTAACTACTTGGTGCATGATGCACTGTTACGAACCTCCAGTGGAAAGTCTAGGGGAGGAGGAGGTTGTGACAATAATAATAACATTTCAGGTTGAAGGAACGAATGAGACAGGTTTATCAGCAAGTCTGGCGTTTATTTACAATATTAATTAAACAAGGTAGTCTTAAAAAAATTACAACAAACAACTTCCCAAAACAAAGGTTGAAGTAACTGATGATAATCACATTATCATCGCATTATGGTATATGTTCAACTCAGTAAGACGAAGGAGACCTAAGCGGTGGAAGAGGGGTCTTGTGAGTGCTGTACCAGACCACGATATAGCTCGTAGGCCTATTATCTTCTTTTGCAGACTTATTAATTTATTTAAATGGCTCGGGTAATTACTAAAAAAACACACAAAAAAACATTAACTTCTATATCCAGGGTATTTTTGTGAAGGTTAAAATACTGGGTATTTAACATCTCCCCAGAAATGGGGGAACATTGGCCCTATCAAAATGTCTAAATGTTATAATGTTAATAACACCACTGTCTAAATGTAAATTATAATATTTTTATATCTGAAATCTACAAACTGAAGTGTATTAAAGTGAAATTTCGACGCATGAATTAAAATGCATTAAACTAATAAATAAGGTGTTTAGCTCACTGTGTGGTTGTCAATCCGCGTGAGCGCATGTCTGTTCTTCCTTTTCTCTCTCTTTCAGAAGGTGTGACGTGAAGGCAATTACCGCTCAGATTCTCTCAGAGGTCTGAGGAACAAGGCAGCGACCGCTTATCACGCATTCTTCTGCAAAACTACACCATCCTTATCTGAGACAAGGCTTATATTAACGTGTCGTCACTCTAATTTAAGCATCACTCAGCAACATGAATCTACTCATACTGGCGACTGTGTTCTCTGTGGTTTCGGCCGAAAAATCACCCCGGCTGAAATTTACCGTGATGGGTAAGGCTTTATTTTCTTCAATGATATCGTTTATTTCTGCTACGGATTCAGTGGAGAGGTCTGGAATTTTCTCGTTCTCAGTTTATGATGTCAGTTTTATCCTTACTAAGTATACATTGCATATTCCCCTCAAGAAAAAAATGCTGCGTATTAAGTCTGGAAGTAGGAAGTAAAAAAACAAACAAACAAAAAAAACCAGAAAAACAGAAAAAGTCCAATCGCAATGTTAGCAAATTGAACGAGGCACAAAAAAAAAGATGAGGCACTGACTGCTTTACATTGCTGTTTTGAAAACAACAAAAAAACAATTGAGGCTCACATACACGTCATGACTTCACATCATGACGTTGTGTGATATTAATCATGTTTAAGAGTACACAAGCCTATAGACTGCAATGAAAAAATACAGTAAATGCATTCATTACTGACGTTGTATAAAAATGAAGCGTATAGTGCCGATGCCAACATATAGCCTATGCAGCCTATTAAGTATAACTGATGGTTCATACAATGATGCTGGAAAGATTTTTGCCTGTGTAGTCATAGTAACCCGAAGATATGTTAGTGGTGTATGGGTTGGTCAAGAGCGAGTTGTCTGTTACAAGCGCCTGAATCTTCCTGGAGGCTATACTGAATAAGTAATTTTCTGGAACGACCTTTCGCTTTCTATCTATACTTGTAAATGCATTGATTGACATTACTGTTTTGAAGCAGTTTTCCTGTAGAATACGCAGCAAGTGGGTTTGTTTTAAGAAAAGCATAGGACGCAATCTACAGAGCTGCAATGCAGGTGCGTGAGCTAACGGGAATGATGATGGCACTGCAGCAACTGATGCATTTCCAAAACACAGGTTACAACATGCGATCCAGAGAAACACACACTCGCATTTGCAGAATAGCCCATGGAAAATTCCACGAAACCCACCTTTATTATTTATTCCAAGCACGTTCACAGACTTCTATGTCGATACAAACAGTATGGGTCATGTATTTGTTTAAAAACATCAACATGTCTCACGGCCATCCCCTCAGTGTTACGGGATACTAAAACCTCTCACAAATACTCACATGAGAAACCGTATGAGCCCAATATAAGACACCATTGAGCTTGTTGGTCTTGACCGCCCACTTCAGCACCACGCGATCTCTTCAATTCAGCGCACGTCTTCTTGAATCACCAAGGATGCGATCGGGAGACAAATTCTCTGATGAACTAAAGTGTTATGGAAAATGAGAGCTGTATATGCAAATAGAAACCGGATTAGACTGGTCTGCAGGCTTTTTTGACCTCTTCAGCCCCCCCCCCCCCCCCCCCCCTTCGAATAGCCAGTTATTGATTGTGCAGAAATCTACCAGCGAAGACCAAGACAAACACCTGTTGCAACGTGTTAGTTTTATGAAATAATGGCGAAGCTCCGCTTTATGTAATGCTTTATCAAAACAATTTTAATTTTACGGTTACCCCTGACAACCATATTTGACAGTATTCTCCATTTAGGTCAAATGAAAAATGCCCACATAGCAGCTAAGGCATTTGAGCTAATCATTTAAGATCTGTAGTTCTCAACTTGTTTTGCTCTAAACCCCATATTTTACTGTGAAAATCAAGTGATAGCATTTAAATAATATGACATAACATTTAACAAAAGCACAGGTCCAACAATATGAAAGATGATTTTTACAGAACTGTCTAAAGGGAAAATTTACAGTTTTGTTAATGCACACAACAGCAAAAATGTGATGACCAACACTGGACTATGTTATACTTAACTATTACTATAAAACCAAGTGATGATTTGGACCAAAACACTATTGAGTTTGGATGCATAGACTTTGATCCCAACAACAAAAGATAGAGGAAGCATTTATTGCATTTACATGGGCTCATATAAGAAGCCTTTATTTTTTATTATTTTGCGTTTGCTATATCCTAAATATGTAAGACTGGAAAAAGTGGTTGAAGAGATAGACCTGACCACTGGTCTATATGAAACAAAGGATTTTGCTGTAAAATTAACATTTGACTTCCCCCCCTCTTCCCTTGAGACAAAAGTCTCACCTCATCTACATTTCATGCTCTCTCTCAGTAACACCTACATCTCACAAAAGAATATGTGGTTTAATGTGAATGATTATAATTGAGCATTATGTTTAGTATCATTTAAACTGTCGCAGGGTGACTGGTACAAATGTCTCATTTCCAAATAAGTAAAACAAAAGGTAATAAGGTTTTTTAGAAGTTTAGAGAAACTGACACACAAAGGAAGATAGGCAAATGGTCTTCCTACTCAGAGGTGTAACCTCTGAATGCAAATTACCATTGTTAGCATGTTTCTGGCTATTTAATGGAATACAGCAAGAGGCTCTGGGCCTTTTCTGTATCTCAGATCAGCCCGTGAATGCCGAGGGTCGCCGAGACTCAGCATTCATGCACTTCATAATGTTGGGTAAAGATTTTCCTCTTTGTTCTAGAACATTTGATGGTTTGCGTTGATTATCTTTGAATTGATTATGAAATTGTAATGAGACATTTACCTGACATAATAAATTGTTATATTTGATTAGTCTAACTGACTTTTACATTATTTTCATTAGAAGTAAAGGAATAGTCAAACATTCGCTTATATTTAATGATGCCCAGATATCATACTCTTTCAATGGTGGTGTCCCCCAGGGGTCAGTGTTGGGACCTAAATTATTCATTCTCTACATTAACGATATATGTAAAGTATCTGAATTTCTCAAATTTGTATTATTTGCTGATGATACAAACATCCTTAGTTCTGGTCAGAATTTACAGCAACTCCTGGACTTAATCACTTCAGAATTCAGAAAAATTAAACAGTATTTTGATATAAATAAATTATCATTAAATTTGAGTAAAACTAAATTCATGACATTTGGCAATTGTGAATTTAGTAATCAAGTTCAGTTACAGATCGATGGTGTTAACATTGAAAGAGTATATGAAATAAAATTTCTTGGAGTGATTATAGACGATAAGATTTGCTGGAAATCTCACATAAAACACATCCAAACTAAATTGTCAAGAAGTATTTCAATCCTGGCTAAAGCTAAGTACATTCTGGATTACAGATCACTTCACATTTTGTATTGTTCATTGGTGTTACCGTATTTAAATTGCTGTGTAGAGGTTTGGGGCAACACATATCAACATTCATTGCAATCGTTATTTATACTTCAAAAAAGAGCAATGAGAATAATTCATAACTCTGGATATTTGGATCATACCAACTCTTTATTTTTACAGTCAAAAGCATTAAAAATATTTGATTTAGTTGAATTTCAAACAGCGGCCATTATGTTCAAGGCTAGAAACAATTTACTGCCTGGCAATATACTGAAAAGGTTTTTTGAAAGAGAAGGAGGTTACAATTTAAGGGGAAAGTCGAATTTTAAAACTCCCACTTTTCGAACTACTAGGAAAAGTTTCTGTTTATCTGTTAGCGGTGTTAATTATAGAACAAACTAAATAATGAATTAAAGCAATGTCCAAACTTATTAAATTTTAAAAAGATGTTCAAAGAAACTATATTCCAGAGGTATAGAGAAACTCAGTGCTAATAAGTTTACTGTACTAGGCCTATATTGAATCATTTGTAATATGTATAAATATTGTCGTGTTTGTGTAATATTATGTGATTAGAACTTTTTGAATATAGTTTTTCATTGATTATAGATTTATTATCTCCGCAGATTTATTATTTTGTAGTTATCTCGTATAACTCTCCTATAGGGGTAGGAGTATATAAGTTTTACTTCTTCCTACCTCCTTTTGTGCATGTAAATAGAAGTCTTTAAGTTTTTGAAAGTATGGAGTTTTTACTTTGATGTTCATTTGTTTTGTTTTTCTATTATTAGTTTCTTTGATTGATTTTTATTTATTTTTATTTTTTACGTAAAAAAAAAAAAAAAAAAAAAAAATATATATATATATATATATTGGTATAAATATATATTGTATTGGTTTTCCATTTTTGAATTGCAACCCACCAGTTGAGAACCACTGATTTAGTAGACGTACATTATTCATTTGTGCAATATGTGAACATATGCAACATCCAAATGTACAACACCCTGTTTATACAGTGCATTTCTGCATTTCATTTGTCTTTAGAATCCCCTCGGTTTCGCTTCATGAAACCGGAGAACTACACGACGGTTTACCACCAACAGGAAACTGATGTCCTGTATGTGGGGGGCCAAGGAGTCATCTATAAGCTCAGCTTCAGTGATAAAGGAGTGCATGACAAGCAGGTAGGGGGGATGACACCATAACCTGGAGCTAAAGTAGATCTATCACTGCTCTAAATCCTGACCTAGATAGCTGGTACTCAGCAAGTAGCAAAACTGTAGTATTATTTATGGAGCAGAACAATGTCTTATAATGGAGGTGATACTTGTGGTTGCATAAAAGCAAGCTTTTCTTTGCAATGGGGATAGTTTTAGCTTCTTATCATTTTATTATAGCCATAACATTTTATGTTCTGTTTTCTCATTGTAATTATAGAATATACAGTAGCTCTAAAATGATGAGAACTATTCATCTCTACATCATTATGTAAGGCTGCATTATTAGTAATGTTGTTGATGTGCTCACAGATCCCTGTGGTAATGGATGAGAATGCAAAAGCGAAGTGTGTCTCATCAGCATGGAAGGTAAGAGACAATCCCACAATATTCAGTCAGTTCAGACCTCAAGCTAGTTGGCATTTCAAGCAAAGAAAAGGATTATCTTAACTCATTTAAACCGTGCGATTCAATTCACTCACATATCTTACTGTGCACAAGAAGTGACTAGCACAATGTGTCCAGTTATCCATTTCTCATAAATCTACTGTGTGAATTACACACATCAAGTTAAGATGGATTATAATAAATAGTGAATTCTGAGAATGACTTTAATCAGAACATTTATGAACATATTTCCCAGACGCTCCTCAGCCTGGCTGGATTCACTGCCCTGGTTCAACATCTACAGAAATAGTCATCCAGGATGAGCAGGTCATCACTCAGAGTTGACTGAATGAGGCTATTTTTTAAGGGTAATGGCACAGACAGAAAGCCAACACATGAGTGATTGGCTCCTTTAAATCGAAATAAAGATGGTTGTTGGGGTGTTTATGCTGAAGTTGCAAATACAATTAGTATAGAAAAAGGAAAAGGAAAGAGCCTCTCCAAGCCCAAAATTAGATGGCATACTGTATTTAGCAACTATTTTCTTTCTATAATTTATAATATATGATGTCTGTATATTTTGCATTGACACATATGTTTTTTCATCTTTCTATAGCAAGAGTGTGATAATTTCATCTCTGTGATTGAGAAAGTCGGTGACTCATTCGTGGTGTGTGGCACAACAGCGGGTTCTCCTAAATGTTATCTCCTGGTAAGATGCCTTACCTGCCATTGTATATGCATCTCTCACAATCCAGAAGCAGTTTAAACTCCATCTGTAAGCAAACCACAAAAATATTTAAGATTAGGACATGTTCCTCTTTGTTAGTCTTCAAGAAAAGGCATTGTTCCAAATGGCACCCTAAACACTCGCTCGCTTCAGTGTGGGCTCGGCGTCGAAGGCGCAAATTGACTGCGACGGGGGTGCTCGTGAGCACCATACTGAACCCTAAAATGACAAATGGGACACCCTGCGGTCTCATGAACTTAATGGACATGCGCACGTGGCAGCCATTGTAGGTCCACAAGATTGAAAGTGCACATGAAGTATGCCATTTGGAAAAAAGGGCCTAAAATTGCAGAAACAAACAAAAAATAGATGTGCACACCACACCTGCTAAATGCAGACATTTCGGGTTTATTTAAAATAATAAATTATGTTGCAAAGACACTTATCAAATATGACTCATAATCTATTTTATTCGCTTTAGCATTTTCTGTGGTTACATGAGGAAGCGGAGGAAATAAGACCAGTTTTCCTTCTGAGCTCAGCTGCTTTGACAAAATGCAGGCTGTTTATTTAACCACTTCTGTATTATTGTGAACATTTTTATAACCTTTGTGTGTCTCTGCTGTGGGTGTGATTTATAACTGAATCATTTAACAGTTCCAACAGTGTTTAGATTAAAATGACAGAACTGAAAGTAGTACAATTTTGACAAATGTGGGAAACACATTAAGTGGATGAATAATATTATGTAAAAAAAAAAGTGTTCTGCTAAAAAGTGGTATGATTTCTCAAAGTGCTACTGTGTCACTGCTGTTTCCTTAATAAAAGCCTGATAATTACTGAATAATCACATCATCTCTCTCATCCAGGTAAATGACAGTGTACTGACGGAAATGCCGGCAGAAACAGCAGCGTCTAACATCTTGGCACCTTTCCCTTCTCAGCGCTCCATCAGTCTGTCAGCAGGTAGATAGAGAGAGGAGAGGAATGGAGGAAGGGAAAAGGAAGGAGATAATGCGGGAGATAATGTTTTGTTCATATTTTTTATTTAGTTCTTTCATTTGAATAGGTATTTGTTTCTGAAGTAGAGCAGACTGTAATGTGACATGCTCAAAGCTTCAAATCTTGTCAGATCTCTTCAGAAAATACACTGTGTATCAGAGGAAATGTAAAAGAACAAATTCCAAAAAGATCAACACTCCCTGTTGTATATGACAAAAAGAGGTATTGCCCTTTTTTTAGTGTTTTAAATGTCAGATACAAAGTTCAGTATTTCATATACCATGTAAGTTAGCAGAGCTGAAAGGTCAACATTGATTCTGAAAGAAATTGCATGTCTCAACAATGTCTCAGCTTTCATACAATGTCTCCATCTGTCCGTCAGAAGGAAGTAGGTCGCAGTGTGTTGCAGCCCTCTTTTTTACTTTGAGTATCAAAGTATTACAAACATTGCTAAATTTAAATCCCAAGTTTCAGAATCTTTGATTTGACAAAACTATAGTCACCGAGGTTTGACTGATGGATAAACTTATCTCTCTCCTTATTTAGATGGGAATCTGTACTCTGCTCTGTCAGCGGTTGCAGGACAGACTGGTTATATCCGTCGCACATATGGCTCCAAAAAACAGCTGAAGTCAGAGAATAAATGGCTACAGAGTGAGTTGACTGTTGCTATCTATACTGCATTAGCAGTTTGGAGATTGTCTTGATGGACTGATCTACTGAATCTTACATTATGTCAGCTTTAAACAGTTTGTTTAAAAATATGCTGAAATCAGTTGCTGGTTTCTTATTATTATCAATGTTAAAAATGGTTCTAATGCTTAATATTTTTGTGGAAACTATGAATCTTTTTTTTTTTTAAAGAACAACATTTGTTTGAAATATATATACTTTTTGTGATAATGTAGAAATCTTACCTGTCAAACTGAATCTTATGTCATTCATGCAAATTATGAATTATTAATAAACACTATATCATATATATCATCTCATGAATGGCTTACTTAAATATCGTCATATTAAGCTAGGATAGGAGAAAGCATTTTAAACATCAAAATATTTTATTTAAACTAAATGTTCAAAAACTAGTTCTTTATTATGAAGTTTTATTAACTAAGTTCGGGAGGAGCACGTTCAGATAATTAACACGAGTGGCAATCAGCAATCAATGATAAGAGGGTACATATAGACTCAGCAGTCTTACCTTGATCCATTGACAGTTTGCAGCATCCCCCCTCCACCCCTTCTCCACACTCCTAGTTCTCCACACTCCTAGTTCTAAAAATCACTTACATACGGGGGGAGTACTCTGGGTTCGGGCTGAATTCCGAGCTCGGAGCCCTCCCTCCGGACAGCACGCCAAATACGCATTAAATCTTACTCCCTCAAAATTATTTGTAAGTGTGAACTCGTGAAATACAACACAAAGAGTCTATGAAAATAATAAATCTGCTCTCACCCTCTCTCTCAGATCCCCAGTTTGCAGGAGCCGCTGTGATACCACACAAAGAGAAACTCAAAGATGAGATCTATTTCTTCTTCAGTGAGGTCAACAGTACAGCCAATCTAGATGAAGAGCCTTACAGGGCTCGGATAGGACGAGTCTGCATGGTAACACGCTCTTAATCCATTCCTGCTTCAGATACACTGCTGTGAGGACTCTAAGTTTCTGATAAGCCTTGCATCTGTGGCTCAGGTTGATGAAGGAGGGCTTCAGAATGTGCTGCCAAACTCCTGGACCACATTCCTGAAGGCACGTGTGATGTGTGGGAAAGCTGGAACTCCTGTGCAGTACAACAACTTCAAACAGGCCTTCGTTCTGACCTCTCATCTCCGCACTGGGTTGATATATGGCCTCTTCTCCAATGCCTGGTAAGCAGATAGGTGACCCTGGATCACAAAACCAGTCAAACGTTGCACGGGTATATCAATAGCCAACAATACATTGTATTGGGTCAAAATTATTGATTTTTCTTTTATGCCAAAAATCATTAGGATATTAAGTAAAGATAATGTTTCATGAAGATGTTTTGTAAATTTCCTAGCGTAAATATATAAAACATTTATTTTTGTAAGTGAATGCAGGACAATCATTAACATAAATTGACAACTTTAAAGAGATTTTCTCAATTTTTTTCTTTTTTTTACTTTTTAGCAAAAAATAATTGTTTTGCACCCTCAGATTCCAGATATTCAGATAGTTGTATCTCAGACAAATATTGTCGTATCCTAACAAACCATACATCAATGGAAATCTTATTAATTCAGCTTTCATACATCTCAATTTAAAAAAATTGACCCATGTGACTGGTTTTGTACTAGTACAGGGTCACATATTAAGTCTAAAAGTGAGTAGGAAGAGGATAATGCCTTTGGCAAGACTTCATTATTCACACAAAATACATCTCTATAGATGTTTTACTCAAAACACTGATAAAAACATTGTCAGTTGTGCTTACGTCAAGCTTTCTTTTATATAAACCATATTGGTACCGTATTGGGACCATCAATATTACATTTCTTTTTCTTTTTTTTCAATTTATCAGTTGGATATGTAATTGTGCATGCTCATTTCCCCTATTTTTACATTAACATTTACTGAAAGATTATCTTTTAAAACATTATTTCTTTACACTGACAAATGTAATCTTTAACATATCTCAGAATGAATATCCATACTTGATTACAATCTGTTTTCCATGTTTATGTCTTTCTACAGGAACACCACTGTAGTGTGTGCGTACTCCATTGAAGACATTGACAGTGCCTTTTCTACATCCAAACTGAAGGGCTACAACTCACCTTTAGCGGGCCCTCGTCCTGGAACGGTACAGCACACCGAATCAACCAAAGGCATAATTATGTGCCAACAGATTCATTTTGTTATACATATTACATTCTAAACATTTATTAAGTTAACTTTGAATGTATCGATAAAATACTATCCTACAATTTCATAACACAAAGGCACAACTTGATTTTTCATTTGTGTGGTTCGCCTTTATCCAGTGTGCTTTCAGGAACAATACTCAGGCTCATAACCAGAAGATCTTGACTGTGATCAGGGATCACCCTGAGATTGAGGATATGATCAAGCCAGTTGACGAAACTCCTCTGGAACTGCCAGTTCATGACCACTTCACACAGCTTGTGGCAGACACAGTCTTGGCTGTCAATGATGAACACTACAGCGTCATTTATCTGGGCACAGGTATTATGAATAATTCATGAATCAATCTTGATAATAATAATCATTCTATTATTGTTTTTCCATCTTTTCTAATGCTATTTTTCCTGTGTCTCCTGTACAGAAAAGGGTAAAGTCCTGAAGGTGCTCCATGCCATAGAAGGAGCCTTTATCATAGCGCAGTATTCTTTATTCCACGATGATAGTCCCGTCATTAACATGGCAATTGACTCTAAAAAGGTACAGACCCACATTTTAATGATGTGAATTCACACTAAAACAGGCCAATTTTATCCTGCAGTGGTATAACATAGTATTCCACTGAAATAGAATTATATATAGCTTTGAATTACTATTTGAACAATACAGTGAGAGAGTAATTCAAAGGCTGTTCACATAGATATTTAAAATAGAGTCTGATAGGATCCAGATGGCACCATTCACCTCTGGATTCTGCTTTTTGCCAGGGTCATCTCTATATTGGCACAGAGCTTGAAGTGCAGCGCATCCCCCTGGCTGACTGTGGTCGCTACGTAGGCTGCCGGGAATGCATCCTTTCACGAGACCCATATTGTGCGTGGGACAAGCCCAAGAAGAAGTGTACTGCAATCCCAGCAGGCTACAACATTACCACTGGGTACATATGCACTCACAAATACCACACAATGATGCATTACTGGTTTTCTTGACAAAGTAACCTAAGTTTTATTTTATTTTTTCTCACTATTTTGAAATCAGGACCCTTTATCAGACCCTTGACCATTCCAGTGCCTTGGTCTGCGGCGATGCTCCAGGTAAATTGTCTTTGAGAGTTTTAAAGATGCCATTTTTCTTGTCGTATCTCTGAACCCTTTATGGCACTTAAGAATTGGAAAATTTTCAAAACAGTTTCAGCTTCTTCTTCCCAATGTAACACATTTTTTCTAAATATGCCAAAAAAAATCTGCAATAAATCTGTATAATGTCTGCAATATATGCTATATATATTCATTTATAATATAAAATAAATTCATATTTTTACATTTTACAAAAAAAATGTTTAAATGCTGTTTCTACCCATCAATGAATCCTGAAACAAAAAAAAATTATTTCCGTTTCCACATAAATATTAATCAGCACAACAGTTTTTGACATAGATAATAGTAAGAAATGTTTCTTGAGCACCAAATCAGCATATTAGAATGATTTCCGAAGGATCATGTGACACGATCATGTGAAGACTGGACTGATGAAAATTCAGCTTTGCCAGCGCAGGAATAAATTACATTTTAAAATGTATTAAAATAGAACACAGTTACTTGGAATTGCAAAAATATTTCACAATATTACTGTTTTACTGTATCTTTGATAAAATAAATGCAGCCTTGGCAAGCATAAGAGATATTAAACATTACAAATCTTACTGACCCCAAACTTTTAAACAGTAGTGTATATATAAAAGTATTTTTATTAAAAATGGTTTCAAATATTCTAAAATGCTTCCTATAATTGTGAAATACAGCTCATAAGGCACGTAGCACAATCCCCAAACAAGTTTTAGTGGATAAAGATGGACCGGTCCTGCTACCGTGCCCAGTGCGATCTTACCATGCCACTTACCGCTGGGAGAAAGACAACTGCATCAAGGAATATCCTTGCACCATCTCTGGCTCCTCCTGTGTGCTGGCACCCACCCCTGACCTGCCTCTGAAGGAGGGTGTGTTCCGCTGTCTGGCGGAGGAGAACGGTCTGCAACAGGAGGTGGTGTCCTACAAGCTAGTGTTCAACGGTGGACCCCTCTCCACCTCGCTTGCCTCCACCCTGGGGTCGGCTCTGCTGCTGGCTGCCGCGGCACACTGGCTCCTGTAGATCCAGTGAACCCTGAGGTCGGAAGGAAAACAAGTTTTATGATAAGGTCAGCAGAGCATGAGTACCTAGACCGGTCCAACTAAACTGCAGGGGAGCAGCTGGTCTCTATATAAACTGTGTTTCTTGTTTCTTATTCAGAGCAATTCTTTTCTTTGAAGGGCTGAGAAAATCCCTGAAATTGTCTCATTTTGCAAAATGCTTTATCATACCAAACACCAGTGTTATGTATTACATGACTTTATCTAAGTGTACTGTTTCATGCCCATCAGCCTAAAAGCAAACATTTAGACTTATATACTGTATATTCAAATATCTAATACATGAGATGTGTACATTGCTTGCAAAATGTTAGTGCCATCTTTCAGATGTTTCAGAAGACTGCTTTGCTAACTACACTTAGACATGGACTCCAGATCAGTTCTTTAACTTGGTTAGTTTTCTCGTTAACACTTTATAGAAAGGTTCAATTACTTTAGTTGATGCATTGGGTATCATGAACTAACAATTAACTTTTTTTTTTTTTACAGTATTTTGTTAACTAGGTTATTACTGCTATTCAGCATTTAACACACGTGTTCACTGTAAATTCATTTTTGTTCATAATACATGAACTACTGTTCATTTATACATAACGCTAAATATATTAATGTAAGAAAATTAATGTGTACTGATCATTGTTAATTCACATTACCTAATGATTTAACCAAATTGAACCTTATTTTAAAGTGTTACTTTTTTCGTTGGTATGTAGAATTACTGAGTTAAAAAAAGCGAGTACATGCTGAAACATGAATATGCTGTTATTATTTTTTTCCATTGTGTGCCATTAGAACAGTTCTGAAGCCTTAAAACAAGGATGAGTCCCTTTAAGCTGTAAGGGTCACATCCTAAGCACAACCTGCAAACTGAGCAGAACCTGCAGAATCTGCTGGCTTTGTCTTTTCACCTGACAATGTTATTTCAGCATGATATCAGAAGTACATACAGCTGATTGGTTGGTGCCTGTTTAAGAAGTTTCAAATCACTTATCAGTCACTACTAGAAATGTGAACTGCAAAAACGATACAAAGCCAATACAGATTCAACTTTTTTTGGTCAGTGCGAACAGGAAGAATAACCAGAATCCATAAAACCAGATAATTTATCTCGGTATGTCACTGTTTAACAGACATGAACTCTCTTGCATCCTTGACGCCTGCAATTTCCATGCTCATGACATTTTTGCATTTTGCATTCAAATAAGCTTCAGTACGTGATATGGAGTTGCATTTTGTAGTTGCAGTGTAAATAGGCTTACTTATAATGTGGTTTTAATTGTAATGCTCTGTGTATGCTGTTTTTCACCATTGCTGCCTATGGGAATAGAAAGCATTCCTGATGGATCTAAACAGTCATTCTGCACTAAGGTGTTCTGAGTGTAAATCTGTCACCATTCTATGTCATATAATTTTATTTCATCATCACTTCAATGATAAAACTTTATCTTATACACATTACAGAAAGGGAAAAATAAGATGCTCATACAAGAACTTTCCAACTAGCACATAATAGTCTAATCGTCATCTTAACCTCTAACACTCACACATACACCTCACCACTATTTTTGTTTCTTTCTCTCTCCCTCAGAGCAACTGACCCCAAATGCCAAATTTGTCTTTAACCTTGGTCTTTCCACACTATATTTTGAGAGCAGGGGTGAAACAATGCTGTTATAAATGAATTGATTACTAATAACCAGAAGTGTATTGTGTTTTCAGAAGATGGACTGTTTTTTTTATTTATTTGTAGTTACGTCTTGTGCCATTCTGTTTCTTGCTCTACTGGTGACATAATCTGCCAATTTAATCAAAAGTTTGTTTTGTACTTCCATTTGGATCTCTGGGTTGATGTTTGGGCATCACAAGATTTTTAAAGTTGCATATAAGCCATGTAACCAGGGACTGACTGCAGTGTTGCTTTACACATTACTTATGCTAGCGTGTGCTAACCTTCTGTTTGCATGCTGAATGCTACAGCACTGTTGCCCTCTCTGTGTACTCGTACCTCTGTCTCTTGGCCTAATGTCTCTGTCTCTGCACTAAATGCAGGAACGTTGTAATGCCAAACCAATGTTGTGTCATTTCCATCAGAGAGCTTTTCTAACTTTTCCACTGTGCTTCAAAGCCAAACGTTTACCTTTCTGAGACATATAGCAGAATCTTAATTCACACCGACACACACACACATGCACGCACGCACACTCTAAATCACTTTTGGCAGTGTAAATGACACAGGGTCTTTGAATGTAGATCACACAAAATCAATACTGTAAACAACTGTTACATGTTTATTTTTTTTATTTGTTTTTTACTCTGTAACTGGTGTTTTTATCGTCTGTCATTTGTTATGCATTGTGTTTTTTGCCCGAGACTTGTGGCAGGGAGTGTTTTCTCATGTAGGGACGCTCAGCACGGTTTACTGCTCAAAGCATCTTGCAGTTGTGTAAGCTTGCACTTAATAAGTCTATAGTTATAAGTCTATAACTGGTTACCAAAAGTCAGCAATTTTTTTTTCTAAAGGGGTTGAAGACATTGTAAAATACAGAAACGTATAATTATATATTAGATGTTTCCCTGAAAATGTGCATTAAAATAACAAAAAATATCTACTGTATTTGTTTTTGATTGTTCATCAATGTTTTTTTTTTGTAAATATATATGTATTTACTATTTTAACATGTACAGTAAGTGGAACAAACTTGCTATGTGGTTGTAAATGTTGCTAAACCAAAATTGTGAAATGTAGTCTAATGTAAATATTGGTATCACCAAAACACACCAGAATAATGTTCAACATGGCAAGATGTTTTCGATTGTGAAAAGCAAATTTATATAAGGTTTAGTATTTCTTTAATAAACACACATTAAGTGTAGTAAAAATAATGATTTTGAGAATCATACTAAGTCCGTAGAAAATGTTCAAACAGGAAAAAAAAAAAATTGCATTCATTAAAATAGTTTTATATAATTATGAAATTACACTGTAAAAAAAAAGATCTGTTCAATTTACGGTAAAATACCAGCAGCTGTGGTTGCCAGAAATGTAAAATATGGTAGCAACATATTAGGTTTTACAGACTTATCTTAAATTTTACAGTAATAAACCATATTTCAATATCTGATATAATGTTAATTTACAAATCTATTAGAGCATTAATATTTGTTTTGTACCATAGTAATACACTAACAATCAACAATTCAGCAATAATAAGTCACAATCATTTACAGTTCATCACATATAGCTCTTTCACAAGACAGTTTATGCTAATATAAAGAAGCTGCAAATTATGATTCCCACCAACATTAAACACCATCATGGTAACACATGAAATTTTAAAAAAGCAATAAACATGAATTTAACATTAAATGTAACAAAAGCCTACTGTACATAACTGATTAGAAAAAACTAAGAAAACTATGAAGAAACAGTTATTTCAACAAAAATGAGAAGTGCAGGGAATTGTGGGAATGTCAATTTACGTTTTTTTCACTGTAAATTATACAATGAGTTCTTTTTCACTTTCAAAAACTGTAAATTTAACTATTTTACATTACAATTACATTAAATGTACCATTAGATCTATCACAGTTATTTACCGTATATAATAAGGAAACTTTCTGTTAACCAATTAACAGTTTTTCACTGTAGCATTTTTACAGTATTTTACTGTTAAAATCACAATCATTTTTTACAGTGTACTAAAGCAGTTCGACTAAAGACTAAAAATACACCACTGATTTGTGAAACAGTATATTAAAACTATTAAAAATGCTGTTAACTTTCAAAGGCATGTCAATTTGGGAGTTACCTTGGCAAGAAGCACACATCATGTATCAACATGTTAATTTAGCAGATGTCTTTGCCAAAGGCAGACAGTGCACTGATTGCAGTGACATCTTCTGGAGGCCCCTGAGGCTGTGTAGGGCTTAGGAATTGAAACCAAGTACATCTAGCTGCAGCCTGCAGATCCGGGCGGGGCTGTACCTGTAGCCGCGCCCCACATTTACTCTGATTGGCTCATCCGTCTTCAATATGAATACATGATAGAACATAGGGCCCTATCTTGCACCCAGCGCAATTGACTTTGTACACCGACGTATGTATCATTCGTATTTTACACCCGCGCAAAGCGGACTTCTCCCTCCACAGACGCACGCCGGCAAACTAGGGAATGAACTTGCGCTCCCTGAGCGGTTCAGCGCAAAAAAGGAGGCGTGTTCCGGCGCAAACAATCCATGGTGCTATTTTGCAGTTCCAGAAAACAATTGCGCCACTGACCAGAAAAAAACTAGTCCAAAGTCAGTGGCGCGTTGCGCGTACATTCAGATGCTTTAATGATGCTTTTTCATGGATTTCCTCGGCCGTGAACAGATTCTGAAAGCGCGCCTGATAAATGCGTCGTTAAGTCCTTGTCAAAAAATTAGCATATTGTGATAAGTTCATTATTTTCCATAATGTAATGATAAAAATTAAACCTTCATATATTTTAAATTCATTGCACACCAACTGAAATATTCAATATATTAAATTCAGGTCTTTTATTGTTTTAATACTGATGATTTTGACATACAGCTCATGAAAACCCAAAATTCCTGTCACAAAAAAATTTGCATATTTCATCCGACCAATAAAATAAGTGTTTTTAATACCAAAAAAAAGTCAACCTTCAAATAATTATGTTCAGTTATGCACTCAATACTTGGTCGGGAATCCTTTTGCAGAAATGACTGCTTCAATGCGGCGTGGCATGGAGGCAATCAGCCTGTGGCACTGCTGAGGTGTTATGGAGGCCCAGGATGCTTCGATAGCGGCCTTAAGCTCATCCAGAGTGTTGGGTCTTGCGTCTCTCAACTTTCTCTTCACAATATCCCACAGATTCTCTATGGGGTTCAGGTCAGGAGAGTTGGCAGGCCAATTGAGCACAGTAATACCATGGTCAGTAAACCATTTAACAGTGGTTTTGGCACTGTGAGCAGGTGCCAGGTCGTGCTGAAAAATGAAATCTTCATCTCCATAAAGCTTTTCAGCAAGTGGAAGCATGAAGTGCTCCAAAATCTCCTGATAGCTAGCTGCATTGACCCTGCCCTTGATAAAACACAGTGGACCAACACCAGCAGCTGACATGGCACCCCAGACCATCACTGACTGTGGGTACTTGACACTGGACCTTCAGGCATTTTGGCATTTCCTTCTCCCCAGTCTTCCTCCAGACTCTGGCACCTTGATTTCCGAATGACATGCAACCACTGAGCAACAGTCCAGTGCTGCTTCTCTGTAGCCCAGGTCAGGCACTTCTGCCGCTGTTTCTGGTCCAAAAGTGGCTTGACCTGGGGAATGCTGCACCTGTAGCCCATTTCCTGCACACGCCTGTGCACGGTGGCTCTGGATGTTTCTACTCCAGACTCAGTCCACTGCTTCCGCAGGTCCCCCAAGGTCTGGAATCGGTCCTTCTCCACAATCTTCCTCAGGGTCCGGTCTCCTCTTCTCGTTGTGCTGCGTTTTTTGCCACACTTTTTCCTTCCCACAGACTTCCAACTGAGGTGACTTAATACAGCACTCTGGGAACAGCCTATTTGTTCAGAAATTTCTTTCTGTGTCTTACCCTCTTGCTTGAGGGTGTCAATGATGGCCTTCTGGACAGCAGTCAGGTCGGCAGTCTTACCCATGATTGCGGTTTTGAGCAATGAAACAGGCTGGGAGTTTTTAAAAGCCTCAGGAATCTTTTGCAGGTGTTTAGAGTTAATTAGTTGATTCAGATGATTAGGTTAATAGCTCATTTAGAGAACCTTTTCATGATATGCTAATATTTTGAGACATGAATTTGGGGTTTTCATGAGCTGTATGCCAAAATCATCAGTATTAAAACAATAAAACACCTGAAATATTTCAGTTGGTGTGCAATGATTCTATATGAAAGAATCATTTTTATCATTAGATTATGGAAAATAATTAACGTTATCACAATATGCTATTTTTTTGAGAAGGACCTGTATTATTGCGCCATGGAACAAGCGCACCTCATTCATCATGCTCTTAAAGGGAATGTGATATATGACGCTCTTATTGGTTTGTTTCCCTTACGCCTAAACCACACCTATGAATAATAAAGCTACTTCAGATCAACCCCTGTTAGATTTGCGTCGACCGCAAGAGTCATTTATCCCGTCGGTTAGCAACAGGGCCGAGATCCGCCCACAAAGTTACTTGCACTTTGCGCTTGACACTTGCGTTTCAGATAGTTAATATAAGGCCCATTGTGTTCATAGTTGGTGTAGGTCAGAGCAGTGCATGGATAGATGAGCGAATGTAATCAATCAAGTTACAAAACTGTAAAAGAGAGGTGTCTAATGCCACATAAATAAGATAGATCTTAAATAGGTTGAGCTCAGTTTAGAGAACACTTAGGGACCTATTTTAACGATCTAAGCGAATGGTCTAAAGGGCGTGTCCGAATCGACTTTTGCTAGTTTAACGACGGGGAAAATGGTCGGCGCGCACCAGGCGCATGGTCTAAAAGGGTTGTCCCTATTCTCTTAATGAGTGTGGGTTTGTTTTGGGCTTTACGTGCAATACACCAATTTAGAGTCATCTCCCATTCCCTTTAAATGCCATGGCGGATTCGCTATTTACATGACGGAATTTGATAGCGGAAAGACGTCCTCAGAGCGCAAACGGATCTGCTCGTGCTCGAGCAGACAATCTACGGGAAAACTCGATTCCATCTTTATGTACACAATAATAGCATTTTACATTGTAATCCTTTTATTTGTATTGTAATATGTGGCATGTGTGTGCTGCGGCAAGTCCCTGAGTGGTTAATAAGCAGAGTACGCGCGTTGTGGTTCCCTAGGCGCACATTACCGCGCTCTTTAAATGACAAAAAAATATATATATATATATATTGCACAATTGAGTTTAGACCAGGTATCGGTTGGTCAGCAGTCTATTTCAGTTGCTTCAAAATAGCAACGAGCCAACAAAGTGCCTGAACACACCTCCTTTTCAGACCAGCATTGGGAAGCACATGCATTTGCGATTTAAACAACGTGGCGCAGGACGTGAAAATGATAACTGCGTCAGTCTGAAACTAGCAAAAAAACATTTGCTTTGCCTGCATTGCGCCGAGTGTATGATAGGGCCCTATATCTGAGAATCTGTGTCAAATTCCGTTGTTGTTTTTTTTAACTTAACTCGCTATGTCTGCATTATTGAATCACTGAGTTGTTACCTTTTTTACAGTCTAGGGTTGTTACCCAGCAAACACATTTACATTTTGGCAAAGTACTGTGGCACGTTGCATTTCTGCTATGGCAACGTTGCTATCTACATGCTCGCAACAATGTAACAACGTAGAATTGTAAGACGCAACAGGGCAAAGTAGCAACGTTTCGCTACATTCAGCAACTGAGAGACAATTACATTAATGCTAGATATCCCCCATTTAGCATGTTATGTTTTGTGGTTCATTTTTAATTAGTCATATTATGTTAGATAATTATATACTTTTTAAATATTGTTTATCATTATTATTTATGGGCCTAACAGTAAATAAATTATAGGCCTAAATTATTAAAGAATAAAAATGACATCAAGGTTAGCTAATTCAACTTTAAGCATATGGTAATCAAATTGCACTTCCAAAAGTCATACATTTTTGAGAAAAAAAACCATTATACAGGGAGTGACTATATTAACTAGCATGAACAGACGTGAGAAAAATCTAGCAAAGAAACGAATGAGACAAATCAAAGGAAAAATAAACAGGTGTGCGAGCGGTTAAAAAAAAAAATCTCTGTGCGTTTCCAAAAATATGGAAAAAACATTAACGTGCAAAAAGTACGCGCTTAAGTCGCTGCCTGTTCAATGAATGCTGAAATAAGTTAGCCTACTCATCATTAAAATCATTTTTGCTTCATTATGGCTTATAACTTTTGACAAAGTTAAATGTCATACCTGACCAGAAGTGTCATGTGGTTGGAGATAAACGAACCCAAAAGCACACTGAATGCTCACACACAGGGTTTATTAAGGCACAAAACAGAAAACAAAACCCACGAGGGGGCAAAACATAGACAAGACTAGGGAGCTAAACTTGGACTTAGACTAGACAGGTTGAAAACAAATAGCTACACAAATTTACTAATCTTCTCACAGGATACAGATACAGACAATGTCACAGAGAGTAACACGCAGTTTTGACAATGAACCGACCCAGGACAGCAAATACAAGGGGATAATAAAGGGAGACACTAATGACAAGAACAGGTGACACAGACTAGGTAATAATGACAAGACGAGAACAGGTGACACAGACTAGGTAATAATGACAAGACGAGGATAACAAGGGGGCGGGGTATCTAACGAGACCACACAAGCACATGGCCCAAACAACAGGCCATGCGCTTGTACACAAAACATGGTTCTGCCATGATCCTGCCACAAGACTAAGAAAATCAAGAACATGATGGCAGAATCATGACAAGAAGATGTTCAAATAAATGTCACATTAGATAAGGAAGTTGAAGGTTGTGTTTGAATAATTCCATATCTTATTTAGCTGAGGTAAATTAAACGCAATTCTCACGTAGGCTATATCCTTGCTTGATGATGAATGAGACGGCCCAGTGGTTGATTGAAAAGGCTGATTTTCGCGCTTCAGGGCGATACCAACATTGTGACAACGCCGTAACAACCTTCACCACACAACGTTATACCAACCTTTTGGCCATGTTGTTAAAACGTTGTTAGAAGGTTGGGTACGTTGTACCAACGTTCTGTGTTTGCTGGGAGTTTAATCTTTTAGATCAGTCGAATTAACAAATGAATGTTATTTATTGTGAACGAGTTTATTTAAAAGAAACGAAACGGGTCACGGAGATCTCGATTTAATACTTCATAGTGAATCAAAATATTTGACCGCGGGGGCTGTGAGATTTGAAACGAAAACAGAAAACATCGCTTACTCAAGGACGTGCAGTATAGTGTCTAAAATGCGGGCGCACAGTTCAGTATATTTAACGCTATTAAGCTGAATTTACTTAACTGTTTGCTGAAATAACCACAACATTAACAACAGCACTGAAATAAAAACGCGCTGGTTATCTGTCTGTCAGATTCGCGTGAGAGTTGCATGCATTACTATAGCAACAGACTTTAGGCGCGTTCTTTCCGAATCATGGCAGGTAGGCTACAGATACAAAAGTAAATCACTTTAAAATAACGAGGAACGTTACTAATGTAACCTCGGTTCCCAGAGAGTAGGGAACGAGTATTGCGCTATGGGAAAACTCCTTTTCTCGAGAATATTGAAGCCAATTTTTTTTAACGCAGTGCAGCTCCACAGCAGACCTATAGCTGAGCGTCTAGCGCGCTCATTGGCTGTGCTGCGGCAACCGCACGAACCTATGGTGAGTCTGCTAAGATGCGCGAACCAATCAGGTCGCTTCGCACCAGAGCCAGTCAGAGCCCGTAAGAGCCCAACAGTATGGGTGTGGCTTATAGCTATATAAGCTCCCATTTTCAACATAGAATTCAGGTTAAATCAATCGAAGTGATCCCCTGATCGAAGCACATAACATGGCAGGTTAAAGGGTTAGTTGACCCAAAAATGAAAATTAAGTCATTAATTACTCACCCCCATGCTGTACCAACCTCGTAAGACCTTCGTTCATCTTCGGAACACAAATGAAGATCTTTTTTATTAAATCTGAGAGGTGGATCACTGCTACATAGGCTGCCTAAGGGAATGAAACTTGACGGCCCATAAAGTCATTAAAGAAAATGAAAGAAAAAGAAAATTTTCATTTTTGGGTGAACCAACCCTTTAAGCAATACTCGTTCCCTACTCTTAAAGAACCAAGGTTACGTTAGTAACCGAGACGTTCCCTTTGAAGAGGTCTCTCGTATTCCGTAGGTTAGCTTACGCTATAGGAACCCCTTTTGAAAACGCTGTGCGTGATTAAAGACCTCGCCCCATACTATAGCCTAGGGCCAAGCACCCAAGGGCCAAGGCTCATAGAAGAGGGAAGTTATGAGTCTTAATAGAGGCCAGATCAGTAATGAGCTTCATATAGGTAAATATAGGAATGGGCCTTATAAAGGGCCAAGCTCCTACTTTATATGGTATATAGAACTGTAGTTCAGGTTCACCCAGGACCAGACAGACAGTCGGGCCTTATAGTTGTGGAAATTGTGCTTAGACACTTTATTTATATGGAAAGAACCCTTGCTTTTAAAGTGGGAACTTCCAGGTTATAAAACCTCATAAATGTGGACGGTGAGGCCCGGCCGGCACAAATATCTTCAATTGGTATTTCACTCGACCATACCTCTCGTGGAATGACCTCTGATGCCAATGGGACAACGGAGGCCCTTAAACTCATAAGCCAGCGAGATAGCATTAACTATCCAACGTGCCAGTATCTGCTTTGTGGCCGCGAAACCTCTGGTGCATATGAAGAGCTGTTCTGACTGCCTGAAGTGAGCAGAATGCTCCAAATAGACTCTGAAAGCCCTCACAGGGCAGAGTATATTGGCGTCTCTTTCGTCTTCTGACAAGGGAAGAGCTGACAGCTAAATGACCTGCACTCTGAACGGAGTAGAGCGCACTTTAGGAACATACCCGTGCCTGCCTTGGCTTAAGGACGACTCTGGAGTCGTTGGGCCTGAATTCAAGGCAGGAAGCACTCACTGAGAGTGCTTGCAAATCACCCACTCGCTTGACTGATGCCAGTGCTAGCAAGAGAGCAGCTTTGAGCGAAAGATGCTTCAGGTCAGCAGACTGAAGCAGCTTGAAAGGGGCCCTTTTCATGGCCTCCAGGACCCGTGGAGAGGTCCCAGATAGGTACAGAGGTGGGTCGAGGCAGGTTTAGCCTTCTTGCCCCCTTTAGGAAGCGCACAACTAGGTCGTTTATTCTCATTGATTCCCCGGCTACATGAGTGTGAAGAGCTGCTATGGCCGCTACTTATACTTTGAGCGTATATGAGGTGGTGCGACCCGCGTCCAAAAGCTCTAGTAGAAAGGAAAGTACCTTTGTCACTCTGCATGAATAGGGGTCCAGGCTCCGTGCTGTGTACCAGCCGGAGAACACTGAGCATTTTAGAGCATAAAGACGCCTGGTTGAAGGCGCTCTTGCTTCAGTAACGGTTTTTAGCACCCTTTCCGGAAGGTTCCCGGATACCTGTTGAAGGGCCACACATGGAAGGCCCACAAGTCGGGACGAGGATGCCAGATCGTCCCGTTCGCCTGCGTGAGGAAGTCTCTCCTTAGCGGTATTGGCCATGATGCTGATTCCAGCAGCTGAGTCAACTTGGAGAACCATAGCTGGTTCCTCTAGAGAGGGGCTATCAATAGCACTGCACACTTGCTCTCCCTGATCCGTTCGATGACCTGAGGTAGCATCGTGACCAGAGGGAATGCATACAGCGGCTGGGATGGCCAGTTCTGGGCCCTGTTTTCTAGAAAAAAATGTTTGGTAACGATCGTTGTCTTCTGAGGCGAAGAGGTCGACCTCTGCCGAAGATGCAGCATATCAGCTTAACCGTTTGCGGGTAAACGAGCAGCGAGCACAAGTTGAGCTTAGCCCATAGCAAGAGGTGTTTGGCCATGGTGTGCAGGTTGCTCGACCTAAGCCCACCCTGGTGATTAATATAGGAAACCACTGACATGTTGTCCGACCGGACCAAGACGTGGTGACCTTTCATGTATGGGAGGAAAGCTTTTAGTGAAAGAGCGACCGCTCTCATTTTTAGACAGTTTATGAGTAGGCACCTCTCCAGGCTCGACCAAAGGCCGGAGATGGGCCTGCCCTCGTATAGGGCCCCCCATAATCTGATACTGTGGGAACAGTGCTTATGTGCAGGGGTGTGTACTTCATAGTGGGCACACGACCTGGAGGGGGAACTGATACAGTGTGAACAGTGCTTATGTGCAGAAGCCAGAAGCAGAGCTGGAACGTTTAGGGAGGAAGTGACGAATTGCTTAAGCCGTTTTCTGTGCCTGGGTGGTGGAGATAGTGGAGTCCAGGAAAGCGGCTCTGTCTGCATCCTTCATCTCCGTTAATGTCAACCAGAGATGTCGCTCTAGCACCGTCAAGTTCGCCATGTTTCTACCAATCGCCTGGGCAGTAGATTTAGTGGTGCACACAGCCAGGTATGTGGTGCTGCACATGCAGGTCCCTGAAAGCTTCCTGGTCAGGTCCAGAATCGTCCATTGAGCAGAGATGTTTGGCCTGAAAAACCTGGAGGACAGCCATGGTGTGAAGCTCCGAAGCAGTTTGACCAGCGGAGGTGTAAGCTCGGCCAGCGAGAACTGAAGCAGTACGACAAAGCTTAGATGGGTGAGTCGCTTTAACTTTCCATCCCATAGCTGTGAGCGGGCAAAGGTGCGCTTTTTTTTTATTTTTTTTACTTTATTTATTTGTCAGGGACAACGTACAAAATACATTAATCTTACGAAGAGATGTTTTGTACCAGAGTTTGCCGAAGCTAATTTTCATCTGCAGTCCCCGGGCAGGTACACACAATGTTTACAACATTACATTCCAAATAACTATCAATATTACTTAGCAAGTACATATAATATTAGTCCAGCAATGGTCATTTAAAAACAATTCGATGTTCAAGATGAAAGAACTAATCAAAAGACCATCACAGCCTATAATATATACAACAAGGTGAAAAACATTTACTTTAAAAATAACATTTGTACATTTTAAATATGCTGATGCTTACACAGCTGGTTATCAAGAATGTGTTTCTTTAAGTTTTGGGAAAAATTATTTAAGTCTACAGACAAGTTTAGATTGTTAGGAAGTTGATTCCATTGTTTAATACTTTTAAATGAATAAGCTGTCTGCCACTGTCTCTTTTGGGGGGGGGGGGGGGGGGGGTATCATATCCTTTCGCCACAGCGCCGTCGACAGTAGAAAGCGTTGAGGAGGTGGAGGGTTTGAGACGAGCTGAATGCGGTGCTTTCCACGACTTTGTTAGCTCGTCATGTACCTCAGGAAAGAAAGGGGCGGGTCTCTGCTGAGGGGCCTGTCGACGCCCTTGCAGGAACCATTCTTCCAGACTGCTTTGCATGGGTTCCTCGGGCGAAGACCAATCAGGCCACATCAGCAACATAAATTCATCAACTAACCATTCAGAAACATCCTTTTGCATTCTGAATGTAATTTCTTCTTGAGTCTCGCCATCATTTTCCAACTCCAGTTTAAACATAAAAGGCAGAACAGTTTCTGACATTTTAGTGCTTGTCTGTGAGGTAATCAGAGCTGCTAACAGACACGAGCTGTTGTAGCTCCTCCGCCCTCTCTGCCGGCAGCAGCAGCTAATTTGCATTTAAAGGGACACAAAATGACGTGGTTTTACTGACCCTCAAAAAGGGACAATTTTATATCTGTGGGGTATATAGTATTTTGAGCTAAAACTTCGCATACACACTCTAGGGACAACGGAGAGTTATTTTACATATTGTAAAAACAGGCATTATACCACCCCTTTAAAGATGACAAGGTCTCATAAATAAAAGCAATCGATGATGAGCACAAATCATTTATAATAAATACCGCAATATTCCATAAAAAGACAACGAATATTTATTTTGATTTCATAACTTTAAGGCTTAAATAGTGAAAATGAAAAATGAAAATCGCCCTTGTGTCAGTATGACTTTCTTCAGTGGAACATAAGATGTTCTGAGAAATGTATCGGTGTGTTTTTGTACAATGGAAGTCAATGGTATCCAAAACAATCTTCAAAATATCTTGTAAATATCTTCCGCCAAAAACAATGAGTTAAGGGTGAAATGATTGCCCCTTTAATTAGCTTTCCAGCAATCGTTTCCCGGTCACACTAAATGCGTCTCTATAGCACGCATTTATCGTGCAATTTTAGTTTTACTTGCATGTGATACGCATGGGTAGGTTTAGTAGAGGTGTGGGGTGCGTATGTATTATACGTTTGGGTAGGATTAGTGGTGTGCGTGTGTATTAACTATATATATATATATAGCCTATAGCCTACATAATATTCAGGTGCGGAAGGTCGAACCATCACCTCCTTACAGACCCTTTTTAATGAATTCTTCGAAACAATTGTTTAAACAATTGTAGAACTACATGTATAATAACAGAAAAATCTTGTGAAATAAAACCATTTTAATCTCGTTACACTCACCCCCACTGATTTCACTAAATTTTACGCAACCTCATGATTAGCATACAAAAGAGTCATACATCATCAAAAGAAACAAAATAAAAATAAAATAAAAATCGTGCCCAAAATACTCAACTCTACAGTTAGATCACCTGGTAATCAATTGTAACCCCCAAACATAAAGACTGAAGAAAGTCTACCAGCATTATTGCTGTCCACAGAAGGACTAGGAAAGGCCAAGGTTAGCTACTCCTTTACCAAACCATAGGAAGACATGCCATATACACATCTTATTGACAGATTACATCCAAAATTGCATAATTGTCTATCTTCAAAGACTACAAATAAATGTGTATTATTCCTTTTTAAGGACATTTAAAGCGTGAAATATATGAAGAAAAAAACATGACCTCTGTATCACATCATTTCGTTTTCTCCAAACGAGATTGACAGCGAATAGGTTAGACATAGCCTAGTCTGAATGAGCCTATTTAACGGCTTTACCAGTCTTAACAGACTATACACTATTACACTATACCTCTTTAACAAAATAGAAAATAGAAAATGTATCAATAGAAATCGTAACAACCACAGAACAAAAAAAATTAAAAAAAATATAATATACATATGTACAATAATAAGTAACCATCTACCAATTGCTCATAGTATCATTTTCTTTTATCCAAAAAGATTCTTAACAAATTGACTAGACATAGTCTGAATGAGCCTATTTAACGGCTTTACAAGTCTGCCATGTCTAGTGCGATAACCCTCATTCTTATCAGGTCTTTCCACTGACAACTCCTTTTCAAAGGTAGATGGTTGTACAGAAGGGGAAGGCTCATTAACCAGGCTTTCTCCGTGAACTGCCTCAACCTCAATGACATACTCCTCACTCAAATTGACACCTGTTTCCAAATCATCCTGATTCTCAATCCTGTCTTCAGAGGGGTCACAATCACGTTTATCATAGCCCACATGGAAGTCAACACCAGTAAACGTAACATCACACTCACTGGTAGCAGATGTTACCAACTCCCCTTCAATACCATCACTTGCCTGAACAGTTTCCTCACACATCACATTCTGCTCATCCAATTCATCTCTATTTGCTACAGAACCACCAGAGCTGCTAGAGAGGTCAGCAACCCACTGAGTAGTCCTTTCTTCTGCAAGATGCTCAAAACTAGAGTCCTCAGGTTCATCACCAATCAAACTGGATAACTGTTCCTCGACAGCATCTGCATCAGGCAATGGCAGAAAGTCAACCAGCATAATCAGATTCCTATGAACCGTTTTAACAACACCTGAAGGGCTTCTGAGTTTGTACGTGTTCAACGAGGATTTTTTGTCAATCACTACATAAACTGTACTCTCCCAACGATCTGCCAGTTTCTTTTTACCTCTTTCGCATTTGTTGGCTAATAAAACTCTTTGCCCAATGTCAACTGATTGTCCCTTACTCCTTTTGTTATACATTTCTGCTTGTTTGTGTTGTTGTTTTTCAGAATGTGACTGTGCAAGGTCCATAGCTTCACAGAGGTCTCGCTTGAGTGACTGCACATACTTGTCAATGTCAACTGTTTCTCCACTCAACAGTACTGGTTCAAACATAAGGTCAATGGGTAGTTTCGGAGTACGGCCGTACATGAGAAAGAAAGGGGGAAAACCTGTAGTTTCATGAACTGTACAATTATATGCAAAAGTCAAGGTGTTCAACATTTGCGGCCATCTGACTTTAGATCTGGGGGGCAGTGCACGGATCATGTTACCAAGAGTACGGTCCATTCGTTCCACCTGGCCATTACTTAGTCATTACATTTGTCAGTGAAAACATATAGTTACATTATGTTGAGAAGTTATGTTATGCTTATTTAATTTCATTTTCATATTTTTCATGTTGAAAAAACATTTTATAAAATGGATTGACAAAAAATTATTGAAACAGTTACTTTTGAAACATTTGATTAAACTGAAATTTAAAATGAAAATGTAAATTACCTATTTTACTATTTTATCTTTTGCAAAGATAAAGGCCAAAATATGTTTGCAGTTATATAACAAGGTCATACTCAGGTATATTTAGGCCTTAAAAAAAAAAAAAAAAAAAAAAAAAACAAGATCTAGCAAAAAAATCTAGCTTGTATATTGTTGTTACTTTTGACCCACATGTGTGTTACTTTCGTCCCAACTGTTGTTCTACATTTTTTACAAAATACCACCTGGTATTGATAGACCACACTTGTGAGTGACTGACCACAGCAAAAATGTATCTCTGTCTAAACCATCATCTTTTAAAATTATGTTTTTCTGAAAAATGTTACTTTCGCCCCTGCTCTCCCCCTACACGCAATAAAGTGCGTATCATATGCACGTGAAAACAAATTTTCGCGTATAAATTGCACAATAAACAGTAAACACAATGAGTGCTATACAGGCGCATTTTCATGAGAACAGGCGCATACCTATCGAATATTATATATATATATATATATATATATATATATATATATATATATATATATATATATATATATATATATATATATATATATATATATAATTATAACTGAATCATTAACTGGGCGGTTCATCACCGCAGTACAACTTGTACTGTCTGGGTTGTACTAACAGGCACAGAGCCACAGACTGAAACGAGGAACTCAAGAGAAAGTTGATCGGATGTGCTCGAACTTCTGATCTTTCGTGTCCACTGCGGGAACTTCTGAGGTAAGCCGCTATTTGACTGCGCCCCCACAAGGATTATTCATAAAAGCATGAAATCAGAACGATGAAAATCGTGATATAGCTATCTGTATATTGCAAAATTAGCTACCAATTTTAAAAACATAGTCTGTACGCTACACACCACACCACCTGTGTTTGTAGGGTGTGCGTATGTTTGTCTTTAAACGTTTATCAAATTAATCAAATCTTATGACTCGTGTACTAACGGAAGTAACTTTATAAACATCGTTTTCTCCCTCCTCGTCACTCCTGCTCATTTTTATTGCCACAATATTTATTCTAGTGTCTGAGATATGACCTACCGCGGTGAATAGCGGTTTTTTTGCACCTTTGCTTGGCATCTCAAAATATCTCCAACATACTTGTTGACTATACTTAAGGATAAAGCCCAGGTGTACTTTTTTCCAAACTTTATTTGTGTTTGCTTGGGTAGCCTACCAACAATGTAGCCGAGTAGTTGGGCAGGCTAAAAGGAATTTCAAGAATTTCAACATGTTTTAAAGCTTTATATGTTTTATTGGTGTTGTAATAGTTAGCAATGCTTTCCTAAAATGTGTAATGACATGTGTTCACAAATCTTTAAATAGATATATGTTTAATTATTACTTTTATATCAAACTGTGTAAATTGAGACATCCTTTACCCTGAAAGTATTTCGTTTGGTTTGCCATTCTGAGATACTGTTTAACCTGGGATTAAGATAAAGTAAACCCACGTCTGGTAAAATACAGTTTCTCATAAAGTGAAAACCTATTACTCAAACTTTCACTTATTTTGCACAGTGGGTTTCTCTGTTTCACAAATGAAAAATGCTGGACCATGTAGAGCATTTATGTCTATTGATAAAATGTATTTATGTGAAAGTGTATGTTGATTCTTAGGAAGGTTATTTCTATAAAACCTCTTTCTGTTACTCTTTTTGGTATTTATTCAATATATAGCCTAGTTTGAGGAACATGTTTTAGGATTTAATAAATATGTCAAGTGTTTAATTCATTTACATTATTTCAAAACAGAGCGCTGGTAAGAAAATGCCATAAAATACATTATTTTATCTATCAGAATATCTATTTATTCAGTACTCAAAACATTATGTTGAACCTAGTGTTTATGGACAGGAAAACTCTCTAATGGTAAACATGTGAAGGGGAAAAAAAAAGGAAAATCCTGCTATGCCAGTGAAACATTGAATCATTTAATGGAACTCGGCAAGGAACTTGAGAAAATAATGGATGTTCTTCTAAAGGGAAGCATGATATTAGGTTAATCATTTCCTCTTTCTGACCTTGGCAGAAATATTCATTTGAGCATTAAATCACATGGGAAAAAGATGTATATTTATTGCATGAGCATTGCAATCGTTGGAGGGTTGATTGTGGATTCCTGCTTCCGCCACAAAGACAGAGTTTGAAAAACTGCAAGTTCTCAAGTAAAAGGTAAGATGTGCTTTTTAATTTAGTCGTTTTTAATTTGTGGTACGCAATATGATTTTTATAGCAAAAAGAAATAATGTAAATAAAGTAAAAGTACATAATTTTGTGGTATTAAACAGGATATTTGACATTTTCATAGCAACACCAGGATTGATATTTGAAGATCACATTTAGAAGTTGTGCTTTAAAAAAAAAAAAAAAAAAAGTATGTCGAAATGTGCTGAAATAAAAGCATTTAATTTTTCCAAGAACTGAAAACTGACACTATATGTTCTGCCAACAACTCTTTTCCCATTTCCTCTTTGTCAACCATGCTTACATGTTACATATATGATTATAGTTATAAAAAAATTCTCCTTTCAAGTAAAAATGTATTATTTATTACAAACATATTTTCTTCTTTTTTTAACTATTACAATAAGAAAACAAACAGCAAAACAAAACAACAATGAACCCCAAAAAAACTAATACTTTTTTCTTTTTGTTATATAATGATCATATTATTATTATTTTATGTAAACGCAGCATTTAAATAAATAGATTCTGATCGTGATTTGCTTGCTGAACCTTGTCCATGTCATTAAGCAAAGCATCATTCTATTCTTACAAAAGTAGAAAAGATGAAACTGAGTGATTAGGATCCCAATAATTTTTTTCTTTTTGGTCTCTATCCTTTGTTGCAGATCTAAGAAAAGCCTGTGAGAATGCTTTTTTCGCTGGCTCTACTTCTCAGCGTCCAGGCAGTTCTGCAAATTAAGCCAACTAAAGCCAAGCATTCCTGTACAATAGTATCAAATGACAGTGTAGCTGACTGTAAAGGTTTACGGCTAGATAATGTGCCTATAACACTGCCTGACTCACTGGAAGAGCTTGACTTGTCTTTCAATACCATACAGGTCATCCGCAAAGAGGATTTTTCCAAACTTAGTCATTTGCGAGTTCTCAAGATTAATTTCAACAACATCTCTCTGATTATGGATGATGCCTTTCAAGGAAACCCTCTGTTGGAGGAGCTAAGCTTATTTAATAACTCTATGAGAGAAATTCCCTTTAAAGCTCTTGAGTTGCTCACAAATTTGAAGATTTTAGAAATGTCAAATAATTTGTACACACAAGCATCTCTGGGTGTTGCTTTTTTTAATTTCACCCAGTTAAAAGTGCTGTCCATTGGCGGATCTCTGGTCAGTAGATTAGGAAGCCGAGACATTGTCGTGCTGGAAAATATCTCATTGGACAAATTTGCTATTAAAACTGGTACTGGTTTTAAAAGTTATGAACCTGGGTATTTCAGCAACCTTAACACAAAATACTTGTGGCTCGATATAGCTATCGACAAAAACCCAGATGTGCTTCCAAAGATATTGAAAGATATAGCAAACAAGACTTTTGATGTGTTACGTTTTCGAAACCTTTTTGAATTTCAGTACTATACTGGTAAACAGGATATTTTTTATGGCCTGGAGTATGTAAAGACTCAACGCCTAACATTCTATCGAGGTAAATTCAATGAGGAAGTTTTGAGAATGGCTCTGGTAAATATGCAAATCAGTCCAATCAAAGCCCTGGAACTGCTGCTCATCGATTTTGCTCGTTCACAGAATAAAACGCAGGGATCCAGTGTGACAGACTTGACCTTGGAACAGCTGGTTCTCTCGTAAGTTATACTAGCTCCTGTTGATTTTTTTAAAAATGTTACTGAAATTCTTATGAATTTTTTTGTTCCAAATATTTATACCTTAAAAAGTAGCTACAATGAAAATTGTTAATGGACCTTTTAGGGATGCACGATATATCAGCCACCATATCGGTATCGGACAATATATGTTCATTTTTAATGTTGTCATTATCGGCCCAATGAGAAAATCTGGCCGATATATATTAAAGCTGATAAATAATGGTTTGTATATAATAAAATTTGTCATATAAGCTACAAAAAATTATAATGAAAGCATAAAAAATAAAGAATTATCAGTATCAGCCAAAATGTTCATATCGGGGCATGTAGGACCTGTTAAGAAATCAGAATCATTCGAAATTGGAACAGTAAGCACTAAATTGTTTACGATTCTCATTCCTACTTATAAATCTGTATGCATCAAAAAATATCTTCTCATCTATAATTGTTATGCTCTTGCTGTTTTGTTCTACAGGGACATCAGTAATCCAGATATAATGCGCTTCGACTGGAGCTTTACCTGGCTTAACCATGTCCGCCAATTCATTGTATGGAATGTAAACTTTAACAGTGTGCCGTGCGACTCGTGGCCGGAGATGAAAAATATTGAGCTGCTGGACATCTCTAACAACCAGTTGAGAGACGGTTATCTTTATAACCCACTATGCGACACTAAAAACTCTTTGCATAAGCTTGAAACCTTTAACATCAGCCGTAATCGACTTACCAGCCTAAGTGACTTGGCATCTCTGACAGAGGACTTTGTCAAGCTGACAACAATTGACATGAGCCACAACCAACTGCAATATATGGGGAACCGTATCTGTTATTGGAGACAGACCATTACCAAAGTAATCGCTCATCATAATAGTCTGACAAGCAACTGTTTTAAGTGCCTCCCCACTTCTGCAATCTTCCTCGATCTTTCATACAGCAGCCTAGACCAGCTGGACATGGACTATTTCAATAAGGCATCCAACCTAACAGAGCTTCTCCTCAGCGGCAACAAGATCAAGTTCATCCCATCCGGCTGGAGGAATCCATATTTGAGGACACTCACTTTAGATGGAAACTCATTTGGACTTGTTAGCATGACGTCTTTTAAGGACATGCCTAGTCTACGTGTCCTGACCGCAGGCAACAACCCTTACCACTGTATCTGTGATCTCTACACCTTCATAGAGGAAACCACAAGCAAGGGGATGGTGACCATCACAGACTGGCCGGACAACTACAAGTGTTACCACCCCGAGCTTCTTCTCAACACAAGGGTATCTGAATACTTCCCTGGTCATTTAACCTGTAATATTACTCTTGTTATTATCATCTCCGTGTCAACGACGGCAGTTGTTGTCCTAGCTATCATGCTTCTGTGCTACATTTCCAATGGTCCATGGTACATTAAAGCCACATACCAGATCATCAGAGCCAAGTACAGGGCCCATAAAGAAGGTTCAGGTCAGACTGTGGACTACACCTTTCATGCTTTCATTTCTTACAGCCACTCGGATGCAGAGTGGGTCCGAGACCAGCTGCTCCCTTGTCTAGAGAATGCTAAGCCTCCTTACCGCCTCTGCATCCATGAAAGAGACTTCATTCCAGGGAAGTGGATCATTGACAACATCATTGAGAACATTGAAAGTAGTCGTAAGGTACGTCCACACACATTTATGTTCTTCGAAGATGCCTTTTTACAAAAGATACATACAGTGTCAACAATTCTGAAACAAATGTAATACAAGCCCTGTTGGATAACAAGGATTAGCCAGAATTTCTTATAGAAGAGGCTGCACCATAAGGATGCATTTGTTTGTTTACAAATACAGTAAATATTGTGAAATATAATCATTTGTTTTCTATTTTAACATATTTTAAAATATTTTTCAGCAGCCATTACTCCAGTCTTCAGTGTCACATAATCCTTCAGAAATAAGTTAATGAGTTAAAAAGAACATTCATCTTTTATCTACAAATCGTTTGTAAAGAAATGTAAAAGTCTTTATACTGTAACATTTGATCAATTTAATAATGAATTATTGCTGAATAAAAGAAATAAACTTCTTAACTGTTTTTCACACTATATTCAAATATATTTTATATTTTGCAATATTACTATGCAGTGTAACGTTGTCTTGCAATTGCAGCTTTGTTTATATTATTGGCTTCATATTCTACAATGTGATTTTTATTTCTTATTGTAACTTTCTAATTTATTTATTTTTTCTGATGTGGAAATGGGCTTCCATATACAATATATATATTTTTTAATTAAATCAAAAAGACAAATCTGAAGTGCTGAAGCAGTTTATAAGTTCCCAAAACTCAAATATGTTAGACCAACACAGACAGCATCCTAACTTGGTTTCTCATTATCAAGGTAATCTTCGTGTTATCGCGGAGCTTTGTGAACAGCGTGTGGTGCAACTACGAGCTCTACTTCGCCCAACAACGGGCCATTGGAAAGACGTTCAGTGATGTGATTCTGATCGTGAAGGAGCCCATTGATCCCACTTCTCTTCCCAGTAAATTCTGCAAGCTCAAAAAGATGCTCAGTACCAAAACCTACCTGGAGTGGCCCCAGCAACCCACAGAACAGAGCTTTTTCTGGGTCCAGCTGAGGAGTGTTTTGGGGAAACCAAACGTAATAAGACAGCGCACAACCAGCCAGCATAGCCGTCTGTCTTCAGTGAGATCTGTTTCTCTGATAGAACTGCCGCAGAACCAGAATTCTGCAAATAAGAAGGGCGAAGACGAAGATCAGCCCTTTAATAGATGTCAACAAACTTTGACAGAACTTGCTTGAAAGACATAAATAAGGTTATCTGTGGCCTGAGATGACCAGATAGAACTTTTTTTCCCCTATATATTCAGAATATGACATGCACTATAATAACAATGACTGTTCTTCAATGATGTTCAGCTAAGGTTTGTCTATACCGGTTTGTCTGACTCATTGGTGGCAGAAGGACTGGAAAAGGTTCATTCTGACTCATAGATTCAGTCAGTGAGCAAAACAAACTACCAGATAGATCTAGACAGTGATTTACTGACATAGTTGACCATGACATACACAATGACACACAAGCTCACTCTGATAATCAATACAGTTCTGTTTACTTTAGTATGCAAGTATACTTATCTTAATTAAGGTAGTGAACTGCAATACTGTTCAATTACCATATGTCTACTGAAACAAGTCATTAATTCAATAAAATTGTGTTACTCTTGGCTCAGAAAGTATAGAATAGAATCAGTATAGAATTATTTCATTAAATCATGTTTTAAGATTAATTTTTTTAATTCATTTGTAAATACAGACTATATTCAGTTTTAATTCCTCTATTTTCATCCCTTCTTTGGCAGACACTTAAATGTATTTATTTTCTTACACCCATGTCACATAAATGTATTTCACTACATAATGATTTTATGTCTGTTCTATAGTTGTAAAGCATTAGTCATAATGTATAAATATAAATATATAATACTGAACAGATGGATGCTTGGAAATAAACAAGAAGCTATGACACATCCACCTTATCCTCTTTGCAGCCTCGCACGCCATTTCTAGCTTCTCAAGTGATTTTATTTTTATTTTTTTGGGTGGAAACATTCAGAGCAATAAAAAATGTGCTGGATGTTTACTTTGTTACACTACTTAGTGTTGTTGTGGTTACTGCATTTATCCTTTTTTTTTCTCTGTAGACCTAAACAGTTACTGATTTTTTTTACACACAAAAAAATGGAACTAGAATTAATATATTAATGATATCTTAAATTATATTCAGTCACATTTATTTGGTAATGAAATACCAACTTGTGCTGCCACAAACATACTGTAGCTCACTCCACCAATCCACCTCATAACATAAAACATCAGATTCCTTTAGCCTGACATAGATATCATTTCACTTGGATTAAACCTAGATTGTAATGAACATGAGTTATTTGTAAGCAAGTGAGATCTGAGACTGAACAATGCTGAGAATTCACCTAGTTGGTCTCAAGAGAGCCAGGTTTCAAGTGTCAACACATACCTGTACCTTCCTTGACAAGTCAGGAATCATCCAAATCAATGTGAATTCATTTGATATTTTTCTTGATTAGTGTATAATCTAGAATAAATATTCTTTTCTGTTTGTATTGATTGACAAAATGCTTTTGACTGGTAGGCCTATCACTAATCAAGAAAAATATCAAATGAATTCACATTGATTTGGATGATTCCTTTTGCTTATGTGTCCCAATCAACCTGAAATATATAAAATATACAAAAAGATTATATTTTTGCATAGTTACAGCTTTATTTGATTAAATTAACGTGAGATATCACATGATTTATTTGAGTAGATCCTCATGAGAAGACCTTCGATTGCATGAGCGTGCGTGGTGACATCATTAGACGTGGGGCTGCGGTTGGAAGAGGCTCCGCCTCCGCTTTTGCTAATTCCCCCGCACAGGTGAATGGGCGCTATTTAAAGAGCACATCTTTTCAAACGCTTGGTAGGCCTACCACTTCTTCTGGTTTAGGTAAGTTAATAACGTTAACTGTTTGTTTTTAAAGACTTCAAATGTTATGCTGATTACAATAGCTTTCAGAAAATAGTGTTTATAGAACTACATTGTTGAAAATGAGACGTTTAAGGTTAAAATCCTTATAATAATAATTTAATGATGTAAAATGTTAATATATGTGATGAGAGCATTTTTATTTAAGAATTATTACTTAAAACATAAATAACTCAATGTTTTACGGATAAGGCAGTGTTTGCCTTTTTAGGCAAGACATTTACTGTGACCAATATAGGTTGTTCTTGTAGGCTACCAACTGTAGACTAATTAATGGGATGGGAAGTTACAATTAACTTTAAAATTGCATTTAAAATGAGAGTTGCATTGTTTTAGACCGTGATCTGATGTTAACTTCAAATGTTAGTGTTAATGTCTGCAATGACAGATTGTATGCGACTTAATAGCCGTCTAAAATGCATGGCTTAATGGTGGATTAACAGTCTCAGAGCCTTTAGTTCATACAAAAAGCGAATTTAAATAATTGATGCATATCTGTCTTCCCTCTCTCTAATGATAGTCATCAGCCTGCCAGTGCCAAAAGGCCTGGTTGTTCACAGATATTAGATCCCTCAGTGCTGTGTAACTCCAGTCTTTGGGGTCCCGTGTGCAAATGCATTAAAGAATGCATTGGATGAATAGAGACAATGCACTTAAACTAACACATAGTCCACTAACACACCTGGCTAGATCTTCACGTGTTTAAAAGTGAAATGGTAGACTTGGATTTTGCTTAATTTTTATTTTTTTTGTATTTTTGCAGATAATACTTTGAGAAACAACAACATGGTTTCGAAACTGGAAAATGCAATGGAAGGCCTCATTAAAGTCTTCCACACATACTCTTCCAAAGAAGGAGATAAGTACAAGCTAAGCAAAGCCGAGCTAAAGAGCTTGCTTCATGGAGAACTTGGTGACTTTTTAGCAGTAAGTTCTAGCCACATTAAGTTGAATTAACATGTATGGCTGATGTGCATAATTGAAGGAACATTGTGAATGACTGTGTCTGTCTCTGTCCTGTTGTAGGCGAGTAAAGACCCCATGGTTGTGGAGAAGATCATGTCTGATTTGGATGAGAACCGAGATGGAGAGGTGGACTTTCAGGAGTTTGTTGTGCTGGTGGCTGCTCTCACAGTGGCATGTAATGAATTCTTTGTAGAGAGCATGAAGAATTAAATGTTCTTCTATGTCTCCCTTCAGCTGCATTTTGTAAGTGTCATTTATCAAAAAAATAAATACTAGTGACATGCAGACTAATGTGTATGTGTTGGGAAGCAAACTATCAAGAGTGTACAAGATGCAATTTTTGTTCATAGCAGTGTTTCTCAACCAGGGGGGCATAAGCTTACAAAATCATTTACAGTAATACGAAATGACCATTAAAATAAGCTAAAATGCATAGATCTCAAAATATAAACTGACGTTGACTTTTTACGAATGTCATTCTTACCAGCAGGATTCCCAGGAAAACCTAGATGTATGAGGGAATTTTTAAAGTGATTTCTAGACCTGGAAAAGTAATGGAAATAAAATTCTAAAAGGTCACGCAAATTTAATACACGTTATTTGAAGTGCTCATATTTTATTAAATATTTTGGTAGAAATTGATATTTGAGAGAAAACATTTAAAACCCTGTAATACAAATTGCTAGGAAAGTTGTGTAAAAACATAAACCCAGGAGAACATTCAGTTATTGAAACTTTTTGAATTATAGAATAAATTATAATTATTTTTTGCAATTATAACTTAATACATTGCCACTCATAGTTTCTATTTTTTTTTAATTACAGCAGGAGTACCAAAAATATTGTCTTGAATTTTGTCTTAAGAGTGAGTGCCATCTATAGGCTATAAAAAAGCAATATCAGCCTTTTCATTGAACAGTATTTTATATACAGCAGATATAATATTCATACACTTGTCTGAATGATTCTTAAATGTCTTTTGTAATAGAGGTGAAGACACCACATGATGGCAGCTTTTCCCAGTGTGAAATAATTCTGTGCCTTAAAATAAATGGAAAAACAACCTTGTACAGCACATCTATTTGATAACTAAGGAAAAAAAGCAAATCAGTTTGAGTGTCATGTCTTTTTTATTTATGTGTATATACATATTACAAAATCACATATTAAGATTAGAATTCGTAAGAATTTCCCTCTGTAATTCAGACAAAAATGAATTTAAAATGTGACAACTTTTGCTTATGAGTGAAAAGTATGGGAGGGGAAAAAAAATGACTAAACAATGGCCCATTAATGGGGTCACTCTGGAAAACAGAAAATAAGACGTATAATTTCAGTTCCAAAATGTCTGGTTTGTGTGGCAGTTCATTTATGGCCATTTCATTCATATGTTACTGTAAATCTAATTATGTGGTTGATACAGAACTTGGGTTTGAATATTTGGTGTGTTATTTCACTCAGCTTTGGTCTTGACGGCCACCAGTACCAGGTTTCGTGGGGAAAAAGCAGCATCAAAGAGTGGGATGAGTTCACTTATAAAACCTAAATGTGAAAATACAAAGGTTTTACCCGTTCTGTACTATGTAAAATACACTGTAAATAATATAAATAATAATCCAAAATTACACTTATTTATGCAACCAAAATTAAAAAAAATATATATATAATGGTGTCAAAATAAAATACTTTAGACCAATTTCTCATGAGTGACTGGCTCTGTGACACATACCTCTCTCCTGCAGGAAAATCATTCTGTCCAGTAACACTAGAGTCTCCACCACAGGTGCCAGGAGAAGAACCAGGCTGAAATACACCACCACTTTACCCTGGTGCGCTAGCATTGTATCCACACAGACAGAGTCATATGGGAGATCAGCGGGAAGGCCCACCCGTGGCAATGCCAAACGAGCATACCTGTGATAAAACACAAAACAATAGTATAATGCAACAGTCTAGTATCTCAGATATATTTTCAAATAAGCCAGTTTAAAGTATGATTGAGATTTTGACTTTAACTCTTTATTTCTTCCTGTTCCAGGAACTGAAGTGCAGGAGTGAGTCACAGATTTGCCAGTTCTGTAAAGATATTAATATTATCAAATGTCGTGATAAAGAAAAACTAACTCAGAAAATGACAGTGCGTGGGCTTTCTTAACGGTCTGAACTCCCGGTCTGCGCATATCGGGCCTCTCCGCTCTGATGATGCTTTCTAAGATGGCTCTGTAGCAGTGTGTCCGCAGTAACCCGCTCTCCTCTCTCAACCGTTGGAGATAGTCCTCTATTGCATGACATGCTCCCTCTCGTGCCTTGTAGGACAATTGGTGCCCTGGTAATCCGCGTACCCAGTCACTCATTGGATAACCATATTCTGAACAGGAATCCGCCACTGGGATGTCTGAAGGAAACGAGGGCTGGAATACCCCTGGAGGGTTTGGGTTCTCCTGGGTTGAGATTTTCATGTAACAGCAAGCCACAGACGTGATGACCTGAACCGGAGGGCAGTTGGTGAAATGGCGCAGAAGTGTAGAGCTGAGGTCTCCACAGGCGTGAAGACCTGTAAGGACAAAACTACCCAGTTCTTTGGCACCACAATCAGTAACTGGTATGCTTTTACAGGTAAGAATTCCGGTTGCCATTCCTGATGGAAAAGCCCCAATGTTTACTTGGGCTACAGAGTCTGAAATATTTAGGTGAGTTTTTTGAGCCTGAGGAGTATTTTGTAACTCTGCCCTGGTTTGGCATGAATGAGGCTTCGGATGCAGATCTTCCACCCTCTGTTTCTTTTCATTTGGCCCAGTGGTTGGTCCAATACTACTATCACTTTCACTTGCTGTCACAAGTTGCTGAATGAAGACATCCCATGAAGCCTGTGGGTTGACCCAGCCCAACACATGACGAGGAGAAGGACCAGGTTCAGAATGCAGACCTTGAGCTTTTCCTGACTACAACAGAAACACAGATTAGAAATATCACAGCACATCCAAAAAACAAACAAACTGTGGGTCACAGTAGGACATACAAAATAAAAATAAAACCTGGTCAGAGTGATAATACAAGCTGAAAAAAAAATCAATATGAAGTAATATCAATATATAAGGAGGTTAAAGGAACAATGTATATAATTTCAAGGACATTTTTTAAATATAATGTAAAATTTAATATATAATATTTATGAGGGTCATACCCTTTGGTTCTCTTTGGTGAGTGCCAATAGTAGCTGTCTTTCAAATTTGTTAGCCATAGAAACAAGGTTCGGATCAGCCTCAATTCCAGTAACATCTAGGCCGAGTCCAAAAGACAGAAACCGTGTCAAATGGCCCTGGAGGGATAGATCTAATTAAAATAGGTAATTTGCATATTAAAAATATAAAGATTGGCATATTTAAAATAACAAAATGAAGCAAGACGTTACTGTACCTGTCCAGACCCAACATCAACCACACAGTTACAGTTAGCCTGATCACACAACTTCTTAACCAGCTAGGAGAGTACAACAGAAGAAACATCTTTAAATAATCTTTGATGTATCAAATAATCTTATTGGAGTGTTGTTTCTTTCATAATGACATTCAAAATCTTTCCACATTGACATTACATGCATTATATTGTACCCATACCGTGCCTAGGCGGCAGATTTCGTGCTGCTTCTTGGGCTTGACATGTTTACGGAAAATGTGTCCTAACAAAGAGCTCTGACTCTGGTTGGACTGAAACTCTGTCACTGCTGCACCTGCGTCCTGACTGTGCCCACCTGGTGCTTTACGTGGAAACGACAGCACATGTGCTGCTGTCCGCAGTGCCAGTAAAGACAGAGGCCACACAGATGGGTACCTAAAAGACAAAATACCCTTTCGAAATTACTTCCAATAACGGGCTTACTCTATAAAATAATTGTATTTAAAAAAATGATAAAAGTTAATTTGTTGAACTTTTCAAAAAGAAGTAACTAATTCAGTTCTATGTAATATTAATTCATTTTAATGTTTGAGTTTACATTTGTAGAATACAGCGTTAACATAGATGTACTAAAATAATTCTAACTAAAAGTGAAATAGAAAATGATAAAAACTATACAGACATGTTAAAAACTATACTTTAAAACTTTAATTTAAATTAAAATTAATATAATAGTACATCAATGATACCAAATAACACTAAAATAAAAAAAGGTATTATGTTCAGCACTTGATGTCCAATGTAAAATATGGGACAAAAAACAAAACTAATTTTGGCAGATGCTTTCATCCAGAGTGACTTTTCATTGCATTCAAGATACATTGTATCACTTCATGCATTCCATGATAATCAAAACCTTGACCTTGGTGTTGCTTGAGGCATTTTCTTCTGTTTGAGAACACTGAAATATGAGACTTTCGTTTTCAACTTAGTCACTACATTTATTATTATTATTTTGATGACTTACTGTTTTAAGATGTGTAAATAGTCCTGTGTTCAAATCTTTAATAGTAGTTGTGTACATCTGTTAATCTCAAAGCATCTTCTAAACGACAATGCTCTTGATATATTGCAAAGCAATGTTATGACTTTGTAACGTAATCTTACTTTAAGGCAATGTGTTGTTAACAACTACAGACAGACACACAGAATTCACTCATTTTACCGCCTGTCCTCAATCTCTTTATCCAGCAGCAGATCAGCGATCTGTGGGGGTGTAAGATCACCGAGGGCTTCCTGCCAGCTCACAGGCAGGGTATCCCACAAACTTTCACTGAAGAACTCCTGTGTGGACAGAGAGAAACACCGATAGATAGACTTTCACATGTATATTTCAGTATACTCGCGCATGCTCAGCTGCTCAGGCTTAAATGTGCGGAATTATTCGTTTACTGTTACACTTAATCACTCACACTTGGAATCTGGACGAACGTTAAACATAGAAGTTCATAAAGCACAAACACTGAAAAAGTACAATACGTTGTTGATTCATTACTATTATGTAGGAGTCTGATATGCGTCTGTAGGTTGACAGGAGCGATGTCAGCTTTTCGGCTAGATCTCTCTGCTCCTGCGCTGAAAAGGTCGCCACAACCATTTTTATAACATTCAAAAACACCATGCAGATTAAACTGGGTGCACTTTAATACTACGAGTAGTCATTGCATTGAGAAACTTAATTTTGAATGTAATCTGTGTTTTCTGTTTACATGTAGCAATCCGACCACACGTGTTCGCGAAGAGCGCCGCCTACCAGTGATGTCCGATTCGTGAACAAAACAATGAATCGGTTGAACTGATTCAATGAACAGGCAGGAACAATTTGTTCGCGAGTCAGAGTGAATCGTACTTGATTGCGAAAACTTTTGCGAAAATTGTTTATCGTTCTTTCAAAGAAAAAAAACCCATAAAAACCATAATGTATATACTTTATGTTTTTTTAAAGTTTAAGCTATTTTAGTAAATTAAGTAAAATGAATGAAAATGAATAGTGGCCGCTAGCTGAAATTAAATGTTATTTTTAACGTTTATATTATTTCAAGTAACGGACATGTTTTTTTATGGATTTAGCAAAAATCAAACCTAAATGGGAGTTATATAGGCTTACTGTTAAATCCTGCAACAAACTGAACTGGGACACCCCACATCCAAAAACGTAGTAAACAGACCAAAATGTGCTTATCATTACACATGGCTTTTTTCTTCTTCTTTTTTTTCGGAACTTTCTCTAATTAGTACTTCATCACTTACATTGAATCGCAGAATCAGGTTTGATCCGGTTCTTTAAAGTGAGTTGTTCGTAAGCTTCGAACTTCCCATAACACTCCGACCCGGAAGTGCATGTATTCATGCGGTGTGCTTGGCTTGAACACAGTAAAAGGAAAAAATATCAAAGATCGCCTTTTGGGGGCAAATAATGGTATGTATCCGGCAATTCTATCCGTCATAGAGTCGCACAATTTATTTCGGTGTACACAGTGTGATACTTAACTTAATCTCGATCATGGAAATGTGTTTAAGATTTTTCCGTGATTGTACAGTTGAGTTAAGCCATTGATCACACGGACTAAAATTATTAAGAACAAAAGTGAAAATGTCACGTCTATCTACCTGGTTATTCAAATATAATATATCCCCGTTTAATGTATGTTTATCCCATATTGTAAAGTGATGCTAACTTAGTTACTTAAAAACCATTGTTTATAACAGGGGTTTTCATTCTTTTAGATACCACAGATTAAAATTTTAAATGCAGCTATATATTTTAATGTATAATGATCCCATTTATAATGTGAAAATGTAATATTATATAAATGTTTGTGTAAAATATTTTTGGAAAATATTTAGTATTGTGCTTCAGTGCTTTAATGTTATTTATTTCAATATTTGTTATTATTAATGTATTTATTGTAATATTTCTATTTAATTAGTTATATCTAATGTTTATTATTTATTTACGTTAAAAATATATATACTGTTGTTCCTCTGAACTGTTTTACAGACCCCTGTTGGGGGTCCTCAGACCCTAGTTTGAAAACCCCTTGTTAAAAATCTTAAACAGACAAATTATGTTATTAAAATCATTTTGTGTGATCCCATTACAACATTGTTAGTTCTTGTCTTAACAGTCATTGTTCTTTTCTCTCTATTTAAGAGTGACAACTTCAAAAAGACACCGGTTATAATCAACCTTTGAGAGTGAATAAGAATGTCAGGAATTATGTTGAACCTGGTTTGTGAGCCTGGTGCTGGAGGCAAATCAGGTAAAAACAGAGGAAATACCAAACATGGTCGTTTCCTTGGAAGGAGACATTACCTGGAACACAAGGGTTTGTTAAAAGAGAAACAAAATAAAAAGCGAAAGAAAAATATCCAGCAGCAAAAGAAAAACAAGTTAAAAAATGCACAGCTCAACGGAGGAGATAGATCAACCCCAGATGCTATTTTTCCTAAATTTACCTCTTGTCTGCCTAATAAGACCAATGAGCCGCCTAGTTCTGCAAATACAATTTCCCAGCAGTCCACATTTTCATTTCCATCCACTGCCAGCACATCTCAGAGGGACCCGACACACCAAGCAGCACCCCGCACCCTCGGACCATTAAAATACGTGGCATTGGACTGTGAGATGGTGGGAACAGGACCGAAGGGGTGTCACGGTGAACTCGCACGTTGCAGTATAGTTTCTTACGACGGTGATGTTATTTTTGATAAATTTATCAAACCCGTCAATCCTGTGACAGATTTCCGCACTCGCTATAGTGGGGTCAGGAGGCAGGATTTATTCAATGCCACACCCTTCCATCAGGCACAAAAAGAGGTATGAAATCAAATCTTTACTCAAATGATCATGTTACAGTGCATTTATTTATATAGTACTTTTTATATACACTTTTATCAAGCAAATCAACTTTTTTTTTTTTTGCCATTCTTGAGCTACATGAACATTGCAGCCCTCCAAATATATGTTATGAAAGCTTTTATATAAAGTCAGGCTTTCTTTTATTTTTTTTAAATCACAGAATGTTTTTTTTTTGTGGACATTATATTCCCAGTGGATCAGTAAAACTATATCCATAAAAACGTATTGAAATGTTAAAACTGTTTTCTGATTTAAAATTATGCATGCACAATATATCTGTAATAGTACCAAATCAGTTATCAGCCAATATCAGATCTTTTTTAATTGATTGGTGTTGTCTATTTAATTGTTCATGTACATTTCCCCCATTTTTACATTTAGATCACCTTTGCCATCATCTGATACATTAAACTCATAGCAAATATCCATTTTTTTATACTGTACATTATTATTTTGCTATGCCCAAATTCATCTGTAGCATTTAAATTGATTGATTTTAGTATTTAGGGTTTTTTATTTATCTATTTTTATTTATTTAGTCAAAATATTCTTGTTTTAGTAACCGACTATAATGTGAAAATAATTATCAGCTTCTCATTATCAGCCCAAATTTTCATATCAGTTAATGCCTAATTGAAATGCTTAACTAACTGCATTACATCTCGTTTATTCAGTGTGCTTAAAATAAACTAACCGAGTAGCCTATTGACAAACCAGTAATAGTCTGATTAGTCTTAAATATGTTTTGCACACAGATCTTGAAGATATTAACTGGGAAAATGGTTGTGGGCCATGCCATCCATAATGACTTCAAGGCCTTAAAATATTTCCATCCTGCTTGCCAAACACGAGACACAGCGCGGATTCCACTGCTAAACCAGAAAGCTGGACTGCCCGAGCATCAAACTGTGTCTCTGAAGAGGCTCACTAAAGCTATCCTCGGCAAGGACATACAGGTGGGTTTAACTCAGCACAGAACGTTGTAATGTGGCACAGTGGATGTCATTTTCACCTGTGCCACAAAGAGTTCTTTGAGGAGTTCAGCTGTCAGACATTTCAAAAGCAGCTCTTGAATCCTAGTATTGAGAGTCAGACTATTTTTATATATGAAAATAAGAACAGGCTTTCAGTTTTTTCCACTGAGAAACTCTTCTTACATTTTCAGACAGGGAAGAGAGGCCACTCGTCAGTAGAAGATGCCAAAGCCACCATGGAGCTGTTCAAAGTAGTGGAGACTACATGGGAGCAAAAACTCACAGCTCTCAGCCTTTCAGCTAAAGCAATGGATCTAGCTCTGAATCAAAAATGATTTGATTTTTTTAAAAGATACGTTTTTTAACTTGACACCTTTTATATCAGCTAAACTTCTTAGCAATGCTTGAGTTGAAATACCACTAGGGGGCTCTATAGTTTCCATGTAGAAAGGTATTTTAAGTTAACTTGGTTAAATTGGTTCAGTTGCTTTGAAGAAAGTGTTAAGTTGCAAAGATGTTGGATACTATGCTAACTGTACACATACATTTTTGTGTTCTGTTTAGAATCTTTACAGTAAGTAAAAAGAAAAACTGCTCTTACAGTTCCTCTCTCTCTCTGTCTGTTTGTCTTTCTGAAGCCTGACGAACAGGACGAGTCAGCAGTCTTCTACTGTGAATTCAACACCACCACATGAATTACTGCTTCTCCTGTATTTAACTGTCCAGATGTACAGGGCCTCATCTGCCATCCTTGAGATTAGTCAAAGCTCTTTTCCCTCCAAACCCACTCAATCATCAGTCAGTCTGTGTTTAAGGATCTGGTCGCACCACTTTGGTGATGTTTTGGGAAGCAGTCAAATCTTCCTTGCCCACCAGTTTCCCAGCTACTGACATGCTTGTGATTTTCAGCCTTATATGGGATTCTCTTTTGCACAGTTCCTTAATAAAACAATAAAGCGCACACACACAATCCGTGGTGAAGGTCAAAGAAAACAAATTTGTATAAAGGAGATTTGACCGCACACTCACTTGCAAATAGTTTATTTCACTAACGTTCTGGCAACAAGCCTTTGTCAAGGTGTGACACAACCAGAAATGTTCTAACATGCTTTATACTTAAGAACAATACTTAAAATGCATACTCTAACCTCACTTTTTGCATCTTTTTTTTTTTGCACTATTAAGAATAAGTTATCTTGAAAAAAAGAATTGAACTTTTTTTCTTTACACATTTTTCAAAGAGTTTTTCAGATGTCTACTTGAGTGGACAGTATGCATTTGTTTTTTACTGAAGTGATACTGTATTAAACATAATACAGTAATAACACAGTAATACTGTGTGTATTTAAAATCATATGAAAACTAAAATATATACAAAAAATATAATACAGCTTAATTTATTGCAAACGGAATTGATTTTGTTCCCGTTTGGCCAGCATAGAAGAACTTCATACAAGTTGAGCTTCATGTGTATCAGAATATGAGGATGTGATTTCCTCAAAAGATCTCTACAACCGATGAAGGTACAACTCTGGAAACGCTCACACTCCCTTTAGTCTACCAGAGTACGTCGATTTACCCCATTATTAGCTGGTAATTCAGATTATGTTCAAAATGGACACATTTCTACTGTAGCTCACCTCTCTGAGAAAACATCAGACTAAAATCTACATTGATCTATTGATGTTTTCAGACTGGATAAATTAGCGATTGGGTGTTGGGGTGGTAACGCATTGCATAATCAGATTACTTTTTGATGTAACGTGTAAAGTAACGTGCATTACGCAATTAATTACTTTTTGATGTAATGAGTAATGCAAGTAATGCACATTATGTAATCGGATTACTTTTTTAATGTAACTGCAAATTACATTGTAATAACACAAATACATTTATGTACAGCCAAAAAAGTTTCTGCAGATTAAGTATTTTCAAGAACAACAGTCACAGTAATAGTATGAGTGAAAAAATAGCTAGTGATGCATGATGTCCTATTTAGTGGACAGATGATAACTCAGAACTTCCTCCCAAACTAAAATCAATACTTGGAAAGTTAACAATATGACTCCCTAGATGTTACTTGATGTTACAACATTGTTTTTTTTTGTGTGTGTTTTTTTTTTTTTTACCAACAAGAGTCTCCTAGGATAGAAGGAATAGATGGATATCATGGAGCAATTTGCCATTTCATACTGGCCATATTTCATATTTGT
>CM060631.1:14206799-14271799 GCA_030578275.1 Meda fulgida
TACATTACTAACTACATTTTTTAATGTAATTTGAACGAGTATGTATACGATTCAGTAAAGAACTACAATTTGTAAGTAATCTACTCAGCACTATTATATTATTGGATGTGGATATAAGGTTGAATTGAGTCTTGTCAAATGCCATTTTTACATTGTGCTGATTTTAGTGACTCTAGCAAATTTAAGATCTTAATATTGTGCCTGAGACTAAAGGCTTTGTAAACACAAATATTAGAGGTGGTTGTACAAGTGAGATATCTGCAGCACACCTGCTGGATGATTTTGCTTTGTGGAGCAAACTAAGCAGAAATCCAGGTGCCAAATGTAGCATGAGAGACATGATTCATGAGTACCTGTTTGGTCTACATTTGCAGTTATTCCAGTGCTTACACGATTACAATTAAACTTTATTCTATTGATACAGAGTGGGAATCTGCAGTGTGTTTTCAGATGTAAAATTACAGCACTTTATTTAGCCTTTAATATTCACCGTGGTTCAGCTTGTTTCCTAACCCATCGCTCAAATAGGTGTAACAGCGCTCATGTCAGTCGATGTGTGAGTGTTTTTCAAACGGTTATAGGATGAAGATCCTTTATACCATCTGTCAAATTGTTAAACTGTTTGAGTCCTGCTGTGAGGTATCCAGGCATCTTCTTTTCTTTTTCAAGTTGTGAAAAAAAAATCTATATATACACTCACCTAAAGGATTATTAGGAACACCATACTAAAACTGTGTTTGACCCCCTTTCGTCTTCAGAACTGCCTTAATTCTACGTGGCATTGATTCAACAAGGTGCTGAAAGCATTCTTTAGAATGTTGGCCCATATTGGCCCATAGCATCTTGCAGTTGATGGAGATTTGTGGGATGCACATCCAGGGCACGAAGCTCCCGTTCCACCACATCCCAAAGATGCTCTATTGGTGACTGTGGTGGCCATTTTAGTACAGTGAACTCATTGTCATATTCAAGAAACCAATTTGAAATGATTTGAGCTTTGTGACATGGTGCATTATCCTGCTGGAAGTAGCCTTCAGAGGATGGATACATGGTGGCCATAAAGGGATGGACATGGTCAGAAACAATGCTCAGGTAGGCCGTGGCATTAAAACGATGCCCAATTGGCACTAAGGGGCCTAAAGTGTGCCAAGAAAACATCCCCCACACCGTTACACCACCACCACCAGCCTGCACAGTGGTAACAAGGCATGATGGATCCATGTTCTCATTCTGTTTACGCCAAATTCTGACGCTACCATCTGAATGTCTCAACAGAAATCGAGACTCATCAGACCAGGCAACATTTTTCCAGTCTTCAACTGTCCAATTTTGGTGAGCTCTTGCAAATTGTAGCCTCTTTTTCCTATTTATAGTGGAGATGAGTGGTACCCGGTGGGGTCTTCTGCTGTTGTAGCCCATGCGCCTCAAGGTTGTGTGTGTTGTGGCTTCACAAATGCTTTGCTGCATACCTCGGTTGTAATGAGTGGTTATTTCAGTCAAAGTTGCTCTTCTATCAGCTTGAATCAGTCATCAAGGAATAACATCAACAAGACATTTTCGCCCACAGGACTGCCGCATACTGGATGTTTTTCCCTTTTCACACCATTCTTTGTAAACCCTAGAAATAGTTGTGCGTGAAAATCCCAGTTACTGAGCAGATTGTGAAATACTCAGACTGGCCCGTCTGGCACCAACAACCATGCCACGCTCAAAATTGCTTAAATCACCTTTCTTTCCCATTCTGACATTCAGTTTGGAGTTCAGGAGATTGTCTTGACCAGGACCACACCCCTAAATGCATTGAAACAACTGCCATGTGATTGGTTGATTAGATAATTGCATTAATGAGAAATTGAACAGGTGTTCCTAATAATCCTTTAGGTGAGTGTATGTATATATGCCTTCACTTATATTTAGTATCTTTTTTGGAATAAAAATGAATTATTTCCTCAAATTATTTAGCTGTACTCTCTTTCAATCATCATAGCCAAAATACTTGCCTGAACCCCTGCAGGACACATCTGACCTAATTTAACTGTACAGCGCTCATGTCCCGTCTTGATCACCCCAATGTGAAGAGTAAAGGGTCACTTGTGATAAACCACTGAGAAAGTAAAACAGGATGGGATTTTTGCATTCCCAGAAGAATTTTTTTTGATGTTGCATAGTTTCTTCATTTGATTCATACTTTAATGTCACTTTTTCCCTTACATTTGTTATATATATATATATATATATATATATATATATATATATTAATTATGTTACTATGTTCAGATCTAAGTAGATTTTTTAAATGATTTTAAACATGCATCTTCATATATAAAGCAAATTTAGCTTTTGCAGCTGGTAGAAAAATAAAACCCTGTCTTTCTATAAATAGTAACTTTTTGCAATAAGATTCAGTTTGTCCATTATTAACTTCTATTTTTTTTAAGTATTAGTATTTATTTAACTATTATATTATATTATAGTTCCTTTAAAAAAGTAACTTTTATTAATTTAGGTTAATGGCAATATATACAGTACTGTTCAAAAGCCTTTTTTTAAAAGAAATTAATACTTATTCAGCAATACTTATCCTTACTTATCCTTCTTCAGCAAGGATGCATTCAATTAATCAAAAGTGACAGTAAAGACATGTTATAGTGTTACAAAGGATTTCAAATAAAGTCTCTTTTTCAGAGATCCTTTCATCAAAGAATTCTGACAAAAAATTGTAACAGTTTCCACAAAAATATACGCAGAATATTGATAATAAATATTTATTGATCATCAAATCAGTATAATAGAACGATTTCTGAATGATTAAGTGACATTGGAGTAATAGCTGCTGAGAATTCAGCTTTGCCATCACATGAATGAAGTTATTTTTAATTGTAATAATAATTCACAAAATTACTGTATTTATCATCTAATAAATGCAGCCTTGGTTGAGCATAACTTCTTTTAAGAACTTTTAAACAAAACACATACTTTTATATGGTAGTGTATGTTGTTGTTCATTGAAAATGTATGTTTGGTAATAATATATTATTGATAATTACTGAGTTATAAACACTGGGTTGTAGCGCAAATTATTTAACCATTTTGTTATTCTTCCATTTATATATAGCGGCTTATGAATCAGAAGTGCCCCAACAATCACAGGAAAAATGGCTTGCTTTCGCCTTCATAAGGTGAAATGTTTTGTGTTCTTTATTTTTACGTTTTTTTTTCTGGTTTAGTGCAGATCCATTCTCTACAGATTCTTACAGTGTTCAGAGAATGGCTGTATGCTTGGCTAGCCAGATCTACAACTGCCTGCTTGGCTAAAAACACCTCAGACCTCTGCAGCCAGGGAGAATTATTCTCTCTGTCTCTCTCTGTGTGAGTTCCGGTCGGTCTGTGTTTCTGGGGACAGTGCTGTTGCCCCGGGTGATGGACGAAGTCACAGAGAGTCATGCGAGGTTAGAAATGGCTTGAGTTTGAGGGTGGGTGTGTCACTGAGAGAGAAGAAAGTGCAAGGGTATAGCATGACCAAGCTAACAGACAACACATGGAAAAGTAAAGGAAAAAATGGGGAAAATGCAAAAAAGAGCAGCATTCCACTGAGAACGATGGGTGAGGGAAAGTATGTCTGCTTTGTTTTACCATCCCTTGACTGAGAGTTCATCCAAAAGATCCGGCATGGGCATAATATGGCAAACTAGTCCAAGACTAAAACCAAGTATTCATCAGGGAATTGTGAGCTTCTTATACTTTCTGTACAATCAATGTAAGAGAAATAAAAGTCATTCTGTATTCCAGACAGCAGGCGTCCGTGGAGATGCTTGCTTAAGCACTCTTGAGGTTGCTGGCCCCTGTCCTCCATGTTTGCCCTTGCAGCCATCTGGATTTACTTTTGGCCTATGGAAATTTTGCTGCGTCTGTTGATAATGTTCTCAAGAACAACAGATTACAAGATAAGGAGAGACACAGATCAAATACTTGCAGATACTTAAACAACAATGCAGCTTTGTTTAGTCCTTGGTGTTTCCTTTCTGGAAACTGACACAAAAATGATGTGCTACTCTAATTAATCCTGGAGATTAAAGTCCAAGTGCACTTTTAGAGGAGGTACAGTGAATTTGCAAACACACTCCTCCTCTATGGCGGTGACACACATTTGTGTATCCAACTACTGGTCAACCAGTTCATGCCAGTTTCCATCCATCTCTCTCTCTTTTCCTCTCAGGCGTACCGTTTCCATGAACCCATTACTCTACATCTCTAAAAAATGCACCATAGCGTCAGAACTTCCTGCTCTGGTGCGTCTGAGGATTTTGTGCCCAGAATTCAGCTTTTTCTGGGCTTTGTAGTTCCTGTCTTGTACTTACAGTAAACCACTTCTGTTGAACCTCTGGATCAGAGAGCTTAATTGGCCATATCTTTGGTGAACTTTTAAATTGAAAACAGGAGAAAAGGGTTATATCAAGGAAGTGTGCTGTGTAATTGTTGCTCTTTCAAGAAGATGCAAATCATACTGTTTATTTTTTATGTTAAAATGTGGATTCTGAAAAAAAAATTATAATAACAATATATATATACAGTGAGGAAAATAAGTATTTGAACACCCTGCTATTTTGCAAGTTCTCCCACTTAGAAATCATGGAGGGGTCTGAAATTGTCATCGTAGGTGGATGTCCACTGTGAGAGACATTATATTAAAAAAAAAATCCAGAAATCACAATGTATGATTTTTTAACTATTTATTTGTATGATACACCTGCAAATAAGTATTTGAACACCTGAGAAAATCAATGTTAATATTTGGTACAGTAGCATTTGTTTGCAATTACAGAGGTCAAACGTTTCCTGTAGTTTTTCACCAGGTTTGCACACACTGCAGGAGGGATTTTGGCCCACTCCTCCCCACAGATCTTCTCTAGATCAGTCAGGTTTCTGGGCTGTCGCTGAGAAACATGGAGTTTGAGTTCCCTCCAAAGATTCTCTATTGGGTTTAGGTCTGGAGACTGGGTAGGCCACGCCAGAACCTTGATATGCTTCTTACAGAGCCACTCCCTGGTTATCCTGGCTTTGTGCTATGTCATGTTGGAAGACCCAGCCTCGACCCATCTTCAATACTCTAACTGAGGGAAGGATGTTGTTCCCCAAAATCTCGCAATACATGGCCCCGGTCATCCTCTCCTTAATAGAGTGCAGTCGCCCTGTCCCATGTGCAGAAAAACACCCCTAAAGCATGATGCTACCACCCCCATGCTTCACAGTAGGGATGGTGTTCTTAGGATGGTACTCATCATTCTTCTTCCTACTTATTTGCAGCTGTATCATACAAATAAATAGTTAAAAAATCATACATTGTGATTTCTGGATACGTTTTTTTAGATTATGTCTCTGACAGTGGACATGCACCTACGATGACAATTTCAGACCCCTCCATGATTTCTAAGTGGGAGAACTTGCAAAATAGCAGGATGTTCAAATTCTTATTTTCCTCACTGTATACAGTATATATATATATATATATATATATACATACATAGCCTACAGTGGACATGTGTATACACATACATACAGTGTCGGGGTAACGCATTACAAGTAACGTGGTGTGTAATCAGATTACTTCTTTCAAGTAACAAGTAACACATTGTAACAGAGTCACCAGATCAGCACGCTCCGCCCACTCGTTCACTCTCCCCAGAATTCTGATTCCCTGCACCCGCACATCATCAGCAGACTTGGGAGGGTTACTTTAAAAATGTATTCCGTTACAGTTACAAATTACTTCATAAAAAAAGTATTCAGTAACGTAATCCAAGTACCACAATATGAAAGTAATGTAACTGATTACTTTTGGATTACTTCAAGGACAGATATTATTTTAAAAAACAACTTTTATTTATTAAGAATTTCACAGCCCTGAATAAATATTTATGTAAAGGACTATACAGACATCTAGTGGCTACAGTACATATTACAGATTATTTTGTTTTATTTTCAACTAACATGTAGGCTACAAGGAAATAATAAAAACACAACATTTAAAAATTCTACACAATCTACATATTCGTTTATTTTAAAATAGGCCTACATGTTGACTAAAGCCGTGATGTTTCTTAATTTGCCTGACTGAACTTGGGCCGTTACCTAGCAGCGAACATTGCGTTAAGTGAGACTAAGAAGAGATTATGAAAGGAATCTTCTTTAAAAACTAAATAGCAGCGGAATTTCCAAGAAATAAAAGCATTTTTACCCGTGGGCAGCATCGTTTCTAGCAGCAGTGATTCAATCTGTGTCTGAGGAGATTGTTGTAGAGAGCTGTTATTTTGCGCATGCACCAGCGGGTGGCACACGTGACTCGTGTCGTGAGTCATTAATCAAGCAACGCATAGTGTTATTATGCCAAAATACACATTTATTTAGTTTTAAATGAAACCATTGTAATCCTGAAAGTATTCCCCCTTTTTTCAAAAAGTAACTATAATCTGATTACTACGTTTTTTGACGTAACTGTAACGAATTACAGTTACTGTATTTTTGTATCCTGATTACATAACGGCGTTACATGTATTCCGTTACTCCCCAACCCTGATCATCAGCGCACAGTATATAGACTCTCTTCTCCTTCACTTCCTTGTCTGGTCATACAGACTCTACCCTGATACCTACCTGTACTTACCCACTTCAAGGATTCCTTACCTAAACTCCGTCTTCAGTCCTCCATCTTCAGCTACCTGTCATATATATATTAAATAAGTCCATGAGGAACGTTTGCTGAATTTGCTGTCCAAAATCAGAGGAGTAAATCAGAGACTAATTGTTCAGAAGACAAAAACTCCTCTTCCATTGCATTTCCATGTCTGTCTCATCGATTAAAACTCACATTGCATCAGCAAATTTCCTCTACATCAGCGTGCGCTCTATTAGGTTAATTAAACATCAGAGATGAGGGTCTTTCTTTAGGGATGTAGTCTGTAATTTCACATCTGGTTGGTTGTAAAAAATTGTAAAAATGTAAACAGAGAAGAGTTACAATTAGATACTTAAATGACCCCTTATTTTGCACAGACATCAACTTAAACATCCTGTTGTTAAAATAGCTTAAAGTCAATTATATGTTATCATGTAAAACTGATGTAATCAACTCATTACCTTCCACTTCATTTAAACTGTGCCTGGAGTCCTACATGAAAATTGCTTATGTAGTGTTGCTAAAACGTATTTGAATATTTGCATATGGGTTTTTAAAAAATCACTGAGATATTCAAAATTTGTTAGAATAAACTGGACCACTGTTATGTCTACTTGCTTTTCTGGATCACTCTTTGAGGCATGACTATTCAATTCATTCAGTCTTTACAAACAGTATTTCAGTGGATCCAGCAGGTGGTCTTTTATTTATTTATTTCAGCCTGTCTCACATAGAAACCATCTAGCTGCTAAAAACATTCCCTTTCACTGGGCCGTTTAAACTAAACACAGTCTATATTGTGCTCTGTGTGTAGTTTAAGGACTGCACAGAGACAGGTGCATAAAGATGACATTAGCGGAGATGGATTTACTGGTAAGAGATGCTCATGTCTAGAAAAGGATAGTTTTCAGAATTCAAAGCACATACAAGAGCTTCCAAAGACTCCATAGATCTGAATCATGCCAGCTGGACAAAGTACAGTGTTGCCAAATCCTCTCTCCAGCAAGCTCTCGACTAACCTCTGATTCAGAAAGGCTTGTAAAAAATGCAAAGCCACACATAAAGCCAAATAAAACAAATAAAAATGTTATTCAGAACAAATTATAAGTTTGCAACGTCTCCTTGTGTAAAGAATAAACACACCCTCTAAAGACTGTGCTGTGGGTCTGCAGTGAAAATTAGAAATGTAGGCAAGCCGTTCTGTTTTGTTCTATTCAGGCTCATGCTTTTAAAACCAGTTCTCAACCAGAGGGCATCAAAGGGGGATCTGTGGAGAAGATTTTTAAAAAATATTATAATTTCTTTAAACATGTCAAGTTTAATTGGTTTACATTTAATTTGACCTAATTATATTCTTATGGGAAAATTCATATTAGTAGTTCAGGGAGCATATTAATATTATTCTATATATATATATATATATATATATATATTTTTTTTTTTTTTTTTTTTTTTTACATTATGGATTATATAATGTAATAATGTTAATGGTATTGGTGATAGTTATTTTTTTATTATTATTGTTTTTGGTGGTCCCTGGGTTTGCTGAGTGTTTAGGCGGTGATCCCCTGTCCTAGATAGTTTGAAAACCCCTTTTTTATTTCCTTAATTGAACATATTAAAAATTCCATAAGTTAGTCACTTCATGCTTTTGAAATAGCTAAAATTTTGCAGTCAAACAGTGTGATTTCAAAAGAATCAAGAATTCAGAATGTGAAATAAAACATTTAGTTTGTTAATTCACACAATCTGGCAACAGCAGAGGCACAGAACTTTCTCTCCAATTCTTTCTCATTTTCTCACTTTCTCACACAAGACAGTGTGTCATTTTCCCATATGAATATCCATGAACTTACACTGGAACAGAATGCAATTAAATTCAATGACATAAATTAGCTAAATTGCTGTACTGGAAATAAATGTTTGCTTCTTTCATTTCAACACAAAGACTTTATGTTGTGGTATGTCACAGTTCCAGTTTGACCTTTATAATTCTGTTCTTTGACTTTGTTTCTATTTACACACACTCTCTCTCTCTCTCTCTCTCTCTCTCTCTCTCTCTCTCTCTCTCTCTCTCTCTCTCTCTCTCTCTCTCTCTCTCTCTCTCTCTCTCTCTGTTCGGTCTCAGATCAGCGATGTTCCTGCATATACTGCTGCGTACCATCTGCCTCTTTGTCTTGTCATCTTCGGCCGTCCTACGTCCTGCAGCAGGTTTGTCTCACCTCTGTTGTTCAAGATGCAGGATATGATCAATGATAAACAGGTCACAGACAGCTCTTAGAGTCAAGCATTCACACTATGATACCAGTTATAGAGAGTGTTATTGCACTTTTATTGCTTTCCAGCAATGCAAAGCCTGTAAATGCACAGTAAAATTTTATTGTAAGCTTTATGCTTTATATTAGGTGTATATAACTACTATGTACTTACATAAACAAATGTTTGGTACGATGTACTTATTTTGTTCATGTTGTATTGTAAAACTTGGTAACACTTTATTTTACAGTGTCCTTGTTACATGTATTTACTGTAGTAATAACATTAATTTATGCATAGTTACATGCAGCTAACCCTAAACCAAACCATATTCCTAAACCTACCCTATAGTAAGTACATATTGTTTAATTAATAATACTCAGTACTTAAATGTATAATTACACTGTAACAAGGACAATGTAAAATAAAATGTAACCCAAAACTCCTTTGCTGCTTTTGAGGTGAGATATGGGTAAAGTTAAAGGAACAGGTTTTGTGATCTGGTTAGGTCTAAGGGCAGGGTTAAAGGGTAAGGGGAGGGTAATTATAGATGTAATTATTAATTACAGCTGTAATTACATGCAGGTATTTTTTTATTTATTTAACAATGTAAAAACTTCTAAACATAATAAGTGCATTGTTGTCATTTTTGCATTGTCAAATGATACATTTAAATATTAGTAGTTAAAGACACTTAATGTAAAGTGGGGCCTATATGGCAGACTTTTATTCATTCGCTGGATATACATTTTTGATATCAACAATTAAAATTTGACTAGTTAAAATGCTAATCTTCATATCAGGAATTACATTTCTACTATAGTAACAATGGATATTTTTTATATCAGGAATTACATTTCCACTAGTAAAAATGTTAATTCTATGGCATTATCGCTCGACGAATTCTTGATATCAAGAATTCAATTTCAACTATTACAATTTTTTATTCTTGATATCTGTAATTAAATTTTCACCAGTGCAATGTCACCATAGGCTGCCATTCAAATTCAATTGTTGATATCAAGAATTTATTTCTTACTACTTTCTGTGACCAGGTGTTTGTTATTTAGATTGATGAACTGCTACTTAAAAATGCACCTGTGACTTTGTTAGTTACACACACCCTGACGAAGGCAATAGCCGCAACGCGTAGGTATATCTGTCACCAATTTTAAAGATAAAAGCCATGATTCAATAAAGGATTTTTAATTTTTGTATACACAATTCGAGTGCCTTGGAGTATTACTTTGATTTTTGAAATTATATTGATATCAGAAATAAATTTTCAGATAACAGAAATAACAAATGTAGCATGTTCAAGTACATTCACAGATATCAAGAATTGGATCGGGTACAGGTGTCATTTAGGATATACATTTGTCACCTGGTGTTAAAAGAAAATGAAAAATGTACTCAAAAAAAGTTGAAAAAAATAATAATAATAATTTCTTGATATCAACAATTGAATTTGAATATGGTGACATTTAACTAGTAAAAATACAATTACAGATATCAAGAATTATATTTTTTACTTGCTGAAATTGAATTGTTGATATCAAGAATTCGTATTTATGCGAGTGATGGCGTCATTGTTGATATCAAGAATCAGCATTTTAACTAGTGAAAACTGAATTGTTGATATGAAGAATTCAGCTTGCAATAAGACCTAAGCTTTAAATATTTAATATGGAAATCCAATTCAGTTCAGCATGAAACTGTCAATTCTTTAGTACCTCAATCATTCATGTCTTTTCCTCAGATGAGAACACATTCTTACAAGTGGCCATTCCTGATAGGCCAGTGTCTGCCATTTTGGGGGGCTCCCTGACTCTGCCTTGCCTGGTGAGTCTCTCCCGGTCCTTGTCTTTGGGTCAGCATGCTGCACTGACCCAGTCACGAGTCAAATGGAGCTTTCTTTCATCAAACAGAGAGACAGAGATCCTAGTGGCCCGTGGTGAGCGGGTAAAGGTGAGTGAGTTGTATAAAGGCAGGGCTTCACTGCTGAATTATGCTGCCTCTTCAGCTGATCTTACCCTCAGACTGGATGGGCTGATGCAAAATGATACAGGCTTCTACCGCTGTGAAGTCCAGCACGGCTTGGAGGATGCACACGACCAGGCCCAAGTCAAAGTAAAAGGTGATTATTATTTTAAAGCCTCTGTCTGTGACAAACTTTAGATTTTGCCACATAGTCACGATGATAATCAGTGGTGTTTTGAAGTAGTTCATAAGATTGTGTTAGAAATTCCTGGTTAATTGCATTAAATAAATGTATATAAATACATACAAATACATATAAAAGAACATTTCATTACAGTATATATATATATATATATATATACTACCGTTCAAAAGTTTGGGGTATGTAAGATTTTTATGTTTTTAAAAGAAGTCTCTTCTGCTCCCCAAGGCTGCATTTATTTGATTAAAAATACAAAACAAACCCAGTAATATTGTTAAATATTATTTCAATGTAAAACAGCTGTTTTCTATGTGAATATATTTTAAAATGTAATTTATTCCTGTGATCAAACCAGCATCATTACTCCAGTCTTCAGTGTCACATGATCCTTCAGAAATCACTCTAATATGATTATTTGATGCTCAAGAAACATTTATGATTATTATCACAGTTGACAACAGTTGTGCTGCTTCATATTTTTGTGCAAATAGTGAATCATTTTTTTCAGGATTCTTTGAAATTTCAAGAGAAAAGCATTTCATTAAAAAATAAATATTTTGCATTATTATAAATGTCTTTACTGTCACTTTATATCAATTTCATGCGTCCTTTCTGAAGAAAAGTATTAATTTGTAAAAAAACAACAAAAAAAACAAATTGACCCCAAACTTTTGAATGGTAGTGTATATATATATGTTCCTCCTCTTATGTCCCGCCTTGGTGGACATAAGAGACTTCTGTAGTGTATTTTATTTTAAAGATACGTGTGTACAGTATATACAGTGTAAAATAAAAAATTTGATCAAAAATACAGTAACAAAAAAGTAATATCTTTTTGTGCAAATTAATATAAATTGTAATGTAATTTATTACTGTGAAAGCAAAACTGAATTTTCAGCAGCCATTACTCCAGTCTTCAGTGTCACATGATCCTCCAGAATATTCTTATATGCTGATTTGCTGCTTAAGATTTTTGTTATTATTATTATCAATGTTGAAAACACTTGTGCTGCACAATATTGCTACAGCTAATAATAAAATACGGTGACTGTTTTATTTAAATGCAGTGTTTTAATAAGACATTTTTCACACTAGAAAATAGCTACTGATACTTTATAACAGTTCAAAAGCTGTGATAAATGAGAGCACTAATATGCTGTGTGTTCTTAGGTGTTGTTTTCCACTACCGCCACACCTCAAGTCGCTATGCTTTCACTTTTGATGAGGCCAAAGATGCATGTGAGGACATTGGAGCTCAGATTGCTTCTCCAGAGCAGCTGGTGGCTGCGTACCACAGTGGCTATGAGCAGTGTGACGCTGGTTGGGTTTCAGATCGCTCTGTTAGGTGAGTGACAGACACATCAAATAACCAATTATGCCATCCTGTGAGGTGTATGCTTGCACTAGATGTAATGCCATTTCCAGGGACTATCAATTTGTCTATTCACACATAAAGCATACATTTAATATTTGGAATAGATTTCTGGACAAATAGTGTGCAACAAAAGTCAATCTAATTAATTATCTTCATAAGGAAATTGATTGTAAATAACAACATAAAAAATCTTTCAAGACAGACCTACTGCAAGCAAAGCTGTTGTTAATCACAGTATTTTAACTTATTTTTTGAATAATTATGTTTAACAGCAGAAGTCCTTGTGGAAAAACTATATATTACCCATAATAATTTTGCAAAAAAATCTCAATGATTCATGACAAGCAAATCGCAGCAATGGAATTCTTTAGGGCTGCCCACTCCCATGAAGCACTGTGAAATTTTTTTTTCTTCAAATCAAAGTTTGTAATGTTGTTATTCACCTCATAGCTGATTGTCATGGCTTACATGAAGACTTATAGGAATCCTATAGGAAAGATTATTGGGAAAAATACTTCTGGAGCCAAAGCTGCTGAAAAAGTGGGCAGACACTAACCAGTGCAACATTGTCCTGCCACTGTGTTTACGATATAAAATAGTGAAATTATTTTAGGTAACAACAAGATTAAGCTTAGATGGTTTAGACTAATGACAAAATACATGCATCTTTAAATGTTTTAATGCAATGCCTTCTTAGATACCCAATCCAAATGCCCCGTGAAGGCTGTTTTGGAGACATGGATGGATTACCAGGCGTTCGAAACTATGGCATGATGGATAATGATGAACTCTTTGACGTGTATTGCTATGTGGAGAACATTCATGGTAAACCAATCCCAAAACATTGCTAATATTCACTTTTACAAACAATGCTAACTTTTGCTAACAATTGATGTAACTGTTTTTAGGGGAGGTTTTTCATGGGTCGACCCCACAGCGTTTCAGCTTGTCAGAAGCTAAGACATACTGTGAACAGCAGGGAGCTCAGCTAGCCACCACTGGCCAGCTCTATGCCGCATGGAATGATGGTCTGAATCACTGCAGTCCTGGCTGGCTTGCTGATGGAAGCGTTCGCTACCCAATTGTGACCCCTCGTGAACGGTGCGGGGGCTCTGAATCTGGTGTCAAGACAGTCTATCGATTTAGCAATCAAACAGGATTCCCGGAACCACATACTCCCCATGATGCCTACTGCTTCAGAGGTATTGACAGATGGGTTTGAATCTGGGTCAAAATTTGAGAGAAATAAATGCATTTATAGGGATGCCACCATTCTGTATAACAAAATCATCCCGTATTTAAGGCATCAAATAAGGGTTCCATACAAATACTTAAGACAGACTTAGAGGCTTTTGCATCTGAAGTCTTCATTTGTGGAAAAAAAGAATAAAAAGTAAATGTTTTCTTGATAATATTTGAACAATTTACTAGTACAAGGGCCATGTAAGCTAGCTATGTAACATTTTAAACAATTATTTAATTGTGTTGTCTAATTTATAAGAGTTCAAAAGCTCTGATATATGAGAGCACTAATATGCTGTGCTCTTAAATATATTTTTCTCACACAATATAAATGGATTGTTTTATACATGAAAATATTCAACTGCTTTTATATTTTAGGAAGGGTACAGTCCCTCCCACTGATATCATAATGTTTGGGGGTTCTTGGTATCAAAAAGTTGGAAACCCCTGACCTAAACTATTAATCATAATCAATCACTTTACAATCATAATGCTTGGATAAATGTATCTATTCTACTCTTCCTCTGCAGCTGACAGCAACTCTCAGACAGTACCACCTATAGATTATATGGCAACAGAGCCAGATGACACAGAGCAGCATATTGTGAGTTTAACAGATCCCCAAGAGGAGTACAGTATGGATCAGGTCACTCAACAGTCCGAAAATGAAGCTCTGGGGGCTGTTGAGTCTTTCTCCGTCTACAGCACACAGACTACTTCAGAACCTGAGAAACCCATCCACACCCCAAGCTCTCAGGAAGATGTCAGTGCTAGCACCAGAAAAGACATTGCCACCCCAGCCAGCACAGACAGATATCTTGAGTCCACTGAGGTCACCTGGCAAAAAGTTGAGTCTGTTCCAGAGATTTACATGGATCCAAAACACAATAATGTCATGCAAGAAGGAGAACCAGATATAAAATCTTCCGCTATCGATGGTTTTAAGAGCAGCAATCATAGACACTACCAACCAATGCCTGACACCAGAGTAGAGAATAAGGATGAAGATCATGTGACTAGCGAGATCTCTACGACTACTGAGGGCACTACAATGGAATTTGACTCAAGCAGTGACACCACAACATACAATGCTCCAGTCCAGTCGGGTCCCTCTACATATCTTCCTGAAGGTACTACAGTCGAGGAAAATGCAGGAAATATCACAGAAGCTCCAGAGTCAGATGAAGACCGAGGTCTTTTTACACACACAACTCAGTCCACCTCAGTAAGAACATCCAGCACTGAAGATTGGTTGGATGGTTCCGGTGAGGATTTTTCCTTGTTATCCACAGAAAAGGCAGAACATTCGGTCACCCCACATATATCAGAGACATATGGAGCATCGACAACTGAGACTGAGAGCTTCTCATTAACACATCTGAACAATACTAGCACAAGTAAGTAAAAAGAAACAAAATATTCACACAGTGTATCAGCAAATAATAGTTTTGTGTAAATATACCAAAATAAATGTCATTCAGAACTGAATTGAAAATGCCTTTAAAATTGATTAATTTTTAATTGTTCAGTTAAAATGAATTGAATTATTTTTTTATTTATTCATTCATTATTTAAATCATGTTTGGAAAGTTTTTGGAAAAAGCCTTAAACTCTGACTGTAACAAATGTGTCCTGTAACAAATCCTTCCCTCGCTGGTCAAAATTACCCGAAGTCCTAAAACTATACTTTTTTTTGTCCAGAAAGCTTATTTTATTTCATTTTGATCATATTTTTTCTAATTTTTAATTCAATTTGTTTGGGAGATTTTTATTTTATTTAATTTTTTTGTTTACCTTTAAATGACTAGATTTAATCAATAAATACTAAATTAATAGTAATGTAGTCATTTAAGCACATTCCTCAAATTCTTTCAACTTAAATTCAAAATAACTCACAATTTCATGCATAAACCTTTTAATTCAACTCAAAATGTCTTACATTGGTTGTCTTTGCCGACCTCTTGTGGAAAAAAAATATATAACATGATCTTTCATGACTCTAGCCACTAGATGGCCTTATAGCTCTATTTGGAGCAAATTAGCTGTTCTGCTGAGTGCCAAAGACAGCTTTTCTTCAGTATGCATTTAGAAACACATGAAGACATTATAATATATTTTTTTAAGCATTTTAGGTTTTTCTATGTGTACTGAAACATTCCTCGCATTCCATTCATTCCTATTTGTTACATTTTTAAATTTCAACCTCAAAACTTCTTGAATCAGTTAAAAATAACTGTATCCGTGGTTCAAGTGCGACAAAAGTCCTGTGGTCTTGGTCAAGGGGTCTCAACGACAATGAGCATTCTCCAATGAACACTCAATTTATATATATATATTTTTTTATTTTTTTTATTCTCGAGGGAAGGATGCTAAACAGAATAGATGATTGATTGATTGATTGATTGATTGATTGATTGATTGATTTCCCTGTCCTGATCATGGTTATAAATTACATTAAAATTCTTTGATTTTGTTCAATGTCAGCTTTTAAACCCATTCATGAAAACAGTTCTGCAGACCATCACAATACTGAGGAGACCTCAGCTGTTCCTGTGTCTCTTGGTGCAGATGATGATGATGATGATGTCAGTGATTATTCGACTGTGAGCACAACACTGAAGGAAACCGAGTCGTCTGAAGGTTCTGGCGATCATGATGATGTCCTGCCAGTCACACTGCTGACCACCCCTATGCCTTATCTGTTTGGCACATCAACCACACATGGGCCTGCACAAGTAGAAATCAGTTCTCCACAGGAAATGGAAAGCACCCCTGAAAGCACCACTAGATCTGGCCTTGGGATTGTGGAAGAAGAACTGGAGAAGGTGGAGCAGGAAGGGCTTGGAGGAGCACCTAATCACCTAATCACCACATCCACTGAGCTTAATAATTCTACTATAACTTTCAATGTTGAAGACAGCGATGAGGATGAGTCCTCTGGAAAAGGAGAACTTCCAGGAAACTGGTCTTCAGTAACTAAGCTTCCATACTCAAAAGTGGCCACCATCACTCCCTCTAACCTGACAGATATGCAGGAGCATAATGAAACCAATAGTGATTATGAAGATAACCAGGACAGCACTGTGGGACCCACAACAAGTCTGGAGGTTACATTTCTTCCTCATGGGACCCAGAGTCCTATCTGGCAGTCTGTGGCCTCTTCCACAAACCCAGGAGAGTTCAGAGCAGATGTTGAATTCAGTGGAGAAGCTGCACTTACCACAGACATCAAAGCCTTAAGTGAATCTGACTCCACCAATGCTCCCATCGATGAGCACATGGAGCAAACCCAGAAACCATCTTCCACGACAACTGACAATGAAGATGATGATGATGATAATGATTATGAACTCATGACTAAAGCAAACACAGACAATACGGAAGATGAGACTCATGTTAAAACCACACCTGAGTCTGCCACTCTACCTGCCAGCCCTACACAGAAAGTGTTGGATAGGACAGGCTACATTTCAGGTAAACCCATAAACCACTTGCCTAAAAGTGTTTTATTGTTATTTAATGATAAATAAAATATTAAACTAGGCCCCTTAAACCAGTGTTTTTATATACTATTATAGTTTTTATTAATATTTTGAATGATCTTTTATTTTTATATTTAGTTTCAGCTTTAGTAATTTTGTTATGTGCTTTTGCCATTTAAAAACAATGCAATTAACATTTTTATTTAAAAAATAATATTCAGTTTTATTTTATTATTATTTAATTGTATAATTTTAGTGCTTCATTTTATTTAATTTGTTAAGTTTAATTTTTTTTTTCCAAAGGGTTTATCCTTCAAACATTGGCAGATACAATACATCTATTTAAACCTGTAATCTTGATTACTGACATGCACTAATCTGTAACAACTGATTAGCACGTCTATCAAAGACTACAGTGCAGACAGATAGAGAGAATTTATCAGAAGTGTGTAAACCCCATCACAATAAATAGTTTCAGTGGTGCATGAAGGAGGAGTTTAGTGGGGCCATGATGACTAGAAACTGATAAGTTACAGAACAATCAAAAAGAAAAGGCAAGGGTTTCGGTTCTGCTATGGCATGTTTTAGATATATAGAGATTAACAGAATTATCAGGAATCCAGTTTTATTGTGTTCTTCGAGTTGTGGTCCACAACTCGGCCATACGGTCTCAATATGGCTTTTACAGCATAGTAACGCCACCTTGTGGTTATAATCATACATGATTTTACATCCTTCACACTTATGTGGAATATTTTATTAGTCAGCTATAAAAACGTGAATGGCCTTTTAGATGCATGTTTGGAGAACCCATGTAAAAATGGAGGGACTTGTGTGGACAGTGGAGCAGGTCGTAGATGTCTTTGTCTACCCACCTATGGAGGAGACTTCTGCGAGACAGGTGAGTTACCTGCCTCATTATACTTTTACATTGTAAAAAATTGAGTAATTGTAGGATTTCTTTTTTTATACCTCAACTGCCTTAAATTAGGCCGCTTAATGCACTCAATGTTGTCCTCTCTCTTCCAAAAAAGATCTAGAGCACTGTGAACCAGGATGGGAAAAGTTCCAAGGATTTTGTTACAAACATTTCACCAAACGGCAGAAATGGGAGGTAGCAGAGCAGCACTGTCGCATGTGCGGAGGTCACCTGGTCTCTGTTATGTCACCTGAGGAACAGGAGTTTATCAATGGTATGTCTGAACAGCTGTCCGTAGAGGTGGCCCCTTCCTGTTGATTCTATCAGATTTACTTAGCATATGATGTTAAAAATGTAAACTTGATGTAACCTGATTTAAACCCGATGGAATGTGTTTAAGCAGGTGTCATTTTCAGGTTGTAAATGTTCAGTCTTCACAAGTGGTGTTGATTTTTCAGTAACTCTTTCTGCCAGTAGGTGGCGCAATAGTGAGTGATGAGTGAATCATCATTCGGCGCAATAGTGAGCGATGAGTGAATCATCATTCGTTCTACCAATTTGTTCAAAAACACTGATTCAATCAGCAATAAACAAAGTGACTCTGTATTATAAGCAAGTCATTGGATTTTTTACTCAGCCAATTTGTTAAAAAAAACACTGAATATATTCAGGAACGAAACATTACAGTGTGTTTATTTGGATCCGTGCACTGGATAAATCTCCTTTGGCTTCGTTTGGAGCTATTTTCATTGGTGAAGAGCAAAAGTGGACTAAGATAATGCCAATTTTGTCTCTAAAATGTAAGTTAGCCTACTTAATACTAACTTCTTGTTTACTGACCTGTTAAATAAAAGCAATATCTTCCACGGCCATATGACTGAATCAGAAAAGCAGCACTCTTGCCTGAGTGATATTGCTTTAATAAGCAGTCAAAAAGAGGTGTGTCAAGCTCCTGAAGCGGTTTACCTTACAGTTCATAAAGAATTCACAAAGGACCAAGTGTTGACATAACATTGAGGGGCCCAGCATTTTCCTCTGCATTTCTGTACAATCATCAAAACGTTGAAAGGCTTTGAATGTGTCACCTTATTCATGTCAGAGTATGAGGGTTGTGTTAAAAGAGCCCATGCATTTTTGTCATATATGATGCATCTGGGTTTTAATCTGGAAATGGAGTCTGTGTTGTGTCTTACTGACAGTGTATGCTGGTTATTTGGCATTTCTTTGATTTTCTCTTTCCTTAGATAAATACAGGGAATATCAGTGGACCGGTCTCAATGACAAGACCATCGAGGGACATTTCCATTGGTCAGATGGGAGCCCTCTGGTGAGCCTACTTTGGCTTTCTGTAAAAAAAAAAAAAAAATCTTGTGTATCTTACTAGTTGAATATTACATGCACTAGAGCAGGGTTTTTCAGACTGCTACTGCAACTTCCAATATTTAATTCAATTTATTTATTTTTGTTCCCCTTTTTTTCCTCTCTCTTTCTCTCTCTGTCAGCTGTTTGATAACTGGTATCGTGGACAACCAGACAGCTACTTCCTGTCAGGGGAGGATTGTGTTGTCATGGTGTGGTATGATGATGGCCGTTGGAGTGATATCCCTTGCAACTACCAGCTTTCCTACACCTGCAAGAAGGGCATTGGTGAGTACATCACCTTCTGCAGGGACGCGTTGGCCCAGAAAGAGGAAAAGATCACCATTGTTTGTTTCTCTTTAGCAGCGTTCTGTGGTCAGCCCCCTCTTGTGCTGCACGCTAAAATGTTTGGACGTCGTCAACTAAAGTACAGGGCGAATTCACAGGTGCGCTACTACTGTGAGCCAGGCTTCATCCAGAGACAGAATCCTGTCATTACATGTCAGAGCAACGGACAGTGGGAGGAACCTAAGATCACTTGTAGACCAGGTGAAAATTTGTTTTATATTATGTTATATTATATTATACATGCCTTAGCATCACTGGTGTTGCAAAACTAAAGGATTGAACCATTGGATCCCAACAGTTTTCCGTGCCATGTTTATTTCATGTATTTTATTCACAGAGAAACCAGCATACTTAAATGGAGAACTGGTAACATGGCCCACAGGTCAGAACAAGGAAATAGTCATAGAAGACACCGCAACAAAAACAACACCTGAATATAAGGATATAAAATGGAACTTTTGAAACAAGCACACTGCATAGCATTTCATTATTTCTTTCATTCTCCTGTTTATTGTGTTGTTCCTTCTTTTATCCTCCTTTAAGGCGTTCATCATTCAACTCTACAAAGTTCAATGTTATATAAAGAAATCTGTCCCACTTAACTTTTTTTTTTAAATGGTAAAATCGGATAACAGTTTAAGTACAGCGAACATCTGTAACCGAGGACTTAAGACTCATTAGACTTTTTTTTTTCTTCTCCATTTTTCTATGTGTAGACCATGACACTGAATTACATTTTGTAATTCTAAGGTAAAAGCACACTTGATAAAAAGCAACATCCAAACAAAGCTCGTAACTGTTGGACCAGGCTCCCATTTCTTTTTGTTTTTTTCTTTTTTAATAAATTATTAGATAAACCTATGAACACATGCTGTCTAACATCAGCTGGTCTGAAGTACTTTGTTTCATGTTGTTGCCCTTTAGCATTACTTATCCATTCTTAAACATTCACAGTATCCTGTGTTTTTCCTCGATTTTCCTTACCAACCAAGATTCAACTTGAGTTCAACAACTCATAGACTAACAGTGACCTAACTTAATAAACAGGATTATTCTGATTCATGCCGTTGGTTTTAGAATATTCTAGAAGTGAAATACATAAAAATGTCAACTTTTTCTACAAAAAAAAAATCCAAAAAGTCATTGGGTCAGGATAGCTTTATAAAGCAGGGTAGATAATGCAATCCACAAATGTTTGTGATTTCAAGACCCACGTTGAGTCTAATTATGGGAAAACATTTGGTCATTCTGCAACTTGGTGCTCAGTTATTCAGGTCTGTATTGTAGGCTACTCTGGAGGATGGCCATTTTTAGTAGACTACTAATTTTGTTTCAGAGATGCATCACTAACAAAATCATATTTTAGTTTTTGATAGCCTGAAACCAGGGCTTATTTCATCACTCTAGAAACTGAATGAATGAATTACATTCCAAGCAAACCAAGCAATCATAATAAAAAAGTTATTACAATAAGAAATGTGTTTATGAATTTTCTTGATTATTATTAATTAAGAATAAAAAAAACTCTTTGGTTAATATTCTAACTAGCATCACTAGATTTGTGAAGAATATTTTGAAAATAAATTAATATTTAATGGGAATTTGTGTTGAGATTACGGTTGGTCGCAGTTTAAAAACACTGCATGTGTATATCATTTATAAATGAAACATTTGGACTGTTACAAAAAAAACCTAATCTAGCAGATACAGATTTCATATTTTTTTGTTGGTAATTTTATTTTCACATCTTGCAATCTTACTATTTTGCTCATTGACTGTTAAAATAAATAAATAAATGAAAATCCAACCATCAGGTACCATCCAGTATATTATGCTACACAATATAACATTTAGGTGCCATATATTTAATACACGTTGCCACTGAAATATGCTGCACAGCCTTAGCCAGAGCTAAAGAGTTAACATTTTAAACAAGCAGCTATTCAAGCATGAGTAGGTTAAAGACTTTCTGTGTCATTCCATTCTTAATTTGAAAGTGAAGTTTTCACAGAAGGATCTAATATTTCCTGCTTTAAAACAAGCTTATTAAATGAACTGTTATATAGCCCAGTGCTAGCTCTAACCCAGTATGCTAAGTGTATAGCTCATACATTTCCTTTCCTGCAGCCCTACTCTGCGGAGAGCCTGTAGTGGTGCCCAAACGTACAAATGAAGGATACGTTCTGCACCTTTTAGGGACTTCACCTTTAGGCTAGTGTGTGGTGTAAGTGCAGATATGGCCTGTAGCAAAAATTTACCTGGCAGCAAAATCTGGAGCAGTTACCTGTAGCAATAAGCCCCGTAAAGACGCAAACTTTTGCTGGGATATCCAAAGCTCCGAACCCCTGGTCCTGCAATCCCTCCACAACGGTCCCTCGGGTTGATGATGGGGAATCGTACACTACCATCCTGCAGCCAGCCTCCATCACAGCGGTCCAGCTGCTGAAACTTCCAAGATGAGTAGATCTGACCAGTCCTCGCTAGACCGGCACCCTCCCGTCTGCAGGCATGTTCAGCCTCAACAAAATTCAACTGCCCTGGAATGAAGAAAACAGAGCCTGGGAAAGCAAAAAAGTGAGTTTTTGTATTTATATTTATATTTTAGCATTTATAAGATGAAAACAGAAATAATAACCCCATATGTACAAGTTTAGTGAACAACTGTGATCTGCTCAACAAACTGAACTGTTTTCTAGGTGCAATTCCTATATCTGTCATTGACATTCAAGTCTCCAGTGCCATATTCAACAGTCTCATGTGGGCATAGCGAAAGCTCAAATATCTTTCTACAGAGTAACAGACTCTTAGTCTTTCCTAAAGACAAAAACAAGAGATCTGACCGGGTGTGTCTCTTTTCTTGTCTATTGGGGAAACAAACGGCAACTGTTTATAATGGCCATTTGTTTTAAACAGAAACAGTTTAAGATCTCTCCCATAAAAGACGTCTTCAAGCTGATTCAATATACCTGAATACTGTAACAATTATTGTTTCAGGAAAGGATCACAGATGTAGACACACAGATGTTGGGAAAAAAATGAAATACACTACTGTTTAAAGGTTTGGGGTTGGTAATAAATATGTTTTCTCATCATCTGAATCCCATTCTAATTCCAGTTACAGCAGATTCCCTATTCACTGACCCTTAGTGGTAGAGGTGAAACAGAAAGCATCATAGTGGTCCCGTGTTTTGTGACGAGGCCCATAACTTCGGATGCCTGATAGAAGATCCCCTCCACATGCCGGCCGTGGGTGCAGGACTGGATAATTGACAGTTCCATCGCTCAGCCATCCAGCATTGCACCAGTCCAACCCTTCAGTCCAAGCTGCAAAGTAGGATCATACATGGATAAAGGTACAAGCACCAAACACATACCAGTCAACTTAAATGGATTTAGGCACACTTTAGTTTAGGGTCAAATTCTTACTTTAACTATGACTTTTGCCCATAGCTTTTGCCTCAATCTCCTAATTACTGCTTGTTAATTAGTAAGGTAGTTGTTAAGTTTAGGTATTGGGTAATATGCATGCCAATAAGAAACTAGCTAATAGTGAGAATAGGACCCCAAACTAAAGTGTTACTGAAAATTCTGTCATCATTTACTCACCCTCAAGTTGTTCTAAACTTGTATGAGTTTCTTTGTTCTGTTGAACACAAAAGAAGATATTTTGAAGAATGTTGGCAACCAAACAGTTGCTGGTTCCCATTGACTTCCATAGTATGAAAAAAATTAAATGATGACAGAATTTTTGGCTGAACTATCTTTTTAATGAAACTTTGGACAATTTTGCTCAAAAATGTACAATTGCACATAAAACTAAACAATCAAAATGTGTAACTATTATTATTACCCCGGTAAAGCTGCTTGTAGGTGGCAAGTGTTGCATCCTGTTCAGCACAGGCCTTTTGAGCTTCAAAGAAAGTAAATCTGTACCGACCATGGTGACTCTGATAAGGAAATACAACCCCTGAAATACATGGTAAATTATTAATTATATCATAATTAATATAGCCTATTAAAATATATTAATTTATATTATTATGTAAAAAAATATTTATAGTTAAGCATTATAAATTATCTAAAATATTTTTATTATTATTAATTATTATTATCCTAATAAAAGCCTAATTATAAAAAAAGTTAAAAAAAAGGAATGACAGCAAGACTACTACTACTACTACTACTAATAATAATAATAATCATAAATTGTCGATTGTGTCGATTGTGCCGATTGTCGCCCTACCTTCAATCCTCAGCGTAATAATAACACTTTCGTCCTCAATCCCGTTAATCAGTTCACAGCGGTAGCTGCCATCATCTTCCAGCTCCAGATCGGTCAAACTGAGGGAAACATCCCGGGCATGTGCACGCATGAGAGACGCTCGAGGCCCCAGTGAGCCATACTGCTTATCTGCATGTCCATTTGTTATAAGCACTATGTTTTCCACTCCTTGACTAGGGGGGTCGATTTTAGTCCACTTTACTCTGTAATGCAGGGGTTTGAACATTATCATGCAGGGCAAAACAACTGTGTGTCCACGACGAGCAGTGACCTCAGCATGTACCAGAGGTTCCATGAGGTATTTTAACTCTTTGCCCTTGTCTAGAAAACAAACATTGTGTAGTTTAATATTATGTTAAAATGAGTAAAGATTAATTTTTTAAATTGTAGTATTGTAATTGCTTTCAAATCATGTTTATATTGCACAAACTATTGCAAAAGTCTCTAATATCAACTACAAATACCTTGATTATGATGGTGATATTTTGCAGAGGTACACAAGAAGAAACAGGCTGAAATCACTAGCAGAGTGAAATAGTTCATTGTGGATTCCATTATATCCCTAAACAACATAATGATGGTTAAAGTTTAATTGGTATTTGATTCAAACTGAAAGCCGTCGAGGAAAAGACAAGTCTCACCTTAGTCTTCCGCCTTCATCCTTAATTTAAAAAGGACATCCAAAAAAAGTCCATAACATTAATCTTCCTTTCTTCTAGAGTCACAGAGGCTCTGGCTGCAGTGGAGAAACACACAGATCAGGGTCATCTGACAAGTGTTGGATGTGTACGCAGCCTTTTTCTCTCCTCTGCTCCAGATGTTAATGAGTATCACACAAACTCTCATTGTTCCTTTCTCTGAACGACATACCAGGAATGCCTGAAAACAGTGAGCCTCAGATGATGGAGGCAACTTCATCTTCATAAAAGGCCTTGAGGTGAAAAAATATAATTTTCCAACCCACACAGTGTGTGTTTGTTGAGGGAGCAGAAGAATTAAGATGCTCATTTGATGTCTCCCAGGAACCAGTCAATGGATGTGATAACCTGAAAAAGTTTGTTTCATTGCATTAGATGACCAAGTGGCACCTGCAAACATATGATGACAGAGCTCTTTTATCCACGTGTATTTTATTAAATTTACATCAATGAACATGATCCACTAATCAGAAACTGAAAAATATTTGTTGTCTCAATTTATATGTATTCATATTGAGATACCAATTTTATTAATAAGTTTAATTAGTTTTTATCTTTATTTTTTTGTATTTTCTGTTTTCATTTTAATTTTCTTAACAGTTTGAGTTTTTTGTCTTTCTTTTAATATGTATTAAGTTTCAGTTATTTTAGTAACTTGAGTCAAACTAATTAAAAATAAGAAATATTTATTTGGCAACTGGGTGAAACAAAATAAGTTTTTGTATATTTTAATCTTATTTCAGGTACTTTTTAAATGGTTTTAGTTCATTGTAATAACCCTGTTACACTACATGTTTATTTTAATCTGATAGACTATTTAGGTTGTGCAGTCAGTCATAAACCTTTGCATTGGTATGACCAGTCAGTTTTAGCCTTATAAACTAAGCTGACCAGTTCTCATGGCCGGAACAGAAAAAGGAAGTGGAACGAGCCATAGTTTGTGCTTTCTTTCTCTCTCTCTAACCTGGGAGCACAATGACAGCTTTGTCACTAAACTCCCCCAGCACTGACACACAGGCAGCAGTGAGCATGCAAACACGAAAAGGAAACAAGCAGTTGGAGGAGAAGCGCTATAATGGAATTCAAGCATTTGTCAGTGTACTTTGCATTGTGCTGCTCCATCAATGGCTCTTTCTGTCATCCACAACTGTGTGTTCACAAAGGCATGTCTAGGTGACCTTTGTCTCACTCTGACTATATTCATCTCATTCACTCACTGCATTTTTTTCAAACTTCAATTTCAAACACTTTTAAAGTCGGCATGAAATCAAGACGATTCTTATTTTTGTTTTTATTGAAATATTGCTATATTTATTATAAATGATTTATATGTACACATCATTACTTTAAAAAAAAATTCATGTGCCCTCGTAATCTTATATAAAAAAAACGGCCCCCTCCCTCTTGCAGCGGCATCTCTTCTCTGATGACGTGTTTACTGGCACAAGAGCAGGGAAACCTGTCCCTTATATGAGATAACATGGCAAACCACAACAACCACATCAATTCCTTATGGGCATAAATAATCAAGTCCAGCCCTACATTTTGTCTTGTTCGAGAAAGCCGTTTCACTCGGATATACACGTCACAATAGGGGCTAAACTATCGCAACTTCCATTTAATTTATTGTTATTTCTTTAAATCTACCATGCATGCATGCAAATATACACCTGTCTTAATATATATAATATTATATATAACACCTGTCCAAAATGCACGAACTGACACCCAGGCTCACCCTTTAACCTCATGTTAACCCAGCCCCTGAAAGTAGGGTTTGAGTCAAGGTTGTAGTTTCAATGATGCATACGCTCTCAGTTACAAGAGACAGTGGTTGACAAATGACCCAGAGAATAACAGTCTTGCCTAACTCTGATGTCAAGCCCAGGCTTGATATATTGGTACTCAGCGCTCCCCACTTCCACCTTCATATATCGTTTTGCTTTGGCTCCCATATCTTTTGAACCATCAAACAAGTTCTAGCAGCATTATATGACTCTGTGTTTGTGGAAATTTAAGCTTTTCCATCACAGGAATAAATTACATTTGTAAAATATATAAAAATAAAAAACATTCAATTTATACTCTATCAATAATCCAAACTGATTCTATTTTAACCAGATTTTTTGTAATTAAATGCAGCCTTGGTGAGCATACAGAATATATGAGATTTTTAAAAAAATCTTACCGCCCCTTACATTTTTGAACAGTAGTGTTATAAGTATGGACTACTTTTATTTTTTATTTTATTTTGTGTGTTCCATGAAAAAAATGAGGCTAATATGAGGCTAATAATGAGGCTAATAATGATTTTTTAAAATTTAGACAAATGATGATAAGTTTAGACAGCTCTATATAGATGAATGAGTGTAACCAGCAGATTGTAGACTGTGTGTGTCGTCTGTGTTCAGAGGTTTCATTATCATCCACACCAAGGTAGATCAGTTATGTGTAACCAAACATGTTCCTTCACTCATGTGTGCACAGTAGCAGGTTAATCGAGCTTTAACCAACATGAAGCGTGACAATGTGTACATGTGACAGTGCAGGTTCACTTTATCTGGAGTCAGACTAAAGTCAAACACTACTGATTTAAGAAGGTGATAAAGAGCTTTTCAGATGTCCAAATCAATGTGAAAATTCAGAGAACTCTGCAAGAGAACTGGATTTCCATCATGTGTTGTTTTTATGCATCTTTATTAAAGTAAACTACTATTTTACTGTGTTTACTCTCCTTTTGAATGTGTCAGAAATTTTGATGAGAGAGAAAGAATTCTCTTTTCATTGCATGTTTTGTTCCCTTTTAATGTGTATGTGTGTGTTTTGTGTACCCACTTGAATAATAGAAATAATAAAACTTTGTTTGAGTTACAGCCGTTGACAAAACCTGACAGGAACACCTTTGGGCAGTTTTACACCCCTTTTATCAGTAGGAATTATATTCTTTACAATAGAGTCTGCAGTCCCTGCTGATGGGCTAATTGATCTTTGGATCTTTACACATTCCTATATGAAAAGCCATTTCATTCTTTGTTTGGTCATATGTTCATTGTCTGCCTCTAGTTTGAGATTATCATAGTAGATTGGCACTGACTTCTGATCAGATAAAGTTCTGGAGAGTGACTGTGTCATTCACTCACGTGCAAAGCCTGCAGTTCAAGAACACACCTGCTCAGGTTTTACGGCACAAAACGTTCTGCATCACTGATTTATATTGCTCTGAACACCCTGGACGCAGTTTTTTTCTGCATGTGCTAATCTACAAGCACATGAAATAATAACCAAAAGAAATCAAAAAGAAATAATAAAATAATGAAGTAAAAAAAAATTAAATTTAAAACTGGAAAATTAGAATTAAGTTAAAAAAAACATTGCAATGAAACCAATTTCATGGAAAAAAAATATTGCAATATAATTAAATTCAACTTAAATCTATAAAATCCATATAAGTGATGATCATTCATTATTTTTTTAGAAAATTGATTGCATGGTTTTGAGTATTTTTATTTTTTACTTTTCTTTTTTAAGTTTATTCTGGTGATTTTATTTTCAACATTTTATTATTTTATATGTTTTCTTTTCTTTGTTTTGTTGACATTTCATGAAAGTTTAGACTCTTAAAAATAAAGGGTTCTTCATTGGCATGGTTCTATAGGGAACCTTTAACATCCATGGAATATTTCCATTGCACAAAATGTTCTATAGTGGAAAAAATGTTCTTCTCACTAAGGAAAAAAAAATATTTCTATTAAGACCTGCTCACTGGGAGTTTTTTTGGGGAACCAAAACTGGTTCTTCTATGGCATTGCTGCAAAAACAACCTTTTGTAACTTTTATTTTTAAAAGAATGTAGGGAGCACTGGGACAATATATCATTTCACAGTTTGAAGTTTCTCCTGCAGCACTAAAACTGCACCTGCTTTGCTTTGGCTCACATCTACATCTAAGGACTCTGCCACACAAACGAAAATAAGTAGTAACGTAATTTCATACATTTTAATTATGATTCCAGTGTTGCAATTATAGTTATAATGGTCTAAATTCTTTTAGTAGCCTATCTTCTCTGTCCCTGATTTCAAATCTCTGATTGTAAACTTGCTGATGGCTGACATTTTTGCGGTGAAATTTTTGGGTGTGCGTTTCCATGTGACAGTCACACATCTAGATAGACATCTCTTTCTCTCTTGCTCACGCACGAATGGAATCTCACTTAAACGCTCACTTATAGCTCCTTGAAGCAATTTTCATTCAGAGTGTCAATGTGCATGACCAGTGGAGGATTGCACAACTTTGAAAAAGAGAACAGAGGGGAAAGTCTTCTTATTATTTATAATTTAACATATAATAATTGAACTCACTCTTTCCATTTTTGCTGTATATCCCGATGTTTATTTCAACTAGAAGCTATGTATGTATCTGTTATGTAGGCAGGTCTTGTCATGTTCTTATCTTGTGGGATCTTGGCTGGCGTCTCATGAAGCCGTTTATGTTATACCTATATGTTCCCTTAGATAACAACCTCCCCATCTACTCACTGATCATTTGATTTTGTTATCTCACAAAGATGAAGTGGAAAGATCAGGTGACACACACACACTTCACATCATGGCATGCTTGTTTTGGCAGGAATTTGTTTTCTGGGACAGGGCAGGGGAAGGTGGTCTTATGCAATGCTTGAATATTCCTCATTGTGCTATGAAGTGGACATCTTCCATTTGGAGAAAAGAACTGAAATAATTTACTTAAATTTGTGAGATAGTATAGTCAGTAAAGAGGTCAGGATTTTTAAGCACTCGTGATCTTCATGTTTTAAAGCTTCACTGACATTTTGGAATGACAGGGATGTTCAGTATCTTACCTGCATGGGACACAACTGATCACAGATCATGCAAAATTGTTAAGTTACAATGTCATTGTAGAAATACTATAGAACTGATTGATTTTTTTTCCCAAGTGAAAATTTCCTGCTATGTGGTGACTCGCAAGTAAAATCAAACAGATTTTATTATTGAAATTCATTCAAATATTCACATTAAACACTTACTTTAACAGGTTTTTTTTAAGTCGGCATGAAACAAAAATACATTTTGATTGTCTGTTCGTCCCTATTGTGACATGTAAAACGGTTTCTCTAACAAGAAAAGATTGACTTGATTGATTGGATTGTTGCAATCTTCTAGAGATACTGCAGTGATGAAGTATTTTTGTAGGCCAATCCAAAAATTAGCACCCTGGTTCCCTCAACAAAAAACAAATAAAACAACTGGATTTTCAATTGGCTTTTACATTATTGTAGAAAATAAGCTCTGTGACTAACAAAATATTCTAATTCTGACATGTTTTGTACATCATGATAAACTTTTATGAAATTTAAAGGTGCAGTAAGCGAAGGTAAACGCTGTTGATATTTGAAATCACCCAAACAAACAAGCCCCCATACCCAAAAGGATCACTCCCCTATCTTGCCTCCGCCTATTGTCTACTTGTTACCTACTGTAGCTCCGCTACTCCTTCAATGACAAAGTCATCCCTTCCAACCCAAAAAACAAACACAGTTTTCATGAGTTTCCCTGCTCAACACAATAGTCAAAACTAATTTAGGCCTATTACAAATGTGACCAGATTAAGAGGTTATAGCGATTACTAAAAGGGCAACCAAATGAAAAAACAGATATTAGGAGTATATCTCACTTTTCGGACACACTTTGGGAGCCGATGCTTGAAACAGGTTTTGGAGATTTAGACGTCCTAGCCTTACCTAATAATGCAACAAACAAGCAGAAATAACACAAGAGTATATTTAGGCCAAAAAACAGTTTATCCTAGTTCTGTGAAACACAGCAGAGAAGAAATAAAGCAACCTCCTCGTCCGTATTCAGGCATTCCTGCTCCTTTTGGTCTCTAGCTTCTCTGATATTAACATAGGCCTATACCTCTAGTCTTATATTCTTTTTAAAGTTATATTTCCATGGCCTTTTTCTTTTGTGTATTTTCTCTACCATCTCGCTTTCTAGTTGTTTTTCTAATGTCTGACTTGTTATGCACTGAGCTCTCTCTCCTCCCCCATCATGAGTGTAGGCTACACCCCTTACTGCTGATTGGCTAAGTGTGATCCACTTTCAACAGCGTTTTTTTGTAATCGCTTACTGCACCTTTAAAGAAGTAAAAAGCTAAATGTAGGCTAAACAAACTAATCCAGGGTCGCAAAACTTCGTCACCACCACTAAGCTTCCGACAACTCTTTCAGTCTTTATTTAAAAACATTTTCACGAAAAGTTTGGTGCTAGTATAAGTGGACTAGTGGGTAAATGAGTTTACCTGTTCATCGTAATCTTGGTGCTGTGTGCTACAATGGCGGCCCCCAGGGAGGCTTCAGTTTCCGGGCAATGGATTACCCCCTTGGTTACAGCGGCAGATAAAAACTTGTTTGTGCATGTCCCCAACTTCGCCCACATGTGAAGTCACAGACTAATTAAAATTAAGAGTTCGAGGGATTTTATATGTAGAATTTGCCAAAATATGCCATCCATCCCTGCAGCAATCTAAAGCTTTTGATCTCATGTTAGGAACAGATTGTCCAGACTCCAGCTCCACCCTTTCACTAAAAAATGTCAACACCATACCCGTGGGAGAGGACAATATATGGATTAAAGATTAATTAATAAAATAATAATGATGATGTGTGCACGGATAAATAATTTAAAATTAATTCTGCAATATAGCATTTTTTTTAGAATGATTAATAAAAATGAACACATTTATGCTGAGGGAAAATGTTTTTTTTTCTAATGTAAATGTATCTTTATTAAAAATGCTTAGATTTTTTTTTAATTAGATTTACATTAGATTAGCTAACTGTCTTTCGCGGGTTTAGCGCCAATCGCGCGCGCTCCTCCCCCACTGACTCAATTGTACTCACGAACCTTCCTGGAGAAAGCTAATAGCCTACAACGTTACCTCTTCAGTCAGGCAAGTAAACCCACGGATATATAATAAATACCATTTTATAATCGTGTGTAAATTATACGTAAACCTTATATCGTAAATTTCATTGATGGTTTAGCATTTTGGTTTATGAACGCCGAGTTTTAAAGTTGAAAAGCTCCCTCAATGTAACCTATTTAGCTGCTATTCAGTCTAATTAGTAACGTAATATTATTGTACCAGGATGGAGTCTAGTCCTTTTATATATTTATTTTAAGCAGATTTTGTACAAATGTGTACAGTTAACATCTTGAGTTTTGCTAGTAATTATTCTGTTTTCGTTCATTGCTAATTACTGTTACGTTAGCGCTAAACGTTGTGGTGGTTTTTACTTTTTCAGCTTCCTTGCTTGATACCAGAAATGTGGAATCATTTTTTCCATTCATTTTCTCCATAGGGATGCCAAAAATTCTTCAATAAAGCCTGCAAAGCTATGAACCCCAACAACTCGCTCTGAAATGTAAGTTAACATTACAAACTCTATTTGAATAAAACGATTAATATATATCTGAGAAAAGACAAAGGTGAGAAAATTCCTGGGATTTTTACTTTCAAAACCCTACTGTTGTATTTCTGCAGATTTGATCTAGGCATCCTTATAGGACGTATAAAAGGTACATTCATTAATTTATATAAAATGCAAAGATAAGTACCACACATGACAAAAAGAAATGTGCCCTAGCAATTTCTATAAAATAATTCATAATAAAAGTGAGACTATCCTACTCAGCACACAGAAACATAACAGGTATCACGTGACACTGCATTTTATGTTCACTATGAAGGCTAGTTCACACCTAGAAAGATAACTATATTACAGTACATAATCAGTCAATACTGCTTTGTTTATTACAAGCATGTGCTGCTGTTATGCCATCTGCCGGTTTAAATGCTCAAGCTCTTTAAAGGATTAGTTCACCTCAAAATTAAATTTGACTGATAATTTACTCACCCCAATGCTATCCAAGATGTCTTTCTTTCTTCAGTGGAAAAGAAATTAGATTTTTTGAGGAAAACATTTCAGGATTTTTCTCCACACAATGGACTTCAACGGTAACCAAATTGTTGAAGTCCAAATCAATGCAGTTTCAAAGGGCTCTGCACGATCCCAGCTGAGAAATAGGATCTTATCTAGCGAAACGAAAATCGGTAATTTTCTACTTTTTAACCAAAATTGTTCGTCTTGTGCTGGTCTGCGACACGCCAGGCATCACGTAATCACGTTGGAAAGGTCACGCTGGACGTAGGTGGAAGTACCCCCCCCCCTTTGTTTTAAACATCCAGGATACGCACACGAAAGGACTATTTTAAACAATAATCTGACACAAAGACATAAATATGTCATTCAACATACAATCAAATTTGAACGATCCTCCTTCTCCACGCTTGTAAACAATGGAGCGGTACCGCCTACGTCCAGCGTGACCTTTCCAACATGATTACGTGATGCCTGGTGCGTCGCAGACCAGAACAAGACGAACAATTGTGGTTAAAAAGTATATAAATGTAAAAGTGTAAAAAAAGAAAAAGAAAATGGCCGATCGTTTCGCTAGATAAGACCCTATTTCTCAGCTGGGATCATGCAGAGCCCTTTGAAGCACTTCAAAGCCCTTTGAAACTGCTTTATTTTGGACTTCAACAATTTGGTTACCATTGTGTGGAGAAAAATCCTGAAATGTTTTCCTCAAAAAACTTAATTTCTTTTCCACTGAAGAAAGTAAGACATGAACATCTTGGATGGCATTGGGGTGAGTAAATTATCAGGACATTTTCATTTTGAGGTGAACTAATCCTTTAAAGTGTGTATGTCAGGTTAAATTTGTAATTATGATTAACACAAAATAGTTATGGGAAATACACGTTTGACAAGTTGATGTATTGTTTTGTATGTTTTTCGATACCTAAAGGCAGAATATAAGATTTGTTATTTTAGAAAAAGTTTGTTATTTTCAGTACTCACTTAAAACTGCTCCTCCCCCCAAACGAATCGCTTGACATCATAAGAGGGAGACGTCTCCCCAGGTCGCTGAGAAAATGAGTTTGTGTACGAGTGATAGAGCGAGAGAATTAGTGATTAGGACATTTATTTAGTTAGTTAGTTAGGTATACGCAGGCGTATTTTCACGATGGTGAATTACTGCGTTTGTGCTGGGTGCAAAAACACAGTTAAAACCGGTCACAGAGTCCACTTTTCTCCAAAAAGCAGGTCTGTGTTCCGTGCCTGGGTCAACTTTGTTCGACCAAACGCGCTGACTTCAGTGTTGCTTCGGTATCCAAGACTTCGGTCATTTGCAGCACCCATTTCATTGAGAAGGACTACGCTGTTGGAGATCTCATGAGTTATAAAATGGGATTTAAAACCCGAGTGAGACTGGTAGCTGATGCGGTGCCTACGGATATGTTTTTATGTTTCCACTGTTCGATCGCGCCCGCGCCTCTCTCTCTCTCTCACTCACTCACTCACACACACACACACACCAACCAACACATTTCAGCATTGCAATCTTGACATCGCAGCCTGTTCATTATAGCCACGGTGCTTCAGAGCTAAGGCGGAGCTACAGATTAGGTGTCCCTAAATAGCCCGCATATCTATCAGTAGTTCCGCATTTAATTTGCACGCGAGTTTTATTTATTTTTATACCCTGTTTTCTCCGTGTATATTCATGCACCTAACCGTGGCGCCCGTACCGTTTCGGTTCAATAAGAATACATGTACCGTTCCACCTCTAAGTTATGCCTATACTTACCAAGACCTGACCAACTCTCCACTCGTTCTCTTCACACCAGATATTTATGTTTCTTCGATAGGAATTATTTAAATTTCTGTTTGGCTCCTCATCTGTCTCACGCCTGGGAGGCTCAAAATTGTATGGCTGTGGACCATCGTGGTTTGAGGGGGGTTTTGGATCTCCTCAGACTCAAAACTCTCCATACTTGAATATAACTTTTTTGGCACGTCACCCTCTTCTGACGTCACAGCTCAGCTCTGTTTTAAAAATATGATCTTGACAGAAATGGCTATAAAGCTCACTGTAGGGCAATTGCAGTAATAATTTTAATGATAATTACATTTTCACTCAGACATCTAAACCTTATTTAATATATACAAAAAAAAATTAACCTGACATACACACTTTAATCACAATGGAATTCGATTCACAATTCTAATTGTTTTGTGGAATATCGCAGTCCATGCACATCATTGTTTTATTTATTTATTTATTTGCCCTCATAATCTTTAATAAATGATCCAACAATCCAATCAATTCCCCATGGACAAAATCAAGTTCCGCCCTACATTTTGTCTTGTTCAAGACACTGTTTCACTTGGATATACGTCACAATAGGGTGTATTCTGTTTTAAATGCTTTTATCTTTCATCAGCTGGATTTTGTACATTTAGTATATTGTGTGAATAGAGATACTATAGACATTAGACACTATAATGTATTTGTATATTTAACTTGTTCTCAAATATTATAGACCTCATTAGCAAAAAATTAGTGTGCAAACATTTTATCTACTAAAGACTGAGTTAAGAGAAAATGTGTAATGACTTGTCATGCCCTGGTAACAGTCCTGTCGTCACCCTCAGGATACTCTCTGACACAAAGAGGGGCACTTAGGCCTTTGTTTGTTTACTGTCAATATATGATATTTGTTGATGTTTCTAAATAATACTATGAGGTCACTTACTCCCAGTTATTACATTCTGAATAATGGGTTCAGAATATTTAATATATTATGTATTGTTATATATATGATATATTTAATATTTGACGTGAGTCAAATGTGACGGCTCGTAACATAACCGCCGCCGTCGGTGTCCGGGGGGGAGGGGATTGCACAGCAGACATTGATTAGTTACTTGCTCTACGTTTATTTAAAATTAACAGCAAGACAACTAGCAGTGAATGTGCTTTCCATTAAATGAATCACACACAGTAAACAAATCCTTAACAAAAAAAAAACAGGCCTATAATGTTTCTCTCGAGTATGTGTGTGTGTCTGTGTAGGATGCGGTAATGCAGTGGTGACGCTTTCATGTAAGGGTGGCGCTGCCAATAAAGCACCTAAAATCTGTCACAAAGAACCGGCAAAAGTAAAGATTATGAAAATGTAAAAATGTAAAATGAGATATTTTTATTGTTTATTAATAAACAAGTGGTCAGTGTCGGCTGCAAAGATGAATTTGACGATGCTGACTCGCGATCTTCGCAGTAGTGAATGCGCCAGAGAGAAATGCACATTTCATACAGATTACATAAGCAGAGAGCAGTCTGTAGACTGTTTTCTTTCGTTTTGAATTGTTCTGTTTAAAAGTAGACATGTCTGTGAGGCTAGGCTACCTTATGCACTGAGTTTCGGATCATTTATGAGACGAGCTCCAGTTCACGCGCCTGCGCCTCCGTGTCATGATTATCTATCGTCTGCTATATTTACTTCTTATTTATTAAATCCAGGCAATTGGTTGATGAAACATTGATTAAAATTAAGATACAATTAATACAAAACGAAATTCACTTTAAAGAAAGGTTTTGTGCTTTCTGTTTGATGTTTCTGTGAAAGTTTTAAAGCATCTTTTAGTGCCGCTTTCAGAGCGGTCACGTCCGTAAAACATTGTTTTTTCCTCCTAAATGCGAACACGAAAAATAAAATAAAATGAATATTTTATGTTCTGTGTAGTTTACAGTTACTCATAATTTGTATTCTGAATACGTAACGTGGGTACATGTATTTCGTTACTCCCCAACACTGATATTAGTAGCCTGTATAACTTTATCTGCAAGATATTTAAATAACACGGTTTTGGCAGTTATAGAGTTCTAATGACTAAATGTTCAACTATAACCGTCGGTCTCACGGTTATATAATAACCGTCACACCCCTATATAATATAGATCTTTCTGTCAGTAAAATAATTTGACTATTAACAGGATTTTGACTATTGTCCTGCAATGACACAACACAATCATTTATAATGTTTGCTTTCTTTTTTATTCTGAATGGTAACTGCAGTTCTTCATCATTTGATAAACAATGTGTTTTCTTACAGTTCCCTTTGTCAGAAAGAAAAAACTTGGCATTCCCTTCACACCATGGCATGCAGTGCCTGAAAACAGTTAGTGGTTCACTGCTTATAGTTTAAGTTAACTGTCTCCCCTCCTGTTCAATATCAGATGATGAATGTGTGTGCCAGGACCTGTAGCTGCATGTAAAGGAATTCTGGAGTACACGATCTCGAGATCTTTCAATAGATGCCACTGGGCAGTAGCTTTGTTGATTGCGCAGATAATCTCTTGGAAGTAGCGTTATCTCATACAGATCTACCTACAGGCTTTTTACCAAGTTTACCTCTTGGAACCCTCAAGAATTATTCAAAGCAGTGACAGACTACATTGTCCTGGTTCACACAGAGAGCAGTTGTTTTGATAAAACTGCTGTTCATGAGAGCTATGCTGCTTCTTTTGATTTCCATTGTCATTGTATATTTTTCTCATTTTCTTTCAAAAGCACTTTAGATAGGAGAGTGCACAGTTATACCAGTATTATGTCCTACAAATTTATCCATCACCACCAACCCACTATTTTTGAACTTGAATCATCAGAGCCTGAGATACCAGCATTTTTCACAAGGCTGAAAGAAAAAAAAATAGATTCAATTTTAGAAAGGACTTGTACACACATGCACAGATGTTTGTAAGCCCAGCACTCTTCAGCAACTCATAAAGCAGAGGTGAAAAAGAGCAAAGGTCAAAAAAATTGTTGACCAGATTAGTCAATTTGACACTTGATGGGTTTAGCTCTAAGGTTAGTCCTAAAAGCTGTTCCTAAATAGGGATTTGTTTTCATGAAGTTGTTTTAACATTTTGTCAGCCTGTTAAAGTCTGCATAATATCACAATTGGATATATTTACGTAGTCTTGTGGTAAACAATTAATCTGTGCAGGTTAATTCACAAAAAAAAAATGTGTTCGGTTACATAGTCTTTAGTCAAAATCTGAAAAATGTATTCACCTCTGAAATGGCATTCCTTCCCTGATGACGTCAGTTTGATGGTGTGGGGAGAACATCCTTAGCCACTCCCCTACAACCATCAGTCTTCACGGAGGTAGAGATGCCGAGGATGCGCGCTAAAATCAAGCTCCGTCCTCTTTTTTTTCCTCATTCAGTTTTCCGTTTTAAATATGTCACAAGACTGAAGCGAAGTCCTTCGTAACTTCAAGTTCACGTGGAACTTTAATCTTCTGACTAAATCATTAGAACTAGTAATATGCGGTATATTTGCCAAGAAAGCTCAAATATTTAATATTTAGTCATGTCCTTTAATGTAAAATTTGATTCAGACCTGCCTCACCTGTAGTTCTTCCCCAAGGTTATGAAGTTGGTTCTTGTCACTGTATCTAATTTTCACAAAACGGTAACACTCAAGTTTCTTGTGTTTATTTTATTTCCAAAGCATGTAGAATTACCTCTCATCTTCTTATCATAGGAGTGCGCCCTCATTTTCAAACCCTCATTTTATTTGTTTTCCTTTTAAGTTGCCCTTGTCAGTCAGAGAGCCGGATTAGTAGCTTTTTTTGTAGGCCTTTATCAACGGTATTGTATAAACATCACAGTGTATGATTCCTGTGAATCGAGAGACAGTTTAAACCAGACAATGGGATGCTTGTTGGATTCGACAATGTCACTAATTTGTGACATTTTCTAGTGTTTCTCCTGTCTACGCATACACATGTATGTGTATATACAGGATCCAAGATGTATACTACACCTTCTAATGGTGAGAAATGTGACATTTTGTGAAAATGTGTAGACCATAATTTTTATTTATATATTTATTTTTCTTACTAGTATTTGCATTATTTATGTTTAATACATATAAAAACAACCTCTCAAAAGTTTGGGGTCTGTAAGATGTTAAGCAGAGCAAAAGTTTTAAACATTGATAATAATAAGAACCAAATCAGCATATTAAACTGATTTCTGAAGAATCATGTGACACTATGAGTAATGATGCTGAAAATTCAGCTTTTGCCATCACAGGAATAAATTACATTCTAAAATATATAAAAATAGAAAATAGTTATTTTAAATTCCAATTGTAAATATGTGTGTATTGTGGAATGTGTTTGAAAGTGAATGCTGGAAAAAATAAAAACTTTGTAATAGTTAGGTTTAACTACTTTAATAGTTAATAGTTGTATGTGGATAAAACACACACCACTGTGAGGCCCGGCTGAATCGATCCAATGGCGGCATTCGATCAGCGGGGAAGGTCTCAGTAACGGGAAGCGTGTTACTGTCTTTCCGCGTGGCAAAGGGATTTCGATTAAATGCAATACATTTTCTCATGTATTAACTCATTATTTCATCTGACTCCATAAATGAAAAGGCTTTAATGATATCTGTGCATCATTAAATGTGAGTGAATGTTTGACTATTCTTCTTAACTCTTTAATGAAAATAATAACAATGTCCGTTAGAATAAAATCAAATGTTTACAATTTATTATGTCAGGTAAATGTATTATGCCAATTTCATAATCAGTTCAAAGATAATCAATACAATAACATCTAATGCTCTAGAATAAAGAGAAAGAGATGCGAACCCGACATTAAGAAAGACAAGGTTGAGAGTCTCTGGGCTGATTCCTGATCCCTTTCCTGCATTTCATTATATAGGCAGAACCTTCACATTAAACCATATATATTCTTGGGTGAACTTTGGAAGGGGAAGGAGTGGGGGATGAGGGGAAGAAATGTAGATTAGGATGATTCAGAGGTGAAATCTGGGTGATCACTTATATCAGTGTTTTATATATATATATATATATATATATATATATATATATATATATATATCAATCATCATATCGTCCAGCCCTAGAACTTGTATCGTTTTTTGTTATTGTTTATTCAAAAACATCCAATAGCCTAATGCAGAATATACAATGATAAATATTTAATTGATGAGTTGTTAATACAATATATAACAATACAATATATAGGGTATGATTTTACACCTAAAGTCAGCATGACACAAAATGATAACTGCAAATCCACCTGTCCAGTCCAGTTGTCCAGTTGTTTCTGTGAATTGGAGCGATCCATTTGCTCCTCTGGTCTGTAACTTTCGTCATTCTGTAAAAATATACCTCAGATTTCTTGTCAAATCTAGTTGTACAGTCAATCGCAAAGCTCTTTCCCGCTTTATATGTGTTTTGTTCGTTTTTTCGCGGCATTCACGGTGAAAACAAATGCTGCCGCTCAGTCTTTTTGCCACTCACTCCGCGTAACTGCAGGCACACCAGCCGACGGTGACGTCACGCCCATACCCTCTATAGTACCTGGACGTCATAGCGACGCCGCAGGAAACTGCCGTGACTTAATCTTCTACTTGACACATACCCATACATACTAACAAAGGAAATTTGACCGCGCCGTATTCTTCCGAGTTGCCATAATATTAGTAATGGGTATATCACACCATCTCTGGCCAAAGTATTTAAAAATGGCGGGGTTATTCAGGATACTCCGTCTGACGCATGCAATGATGACGCAGTGAATAGTAACGATTCTCTCTGACCATTCAGCAGTCTGCCGTGTTTTCACGTCACATTTTAGTATCGCCTCAGCTCGCTCAGAACCTCGCCGAAGGTGATACGAAAAAAGTATCTGGAAGCAGTTACAGGTACAACTTTTACACAGTGGAAAACCAAACAAAGTCGAGTCGAGGCGAGCTGGTACTGTGTAGTGGAAAAGCGCCATTAGTCTCGGATGGTGATTTGTTGCTACCTTCACAAGAGTGAGTTCAAATGTTAATATTAAGCAAGGTTCTTGGTTTTCTCGAGGAGTGGTCCTTCCTCAACCAGTTCTTCCAGTTTCTCCAGTCTTACACAACCATGTTTGAATATGCCTAAGATCTGTCTTACCTTTAGTTTTCTATTTACAGCACGCATCAGCAATATTGACAGAGCTGTGATCATTATCGGCCTCAAAACACTGGAGCCATTTACACTTCTTGTCTCATGCTTTTCATATCCAGACAACAACAAAAAAAAAACTCTTCTTTTTTTTCCACCTTTTTTTCCACCTTTTTTTTCCATCGTTGACCTTTCTGTGTGCCAGTTAAAAATCGCTCAGTTGCGATAGCATTGTTCACATTTGACTTAAATATTCTCATTAGCCCAAAACATACTCCCTGCAAACCTCATGAGCAAAAAAAGGTGAGGGAGTAGCCCAGAACTGCTACAAATCAGCAACCTTGAGAGAGCAGGTGGGCGTTAACAAGCTCATGAAGTGGCCAAACTAACAATAAAAAGACTTGTGTCCCCTGATGTTCTCTTCCACTCTGCCTCCAGACTCATCAGAGCCTGTGCCCTTCTCCAGAAAGAGGGAAAGGGATAGAGAGTAAGCAAAGGATACTGGCAAAAGGGAAGCACCATGGCTGATTCTTCAACGAGCATGAGGCTACGGCTGCCACTGTTGTGCATCATCTTGGAGGTCATTCTCATCATCCTCTTTGGAACACTGGTGGAGTATGACCATGACACTGATGCCAGGCTGTGGAATAAAAACAGAACTTCTACTAGCAATGATTACAAGAATGAGTTCTACTATCGTTATCCCAGTAAGTGACATATAGAATGGTGTGTAGAAGACTAGTAAGTAGTAGGGCTGAATTTTTATATTTAGCATTCATTGTTGAGAAGATATTTGTGGATCTGATATGATCATGCAATTAGGTAATAATAAAAAAAATGAATAATGTAGATCAATAAATGTATTAAGTTTGCCAGAAGAAACACAGAAACGGTGCCTTTTAACTTGATACCTCAGGAATGTGTTTGATTGGGTAAACTGCCGACAGACATTGGCCTAAACTGTGTTACTTGTGTTTGAGCAGTCTGACTGCTTTTAAGTGGAGCATGTTTACCTTTAAGAATTTGATCTCTTTAAAAGCTTGATTTTGTTTTGTGCTTGGCTTTGTGCAACTGTTGTCAAGTTTCAACTCTAGTCGTTTTTCCCATCCACCTCACTTTACTAAACCCAAGTCTCGTCCTTTAATCTCTGCGATTTGCACTAAACTTGCCCTCAGCGCCAGACTTGTGTGAACCACTTAATTACATTTATTGTATTGCTTCTTGTGTCTGCGCTTCAAGCCCAGGAGACACCTACATGTGAATTATATACAATGAGTTGCATAAATCATGACATACAGACTTCACTAATCAATTTTAACAATTTTTTTGATAAATTATAGTGATTTTGTTGTGTTGTGAAAGACTTCTTGTCTGAACAGTATTTTGTCACTGTCCTTCATCTTTATATATTGAGTTAGTTTGAAAAGACAGAACCACGGGTGTGGCACATTACTACACAACAGGTCACATGAGAAACAACTCCATTCAAGGGTGTAGATCGAATCTTTATATATTGTGTTTAAATAAAATAAATTATAATGTTTTATATTAATTTAAGGGTCTATGTAGATCATTGTTTCATTTGTTTGCTTTGTAAGGATGCCAATACATTTCTTCAAGTTATTGGATCAAGCTATTTCTTGTTTCCAAACCTGTATGGCTTTTTTCTCTGTGGAATACAAAGAAAGAGATTTTGAAGAACTTCATTCAATTAAAGTTTGGACCCCATTGACTTCTATTGTATGGCCAAATTATTTTCAAAATGTCTCCTTTGTGTTTTACAAAACAAATAAGTCATACAGGTTGGGAAGACACCAGTATCATTTTTGGGTGAATTATCCATTAAAATACTTTTTTGTCCTGCAGCAAACTCAGCTTACACATAGAGCTCAGACTAATTTATGGGCTGCCAAAGAGGAGTGAGTGTGAGAGATATGTGGGACAGTTTGCCTACAGAGGCTGTGCCATCCTCATTGGTGCCCAGGTCAATGGCCAGTTGCTTGGCAACAGTGTAATTGTGTCAAAAGAAGTGAAATGGGGTAATGAATGGCTCTACACAGAAAAGAACACAGGGGTTAATGTTGGGTTCAGCATACCCATAGTGTAAAATTGGCCCTGAATAGTGCTGCCAAGAACCCATGTCATGAAAAACATATCAGTGATCAATTACAGTCTATGAGAATACTCTTTAAAATGTAAAACTATGAGAATGTGAGGGAGAAGAATGGAAAAACAGCTATCTGACTGTGTTGTAGGTTTCCAGGACGTTCATGTGATGATCTTTGTGGGCTTTGGATTCCTGATGACATTTCTGCAGAGATATGGATTCAGTAGTGTCGGATTTAACTTCCTCATCGCAGCCTTTTCCCTACAGTGGGCCACACTTATGCAGGGCTTTTTCCACGGCATGCACAATGGCAAGATCCACGTCGGTGTGGAAAGGTAAAACCTTAAACATGCATTCGTTGGTTGTTACATACAGTAAACTACATTTTACTGTAAGAGATTCATCATACTGATGTCAGCGGCAGCAGCTCACAAAGATCTGTCAGTAAAGATGAGAGATTTGCAACAATAGTATAATCACTTCATCTCAGTAAAGGGGGGATGCACAGAAAGATGACAGCTAAAATTTCTTGAACTAAGCTTCCAGGTTTCTTATCCTTCATGTTTTGATTGCACACTTGCTGCTGTGACCTCACGTCTGTATATTGGATTACTGCTGAACACAGCGCCACTGAGTGGATGTGGTAGTTAAGCAGCTGACCAGACTTTGCAGCCTCTAATACACAGGCACATGCACATTTATATTTTCTCACAGTGAATATGTTTCTTCTGTAGCATGATAAATGCAGACTTCTGCACTGGTGCTGTGCTGATCTCTTTTGGCGCTGTTTTGGGGAAGACCAGTCCTGTGCAGCTACTTGTTATGGCCATTTTTGAGGTGTCATTGTTTGCCATCAATGAGTTCATCCTGCTTTCTATCCTTGGGGTGAGTATAGAAACACAAAATTAATTTTCAAATTCTGTTAATTGTTATTAAATTGTAATTTTCACATGAATAACGTTAATTTTCCAAACACTGGGCATATGTTTTATTGGGATGCACCATTATTAAAAATCTGTCTGATAAACTGATAATTGATTTCATTTTATGGCTGATAACTGATAAATGTCGATATTAAAATTCTATACGGATTTGTTTCAATAAGATAAAAAAGAAAACAGTAAATTGTTTTAAATGCTTCAAATGTATTTAGGCATTACAGCATTACAGTAGCCTGGTTAAAACCAGACTATTCTCAGTAGTAACTGAGTTATGGTCTTTCTCAGTAGTAACTGAGTTATGGTCTTTCTCAGTAGTAACTGAGTTATGGTCTGGCAAAGCTTCACAGACAAATCATTTCCGAAGGGGCGTCACCAACGGACGTCACTCAAATGCCTCTGGGCGCAATTGGATAGACCCAAAAACCAATCAGAGTGATGAAGGAGATGACGTATGCAGAGCGACGGAGAAACTTCTCTGAGTGTTGTTCTTTGTTCGGGTTTTAAAAAAAAAAGAAACGTTCAAACCGCTTAAAACAGACGCGATAGCTGATTCGAACGAGTGATGTTCCACGGTGGCATCCATCTTTGTAATCTACAAAATCTGCTTCACCGGCACTGCGCTGTCGTCATCGTGTAAAGCCCGCCCCAACGTTTCTGATTGGTGCCTCGATTTCGCCGAATTAGAAATGGGCTTGAATGAGTTCTTTGCCAGACTTACTTTCAGAGCAAATCTAAATTTGCCGGAAGTTGTCTGGGTTTTCCCAGGCTAGCATTACAATGGTATGGAATGGAATGGTACTACTGTCAAAATTCCAATGTGCACCTGGTAGTAAGTCGTTAGATAAATCCAGTGCATCATTAGTCGCTCTACCTTAGACCTTAAAACAAACTAGTTTTACTACATTACATTTAAGTACTTCACATTTACATCTACTTTACATTTAAATTAAATATCCACAGAAAGACCTAATGTTCATATGCTGAATTTTGATATATACATATCTATATTCTTACATTTATGATGTGCTATCATTATTTATGTTATCAATTTATCTATCTATAGGCCAATGACGCTGGAGGATCCATGACTATTCATACATTTGGTGCATACTTCGGCTTAATGGTGACCCGCGTCCTGTACAGACCAAACCTGAACAAGAGCCAACACAGAAACTCGTCTGTCTACCACTCTGACCTCTTTGCCATGATCGGTGAGTCACTTGAATAGTTTACACACCTACAAAATTCTGGCCTGTGGTCATCCAGGGCTCTTTGAGCCACTTTAGCTTTGGCTCTCCTCAGGTACCATCTATCTGTGGATGTTCTGGCCCAGCTTCAACTCAGCCATTACACAACACGGGGACCCCCAGCACAGAACCGCCATGAACACTTACTACTCTCTGGCCGCCTGCACACTGTCTACATTCGCTTTCTCCGCCCTCGTCAACCCAGAAGGCAAATTGGACATGGTGAGCATCCCCTTTTGGTTATCTTTGCTATTACATTAGAAACTTCAAGATTTCAAACTCTCACACAAGCTTCTGTCTTTTTCAGGTGCACATTCAGAATGCCGCACTGGCTGGTGGTGTTGCTGTGGGAACAGCTGGAGAGATGATGCTGACTGTATTTGGCTCTATGATCGTAGGATTCCTTGCTGGAACTATTTCAGTCCTGGGATACAAATACCTCACGGTTAGTAGCACACACTTCTCTGACACACATCTGTAAACACACACACCAAACCTCAGTATCTCATTGGTTGCTCTATTATGCTCTTTTAGCCGGTTTTGGAATCGAAACTGAAGATTCAGGACACGTGTGGTATTCATAACCTGCATGGAATGCCAGGAATTCTGGGAGCTGTGGTGGGTGCTGTCACTGCTGCCGTGGCATCACCAGATGTATATGGAAATGGGTAAGTCAGAAGTTGATATGTAATTATTTGCATAAATAATGATTTGTGATTGTCTTAATGACACTTAATGATAATTAAAGGATTAGTTCACTTCAGAATAAAAATTTCCTGATAATTTACTCACCCCCACGTCATCCAAGATATTCATATCTTTCTTTCTTCAGTCGAAAAGAAATTAAGGTTTTTGATAGGGCTGGACGATTTTTGAGGTCAATATTGCGATTGCGATATAATAAACAAATGGTTTCATTAGTCAACTTGCTTGGTTCTCAAGGAAAATGCACACACAGATTAGTGATAACTCTGAAATGTGTATTTCTCAACTCAAACTAGCAACAACTAAACGATCCCAGCAGAGAAATAAGGGTCTTATCTAGCGAAATGGTCTGTCATTTTCTAAAAAAATAAATAAACATGTATATACTTTTTAACCACAAATGCTCATCTTGCACTTGCTGTGATGTGCCACACATTACATAGGCGGAAGTACCGACCTAGTGTTTCCAAAGCAAACGTGCAAAGACTAAGTAAAACGCCCTTTACAAAAAAATGAATAAATAAAAGGTAAAACAACGATGTTGGACTATTTTGAAGTTTTTCGCCCTACCCTATATTTTCTGCTTACGTCAGGTTACCGCCTGACCTTTCCAACGTGATTAATGCATGAAGTCGTGGACATCCAAGATGAGCATTCATGGTTAAAAAGTATCTATAGAGGGAATGCATTGACGTCACTTTCCCGCCGGAACACGCCCCCTCAGCCGGACTGAGTGGCAAAAGAGCTGCTGTATGACTGGATTTAATAGGGGAAACTGTGAAAATGCAAGTAAAATGAACGATTATCAATTTAAACTAAAGTTTGGACTCAATATAGTGTTCCTTACAACTTTCTAAAGATCCAGTGATCCATGGATATTGACATGCAGCCAGGAATCGGGTTGCTGACATTTATGTGTGCCTGATTTCGACGCCGGTGAAATACATCGGCCTAAAGCAAATTTGCCTGTGAACGCTTTATATAAATACAAAATAGGTAGGTCTAAATCTGGGTGATCACTTATATCAGTGTTATACCGGTATATATATACATATATCATCATCATCATATCGTCCAGCCCTAGAACTTGTATCGTTTTTTGTCATTGTTTATTTAAAAGCATCCAATAGCCTAATGCAGAATATACAATGATAAATATTTAATTGATGAGTTGTTAATACAATATATAACAATACAATATATAGGGTATGATTTTACACCTAAAGTCAGCATGACACAAAATGATAACTGCAAATCCACCTGTCCAGTCCAGTTGTCCAGTTGTTTCTGTGAATTGGAGCGATCCATTTGCTCCTCTGGTCTGTAGCTTTCGTCATTCTGTAAAAATTTACCTCAGATTTCTTGTCAAATCTAGTTGTACAGTCAATCGCAAAGCTCTTTCCCGCTTTATATGTGTTTTGTTCGTTTTTTCGCGGCATTCACGGTGAAAACAAATGCTGCCGCTCAGTCTTTTTGCCACTCACTGCGCGTAACTGCAGGCACACCAGCCGACGGTGACGTCACGCCCATACCCTCTATACAAAGTTCTGGCATAAAACTCTAGATGGCGCAGGCTAATAGGTATTAACAGACCTGATTCAACTCATCAGCTCATTGTCAAATATATCCCCATGTGATAATGAGCTGATGAGTTGAATCAGGTGTGTTTGATTAGGGAGACAAAGAAAACATGCAGTGTTGGGGGTCCTTCAGGACAGGTATGGGAACCACTGTTCATAATCACATTGTTATCTATAGGGGCGCAGCTGATTGGTTCCTGACGTATAAGTAGCCAATGAGCTCTCTGCTCAACCTTCAAATACTTGGGTAAAATGGGTAGAATTTGCCTTAGCAGTGCAGCGAGTTTTCCGAATCCTCTGAAATTCAACATCCAAGATAAGTGCATGGGTTTTCATGTTATATCACTATGCGTGTTTGCATAGTCTGATTCATCAGTTCCTTATGAACTAACCATTCACAAGGTTTTACATCATGCGTCATGTCAACAGTCCTGATTTAATGCTTAGAGTGAATTACTACCATTAGCAGCTAGAGAATAGCAGGCAATGTAAGGATACAGAGACAAGCTTTGCTGAATTCTTTAAAGTAAAATAGTCTTTCGTTTGTATTCACATATTTAACAGACCTACAGCAATTACTAGTATTTGTACAGCAGCAATTTGTATGACAAAGCAGATTGAAATGTTAGCAAATATCAACAGCAATAGAAAACTAGCAGACGTTGTGGTTAAGTAGACACTGTAAGTCTTTGCTGCATTTTCGGCAGAATTATATTTGGGCATATACTATTTCATAACTACAGGACGAACAGTGATGTATGTTAATGTCAGGTACCTTTTCGTATTAGACCGCACTGGTCACATGTAGAATGATAATTGTAATTTCGTGCCAAGATGTGGGATTCACTCTCAAATTGGGTTGTTAACAATATCCATTACCATAACCATTGTCCCAAGCATGGAACAGATATGATATGCCAAAGTAGTACACGCATTAGCAACGTAACTCAGACAATAGATATAATAGAATATCAGTTCAAATTAGAGCTCGACCGATTTATCGGCAGGCCGATATTATCGGCCGATATTAGGGATTTTCCAAACTATCGGTATCGGCATTTATAATGGCCGATAAATGGAATTTTTTTTTTTTTAAAAAGCACAAAAAAAACCGGACGTAACACCCTTCATGTCATGAGTGTTGGAGTTGTATAGTTTGTCTACCAAAGGGCACTCTACACCGTCCCTGTTGGCAACACTCGTGTATAACGCGCCACACATCCTGCAACTTGCTGATCCAGCCAGAGTCGGGCAGAGAGAATCAGTTATCCGCGAGTGAGATCATCGGTGAAGTGTGTTCATGCCATGGTGAGTTGGTCACATACATTGCTTGAATAACAATTAAAAGAACATCCCCATCAGTTCTCTTAACTCAAATAAATATCATGTCCAGTTTTGCTGCTGTTAAATAAGCCGAGAGTGAAGCGGAATTAGCTAGTAATAATTACGTTACGTTGTTACAGTGTAGTTGACTGACTGTCCTTTTAACTTTTGACGATGTGACTGAAGTATTTCTTTAATAGCGCGTGACAGCTATAGCAATGAGACGTATCATCTCTCCTTGGCCTGTTATATTGAAAATGTATGTTTTACAATTTGCATTATGACGTTATCCATTGCTAAATTATGGCTCATCATAGACTAGCTAACCACAAAGCTAGCTAATGCCACTATCATCAGTGGAAGACCGCAAACGTTAACATTAATGAGCTTGGAAACCACAAAGAACTTTTTCTGCCTAAATAAAGTAATGATTACTGTATTTATAACTAGACTAGGGCGCGATCAAAGTGTGTGTGTGTGTGTGTGTGTGTGTGTGTGTGTGTGTGTGTGTGTGTGTGTGTGTGTGTGTGTGTGTGTGTGTGTGTGTGTGTGTGTGTGTGTGTGTGTGTGTGTGTGTGTGTGTGTGTGTGTGTGTGAGTGTGTGTGTGTGTGTGTGTGTGTGTGTGTGTGTGTGTGAGTGTGTGTGTGAGTGTGTATGAGTGTGAGTGTGTGAGTGTGTGTGTGTGAGTGTGTGAGTGTGTGAGTGAGTGTGTGAGTGAGTGTGTGAGTGTGTGAGTGAGTGTGTGAGTGAGTGAGTGTGTGAGTGAGTGTGTGAGTGAGTGAGTGTGAGTGAGTGTGTGAGTGAGTGAGTGAGTGGCGCGCGGGCGCGATGAACAGTGGAAACAAAAACATACTATGTCATTTTGTTCATACAGGGACATAAAACAATAAAACACAACATTGTGCTTTTGTCACACTCTAAACTCTTGTCAAACTGTAACCTACAACTGTCACCCAACCAAAAATCGAATCCGTTTATTTTTAAGTTACATTCTACATTGATTAAAAAAGATAATCAATTTTTAATAGTAGTATTATTTTCTACGGAAATCAATTAGTTATAATTCAGATGAGAATAAAGTTAGGGTTAATTAAAATGAAGGAAAACAAATATATTGAGCAAATTAATTTTAAATTAATTCAGGTACAATTACCAAACATATCTCAAGGTCTTTTTGTCTTTTTAATAATTTAATTAAAAAACAAATTATATAAAACTATTGTCAGTGCACTACAAATAAACTGGTTATATGCCTTTATTAATAAAACTTATTTAAACAATACAAGGCTTAACACATTTATAAAAATGCCTTCTGCATTTCTTCTGCAAAAAAAAAAAAAAACTGCCGATATATCGGTTTATCGGATTTTAAAACCAACAAATATTTGTTTCGGTATCGGCCTTCAAAATCCTTTATCGGTCGAGCTCTAGTTCAAATATTTGAGTTGAGGACCTTCAACCCGTTTGTTCCCGTTGAAGTCCACTATATGGAGAAAAATCCTGGAATGTTTTCCTCAACTTTAATTTCTCAACTGAAGAAAGAAAGACATGAACATCTTGGATGACATGGGTATGACATGAGTAATTGGATGACATGAGTAATTTGTCAGGAAATTTTAATTCTGAAGGGAACTAATCATTTAACATTATCTTTAGTTTAATTGCTTAGTAACAATGTGCAATTTGTTTATTATTATTATTATTGCTATATTCTTTATATACAATGTATTGTTATTTTACATTTTACTTAAGGTAAATGTTTTTCAATATGTTGCATATATGTGTCATTGCCGAAAATATTGAAGAACTCATTCTTTGTGAGAACAGACCCTGTATCTAATCTTACACAGATTGCAAAGAGTTTTTGCTGATGTTGAAACTGGAAAATGGAATCCTGAATCTAAGGGAGGGTTTCAGGCTATCTCCCTGGCCGTCACACTGGGAATGGCTCTGTTTGGTGGTCTAATTACAGGTGGGTGTACAGTTGTAAAGTGTGGTTAGTGCATGCTTGTCTGCCTGCTGGTTTCGTCCTGAATCGTGCAGTTCGATGCCAGTCATTGTTATACGGACACATTTTTTGCTGTGATGTAGAGAAATTACACAGTTATAACATCACATCTGAAATGTTGGAGAGGTATTATTTAAAAGAAATGACCACTGTAAATCGCCTTGCACAAGTCGTCCTTGCGAAGGTGGTTCAGGCCGATCAGCTTGTTTTTCTTAACTGTCATTATCGCACTCAAGCTCGATCTGAAGTGACAAAACTGACACCATAGTACAGCAGTTCTATGTCCTTACAGCCTCAGCAAGCATCGGGACTCTCTGATTATGGTAAAGGGGCATTACATTTCTGACATTTCACTCTAAGTAGATCAATCACAACAGACAGACTGTGCATTTTGGAAGGTGGGTACTAAAGAAACTGACACTACTGAGTGTTCAGACAAAGGTTGAACACAGGTGCTGCAACAATTTAAATAATACATTTGAATGGCAATGAGATTTTTTGCAACCCCTCCCTACACGTTGATGTGATTGGTTACAAAGTAGTTTTTGATGTCAGAAACACTGGCGATTTCAAATATGCGTTTTTGGTTCACTACCGTTTTAAGGAGAAAATACTCAGCAATAGCGTCAGATTATAATGGGTTCTGTTTGCCTTTATATCGTTGCACCGCTCGCATCTGGTGTAGGCACTGTTACACTGTAAGTGAAATTAAAATAGACAATTAAAGTTAAAAATCCCAGTTAGTTGTATGAAAATTGATCAACTAGAATTTTAGCTGTATTTTGTTTCTTGTGCTTACATGTGTGTGTGCAGTATATTGTGTAATAGGAATATGTGTATGCACTCCTCAGGGTTCATTTTGAAGCTCCCAATCTACGGTGCTCCTCCGGATACTCACTGCTTTGAGGATGGAGTCTACTGGGAGGTGAATACTTTTTTATATCATTTCTATATGCTATATAGTGTGTTTTAAACAAGGATTCCTTGACTGCAATTATTAGGCATTATTGCCTAATGTGCTGTAATGGACTGTCATTATTGGGACATGTAAAATCTATTGAGTGGAACAACTGATGTCCAATATGCAGAGACAGTATCTTAAACAAGACTTGATTTGTGCTGTAATGAAATGTTTGTTTCAGGTGCCGGGGGAGGAGGAAGGTCACAGTGAGCTTCACGAAGTGGCCACACCAAACGAAATGGAAAAACTCAGCAGCTAAATGACCTGCTCTCACCTGTTTGCATTTGTTCAGCTGCCACCTGTGATGTTCTCTGCAGGTGCAATTTATTTTACTGATTTAAACTAAAACACACTTTTTTTTTTAATAATACGTTGTTATATAAAAATTATTAGCCCAGTTTACCCGAGGAACAATGAGAATGTACAACTTTAAACGTATGTTACTCTGAGGCAACATACCTGTGATTCCTTATAACACCACTAGATGGTGGTGCAGAGCTGCGAATGGCTCCCCTGCGCCAACGGAGGACAAGCTGATTATTTGCATGATAAGCTCTTAAGAAATGTTATATAAGAAAGCTGACTGTATAATGCAGTTTATGCTTTCTATTTATTTTTAATATATTTTCAAAAACAAAGAGAATCTGCAAAGGGATGATTGTGGGAAATGTTTTGTATTCGTTTGTTGTCATTTTTATTTCCCCAAAAAATTAATTTGAAATATATGAATCATAAACGGCTGGAATATTTCAATGTTTTTTTTTTTTTTTGACATTTTATTTCAGATAGCTATTGTTTTCTGGATTATTTGTTTCACATACTGTGAATATGGGACACTGATAAACGTTTTAATGAGAAAATTGCTAAAATTTGGATGGGAAAAATGTTTGGATTGACAAAAGATGTTAAATGTATATAGTTACACGTTTATCTGTTTTAAGGAAAAAATAATAGTTAGAGGACAAATACTTTTTTTTTACGTTGATTATTTCTAATTAGCATAACTTGCATTTAAATAAACATTTAAATAAATTGTTTGAATATTTATATTGTGAAGTCATGTTTTAAATGAATTGTTATCCCTCGAAGGTGTGAGTGTGGGGGAGAGAATTACACTGTAGCCTATGTTTTTCGAGACGGGACTGTTTCTGTGATTTTGGCAAAGTCATGCCGACATTCATTTTATATTCAGCTCAAAGATAAACAATGACGTCAAATCACGCTAATTCCAAGTGAAAGCGCTGTTTAAATCGAGAATACTTAATGACGCCTGTAGCGTACAATCATTGCGGAAAGGGTTAACGAAGAGTCCAGATGGCCTCCGTCGCGTAATTAGCACAGTTTCACTTTCTGGGATCAAACGGAGAAGAGAAAGTGGGGGTCTTATTTTGATAGCACGTTATTATGAGCGCCTGGAGCTCGCGGGCTGTGCGACGAGCAGCTCTACGCCCCTTTTCATTCGCGCAGAGCGCCTTTTACAGAGACGTGAACCAGCGCCAAGGTCTTTTCCCAGGCCTCAGACAGGTGGACAGCTGGGATGTGAATAGGCGCTGAGGCTGAAGTGCTTAATTGCGCTTTATAATCACAAAAAATGAAGAATACTAACTGCACGTAATATGCTATTTACATACTTGATTTGTTTGTTTTGTTTGAAAACGAGATTTAAAGGTTTCAAAAGGAAACTAGAGGTTGAAGTCCACGTGATTGTCTTTGATTAATTGTGCTTGTAGTCTGCCGTTGTTAAAAACTAGCGGCATCAAGCTAATTGAAGGACATATAACAATGTTAATCAGGGAAACTTTGGTTTAGCTATGTGTTCTTTCTTCTTTTTGTTTTAAATGAAACCTTAAAAATAAGCAACGTTCTGTAGGCCTATATGTTCATTAGGTTTTTATAGCCCTGCAACGTTATGAGAACATTGGATTCTGGTTGCACAAAATCTGAAGAACCTTAAAATAAATACCTATAACTACCAAGAAGCAACCAAATTGGGAACCAAATACAAATGTTAAGGGAATGTTGTGTATTATTTTATTATTATGGTATTTATCTTTCAGCAAAACAACTGAATAAGAAACCAATTAATTTGAGAGTTTATCCATTTTCTCCTGTCTCTAGTGGGTCAGTGGGACTGTGTGCCGAGGGGAAAGTCCTGTGTGTGCTCTGAAAGCCGGTCTGTATGGGGAGAGTGCCTCTCTTTAGCTCACATTAACAGGATTACAGGCAGGCTGTGTTCAGGGGCCACGGTCCCTTTCAACCGCAGGCCTCCCTCTGATCAGTGCTCATACAAACAGCACAACAAGCAAAATATATATAGATAGAGAACTGGGATTACAAATTAAATGAAGCAATACCTTGCATATATTTATTTGACATTTCATTAAAGATAAGATACATTTAGTCTAATTGAGGAATTTTTCCTGTTTTAACAAAGTCCGTTGAGGTCAGGAAGTTTCCTGTCAGCAGAAATTGGTGCTTATGTTTTTCTTATGTGAGGTTCCCATGTTTTTCCGCTTAGGCTTGTGAAGGTGTTGGGATCTGAATGGGAAAGAGCACAGTGGAGCTCACACCTGCTTCCGCCAAAGGCAGCATAGTTCAAGAGGTTCATTAAGCGGAGAGCAGAACAAGAACAAAATGAACAACAAAGCCGTGAGAAAAGAAATACCAACTTAGGAGGTGGCCAGTGGTGATTTTCATCATTAAGAGCAAAAACTGGGCAGAAATATATTCACAACTCAGATGAAAATACAAAAGAATTGCTGGATATCTTCAATCCCACAAAACTGACTTTAAACTCATATTTGTTTGATGATTAAGGGATTTTTGCTCGTGCAAGCCCTCCCTCAGGGCCCATTACATTCAAAGGAACACAATAAAAGCCCTGACAGCATCCTTAGGGAGAGAGGGTGGCTGGACACAGAGGGGACAAAAGCCCTTAACCGACCCCCTCGCGATCCCCCCCTTGGCCAAGCTCATCCACACGCATGCTTGACATTGTAGGAGGCGTGAACTTTGAGGTCAGAGGTCAATTTGGGTCAAGTGAGGTGAAGCCATATAGAGTCTTAATTGAGATGGTGCTGTTGAATGAGGACGTGACAGTGGAGAGGCTCTATCTAGATAAGCTGACGGAGTGGGTCACTTGAAGCTTAAATGAAGATAAGGAATGATAAGGAAAATCAGTAAATCTTGACATGATTGAAAAATTTGACTTAAATGATTTTCAGTTAATTTACTTATTCTTAGATTTAGATTTTTTTTAATACCTTTTACGCACTCAACAATAGGAAACATACCTTTAGCATATAAATTAGACTGTTTGTGTGTATATATATATATATTCCAAGGGATAAATATTTAAATGTTTAATATTATTTTAATTATTAAATTAAGATATTTCTTTTTGTTTGTAAATTTGTAAAATGTTTTAAAACATTTAGAAAATAATGAAATGTTCAAATAATGGCTAAGGAATATCAAATATCAGCCAATAAGATTTAAAAAAAACACTTATCATGTATATGGTGCCAATATACACTATTCAGTCACTTGTCAACTCTAATCACTGTGATGTCTATTACCTCATGGAATGGTAGATTATCAGTACAGTGTCAGGCATCAAACACATATTTTCCCACAATAAAAAAAATACAGATAAAGAAGTAGCTATTTCAAGTTCAGAAGATTTTGGTTTATTCATTTGGGGATGATTCGTTTGGGGGGGAGGCAGAGAGGGAGAGCCGAGAAATGCTGTGACTGGGTTTCGCAACAAGAACTAATTCTCTCCTATTTACTCCTTTCCTCTACATCCCTTAAGCAAATTCAGTCAATGCTGTTTTATCAGATGCCAATTTGCATGATGGCAACAAGCCACAACAGACATGCAGCTGTACCACACATTCACAGAGAGAGAGAGAGAGAGACAAACATAGGCTAAACCAAAACATAGCCTATACCACCTTAAAAAAACAACCCCAAATAAAAACACAAACATAGACATAAAACACACTTTAGACACAAAATGTCAGAGTGAATGTCATACAAACCAGCAAATCACGTTAGCACACAAATCAATGCATTCGCTGTGCCTCTCTCGCTTTTCTCTCTCCTCACACCCCCTCCGCACCTTCTCATCTTAATTAAAACAGGAGGTGTCTCCACAATGCTCTTTTGTCTTAATGCAGCACTGTGAGAGAAAGGAGTCCGGTGGCTGAATATTAATGAGGCGGGGTGTCCGTGGATAGGCTGCATGAGCAGTAGAAGAAGAAAAAAAATAATGGTACCTTATTTCTCCTCCTACGCTTGTGGAAGGATACATCATGTGCCAAAACACCTCCGGCCACTCGGAGTTGCCAGCGGTGGGGAAATGAGCACTATGCATTGAGAAAATGAGGTTTAACTAGGGTGCTGGTGTGTGTTATACTCGGGCTAGACTTGTGAAAATGCAGTGAAGGATTGTGTGGCCTCTTCTAGCCACTAGGTGGAGCTGAGTGAGCTTTGAGAGAGCGGTGCTTTTCTCTACAGTAGCTACCTGACTGAGCTTCATTGTTTAGCTGCTATAAACACTCTACAAATGGATACACATGCCTTGGTCTCTGTTTTAAATATAATATAGGCCAATATGACGGTGCTGTGCTGTTTCATCCAGCATCTTTGAGAACGCTTTGTTTAGGTAGGCTACACACTTGTGAACATTTGAAGGCCAAAAGCATGGTAACCCATACTTGGAACTTGTCCTCTGCATTTAACCCATCCAAGTTAGGGTTTACATTAGGAGTAGTGAACACACACACACACACACACACACACACAAAGCAGGAGCTGGGTCACCTGAAGGTCACCTCAGTCATTTCCTGACTGAGAATCAAACCCACAAACCAGTCTGACTATCTAATCATGAGGCCATGACTGCCCCATATAACTAATATAACTTTTTGTTCTTATAGGCCTACTGTATAAATGTATGTGTCAATGGCAGTATTCATGATAAATAAAAGGACACCTCTTTAAAATATCTGGTTTAAAACGCGGCAAGTTCAGCAAAGATAATTGTTTTCATAGGGATTTGAAAAAACAATTACCATTTTCAACAAACGTTTCAATTAAACGACTCTAAAATGCCATGACATTTTTTCTTACATCTTCAATACATGTGTGTACTCTATTTTCATCTCTATTTTCTAAATATCATCATTAAATAGCTATTCAAAAGTTTAAAATTCTGAATAAATAGATAATATTTTTGAATAAATAGATCCAGACAAAAAAAATCACATGTGCATATCATGTATGACCAATGTTCCTTCAAAGAAACACACCTCCAACAATGCTTTCTCTAATAGACACGAATGCAATAAATGCATGTATGCAGGGACTGAATCACATATGCAACCCCACCGTCGCACAATGCCGTGAAATTGTTTCAATTTAGCTTTTACGCGCTCAAGAGAAACACACAAACTAGCGAGCATACTTTTAGTGTTGCCATGCACATCTCTCACACACACTTTCTCACACTGCTACTTCCTGAGGAGACACTTTTAAAGCTGAGAGGTTGGATGTCTATCTTTGGCTCTCAGTTCTAAGCGCCCTGTGTGAGTGTGTGAGGGGCCTGTATATGAGCAAACTGCCGCCTACTCCGGCCATGACCCACAATTCCTCACAATGCCCCCATTCTCTGGACTGAAAGGCTCCATCAGCCGCAGGGGCCAGCTCTCTGGAGGGGATACGACGCCTCCCAGGATGGCATACAGAGATGGGCATCGCTGCCAGGAAACCATGGGCCTGGCGGAAAGAGCCAGCAAAGACGATGGTGAGAGAAAGAGAGAGAGAGAGCGCTGAGAAGGCCGGCGGGCAGAGAGATAGAAGGATGTGCTTGCCAAGAGATGCCAAGCGTTTTGTATATGCCAGTGCCACTCAAGCCTCATTAGCCTGACTCTTTGTGCCACACTGCTCTCTGCTGTGAAGGGATGTGCAACTCGCTTGCCCTGACAGAAGCATCGGATACTGGGTTTGTGTCGATCAGTCTGGATCTAGACCTGCAAGTGAGACTGAAAAATTGCTGTCACTTTATTTCGATAATTTAGTCTTTTTTTTAAATATAAAATTATACATTTAAAAATAAATTTAATTTAATATACATTTATCTAACCATTCAAACACATGTGTTACATTAGAGTTTGCGGGTTAAAAAATTGAAAAATCTGTCAAGCACATTTTATTTGACATGCATTCAAGCAGTAGTGCAAAATTGTTTGTGTTCTTTTTTAAATGTAAAAATAATTCTGCATAGACACATTTTTTTGACCAATCAAGCACTAGTGTTATTTATTTCTTTATTTATTTTAAAAATAAAAATAATTGTCAGGCACATTTTATTTGACCATTCAAGCACCAGTGTTAATATTCATTTTTTTATTAAAAAATAATAATACAATCCGGAGAGCCACATTGTATTTGTACATAGTCTTTAAGATGATTCTTTTGAACCGACATGTGGTGTTTCTTTTGAAAATAAATTGGATTTGAAAAAAAAAGACTTGTTATTCTGAAATGATGTATCTCAGAGTTTTTAGCTCTTTATTTTCAAGATGCATTTCTGCAAAAGACTCCAGTAAACAAACAACCCTGGTGGTTAGCCATGAGCGTGCACACACATCAGGGCGGCCTTATCAAAGAGCCCAGGGGCCGTTAGGGGCATTGAAGGGGCAGGACAGCCTGGCAGGGGGGTAGATGGGGTCCAGGTGGGGCATTAATCTTGGGGAGGATTAATCTAATAATCTAGTGATCCAATGATGAATCAAACTTCAGTGCTTGGTCTGAATCTCTGCAGCTCCAATTAACTCCAAGGGAGGGAGAGGCTGATGGACAAGTCTATTATTGGCATCTGAGAGACACTGTGAAAACTGAAAGAAATCAAAGGAAAAGTGTTCGGGAGAATTACGCCCACGCCGAGTGAATACATAGAACATGCATGACTGGCTCAATTGTGCTCCTTCAACATTTTCCTCTAAAACCCCAAATGGCAAGGAATATATATTGCAAATGACAGCATGGTGGGGAGCAGTTTATGTGTCTTCGCCAATCCCAAGGCAAGCATTGGCGATTACGTGAAAAACACAAATGGGCAGTTGAAAAAAAGATTTGGAATTAAAGAGTAATTAAATTGAATTTAATGTGCACAGTTTATCTCTCTCTCTGAAAGGCATTACATGTGAACAAAGATTAAAATGCTTTCTTTAACATGAATCAAGCTAGTTTGATGACCAAATCTATTTCCCTGACTTTCGCTTACTCAGCACAGAGAATAATTGTGAAAAATCCTGCTGGGTCTTTTATTTTAATCTAACGAAAAACAAGCTATGCTTTTTACTGGCATAATGGCAATTCTGGATCATATTTTTAAGCTTAATCAACAATAATCATATATTTAAAAAAAAAAATCAAACATACAAGCTAATAAATCCAGGAAAATAAAGGAGAAATCCATTCCTTAAGATTGAAAAGTGCAAAGTCAGTGGATTAACTGAACATTTTCAGATTTGCGTTTTCGATGTTAATATTGCTAAAACGAGCTGGTCACATAACATTGCATGGCTGACATTGACCTGTTGAAGAGTATAGGCCATCAGCCTTTAGAGCCATATGTTAGAGGAGAGGACCCTGTCCCTGACCTCTGACCTCCGGCTAATTGGAGGCTTGACCCTGTTAGACAAGGACAAGCAGGTCACAAGGATGGGGCGTGCTAAGGGAAGGATATGCCCCGAGGGAACACCTCCTTATGTTTAACATCCACCTTATGACTGATTAAGGATATGTCCATCCCACTGTGAGGTTAAACCAACATTCATCAGTCCATCCATCGCTGCCCTAAAGCCACTCATGTGAATCAGCTATGGTATATTATAAACTTCCCTGCTTAAACTAGCATAACCATAATTTGATAATGATCACAAACAATAAATCTTCATGCTACAGAAAAAAAAAATGTTTTCAACCGAAAATATTAAAAGATTCCGAGGCTTTTCCTAGAGAAAATAAATGCTTTAATGGACTAGCAAATCAGATTAAGGTTTTTATTTTCTTTAATCAAAATGCATCCCCTGTTTGCCATATAATTAAAAATAAACAATCCAAATCTTTACGTTTTTTTTCAGAACAGTTCTAGTTTATGAAGCCTTTCTATCTTCCTTTGTGTCTCTATGTCATAATTAATGTTTTCATAATTATAACAACATCTTTGTTTCCATCTTTATTTGCTTAATTTTATGAGTTCCCAGATTTTCAAATAAATTCTCACCATCATCAGTAATGAATTCTAAAGTGGCTGCAAAATTAAAGTGCCACTACAATTTAAAATATTTTTTATTTCTCGGAAGTTTTTGTTGTTGTAAAAGTCTACAACAGTAGCCTACAAACGGATCTCTCTCACAGCCTCGTTTTGGCGACATTTTTTAATATGGCGTCTGCCGTGGACAAGGTAGGCCTACTTTTCACGAACAGCGCTTGTGATGGAATTATTTTGTGATGGAGTTTTCTCTGTGACCAGTCGGAAACAGTGAATATTTAATCGTGAGTGTTAATGATCATGTGATGTGTGTAATGTGTAATGCCAGTGGCACGCTATTTTATTGCTAAGCTTGTTATTTGGGCCTCTCGTGCGCTCTCCAGTGCCAGCTGCCAGTGAGCACCGCTTCTGATTCTTTTCACTATATAAGGGATGAGACAAACAAAATGCCATTGGCAGCTGTTTGTTTATGGTTTCCCACGACTCCATGCCAATTACCTCTCGTCCCTTCTTCAGTCGCTTGTCGTCTCTCATTAGCCACCCTTCGGTTGACACGAACCCCGGGAAAAAGCCCACGCTTAAGCGTTGTGTATCATCTATCCATCTTCACTTCTCTGGCAAATGTTCCTCCTGCTTTGTAATACAGCGTTGATTCACTATACTCTGCTCCAGGCCTGGCTTTAACCAACATAACGCTACAAACATCAAGGTTCTTAGATTTTTCGCTGCGTGTGGATCTTTGAGGATTCAATTCTGTTGCATTCAAAGGTCTTTAGATCTGCACATTGTTTTTTTTTTTAAAGCACCAGTAGCCTACAGTAGGCTACAGGTGGTTTTCTAAATAGTTTCGAGAATTTAGAAAACAAAGTTGTTCGTGCTACTTAAAGGTTTCCTATGGCATCAAGCTGTAAGAACATTTATTTGTGCTGTTAATTTTTAAGAATGTGTAGATTAGTCTATTTGTAGTTTTCAAGTCAGAGTTATGTAGCCTACAGTAGCCTAATGTCCTCTTTTTGCCTGCATTTTTCAATATGTAATCTTCCTATATTTCTTACTTTTAGATGGTTTACTATTCGTGTAAAAATAAATTAAAGCGTTTGTCCTGAATAAATGGGGCTCTTTTATTAAATTATCAATGCGCAAACAATTATATGAATTTAAGTGGCCCCCATGCATCATAAATGCATGTAAGATTTTCCTTTTATGTAGCCTAATCAATTTTTGATGCAACAGAATTGTACAAAAACTTTGTTTTAGTGGCATTTTTTTATAACATATTTGCGGTCATCCTACATAATTCGATGTCTCATTAAAAATTAAGCAACTTGGTTTATTTTTATTTCACGAAATTTTAGAAAGCAAAATAAAGTACAAAAAAAGTACCGATACTGATGGTTGCCAGCTGGTTACAGTTTGTATTCAAACGAAAATAAATCAATATAATTTTTGATATTTTTTCATATTTTCTTAACAAATACACTAGTGCTGCATATAGCCTAGGCCTATTTGTTATTTTTAATGGTATACAACGTACATTTGTAGCTCCATAGCTAAAGTAGGCTAGGCCTAAATGAACAGACATTCACAAATAATAATTTTAGGCCTATCTGCCATATACAAAGGCCATCCAACTGCAACGAATATTATAACGAAAATATGCCTTTAAATTTATATTTACGTTTCAGTAACTCGGAAATGAGTCTGCATCCCCCTCCCAATCACAAACTTGCGTTTAGAAAAACACTGGGTTTATTTGCCTCACTCTGATTGGCTTGAACGAATATCAGCGGGTCCGTGAATGATCTCATTGCCTTCATTTACTATTTTCCGGTTTTTAATTGGGTCCTGTTGTGTATAGAATGCGCAGAGGCTCAGTAAACAAAAGGCGCTTTACTTTGATGCGAGGGAAACTGTGAGAACTGGTAGCCTGCGTTTTAATCCCGTTGACCCTCTGTGTTGTTAATTGAGGCTGACGTCACATAATTCCTCGGTGGAGAAAAATTAAGATGCGCGCGCACTAATGAGGGCGCCTCTCTCTCTCTCAATACAGGCATGATGAAGTTCCACACCGTGAACCGAATGGCCACGCAATTGTTTCTAAAATCAAAAGAACGAAAAAAATCTGAAAAAAGGAAGTGGTTTAATTGGGTTGATGTATTCACGATAAAGGCTGTATTATAGTTTTTAAGAGCTGCGGTGTTTTCTACTTAATATAAAAATCACGTATTTACATAAAAGACGTTTTATAATGTATTCATATTTTTATATATGTATTTTATATTTATATGTAAGGCTATTTAGGTAAATTATTAGCATTCCATGGGTCGATTGCTTCCAATCCCTTCCTGAATAAGAGTGCTTATTAGCCTAATTTTATTATCTAATAATAGCCTATGTATTTATTTGCTCTGTATTTTCAACATTAAACAAATGCATACCGATGTGATGATGCACCAAAGCACAATTTATTATTATAGCATATAGCCTAATAGGCCTATATTAGCCTATATAAATAGACAAAATGCACTGAGATGGGCTGATGCAGTCTAACAGTGATTATAAACGGTTAGTGTTTGCGTTGCTTTCACGTAATTATTTATTTATTTATAAGTCTAATTGGCTTGTAGAATATTTATGATATACCCGTGTCCAACAGATGGTGGTCTATATGGGAATTTTGACTTTCGAGGTCGCCATTCAGTGATGGAGGAAACTCGATCAGTGTCTGTTCCGATCTCTCACTGTTATGTGTCACTCACTGCTAGAAGTTATTGTTTGCCAAGTTGGTGGTATTAACCCGTTCATCCCCGCGCGTTGCTATCACGGTTGCTACAGAGAGAAACCAATCAGGCTTTGTGATTTCCCAGACACACCCTGCGGCTGCGTGCGGATTCGCTTCATTACAATTTCACGGATTGTCACGTCAATGACAGCGTCTGAACCCTTCGTTGATTGTGAAGTTATGTGAACTGTTTCTTTGAATGTATCCCAACTACACGTTTAACAGCTGTAATTAAGCTCGTTATTAAAATTATATATAGTCTATGTGTGTTTTACTTTAGAAAACGACAAAGGGGTAATACAAAGTGAGGGAATTGGCGGAGAGTGAGGTTTGAGTTTCCAAACACTTTCTTAGCTATAAAAGCTTAATTGGCACACAGTTTAGGCTAATGGATTTGTGATGGATAATATATAGGCCTATATATATATATATATTACATTTTTTGAAATTGAGATTTATACATCATCTGAAAGCTGAATAAATAAGCTTTTCATTGATGTATGGCCAATATACAACTATTTAAAAGTCTGGATTATGAGGCTGCAAAATTCGAAACATTGAGAAAATATCTTTATATATATATATATATATATATAGCTTATAAATACCCTACTGTAACTGAACCCACACCCAAACTCTAACCCTAACAGAAAACCTTATCCTTTCATTTCTACAAATGTAAACATCTCCAAAAGGAGATTTTGAGTAGTTTTGTCAGGTTTAGATCACACAGAATGTTTTCTGTAAGGGTGTCTTCGTAAAAACCCAAAACCCAAAGTGTCTGTGTGTGTTATTATTATTACTTCAGACAACGAAAACCATCATCTATTGGGTGCTTTCCTTAGAAATAGATTTTTGTCATTAGCCTTTTTTCTGATTGTGTTTAACTTCTTTAGGGAGACATTTTTGATGCATCTTGATGCTTTATTAAAGATGGCATGGACTAAAGTTACTTTAACCTAATGTACATGAAAAAATCAGAAATCTAAATGCAGCACAGTTTCCAGCCTTCATGTGATTCGATAGCATAACTCGTTTGAAAAAAACAATCCGGTCTTATTGAACAAGGCCTCAAAAATCTTTAATTCATGTCTAGACGTCCCTCTTTTCACAAAGTCTCTAAAGTCTCGGCCTGTCATCGTTACTCTCTCCAGAAGGCTAAACGATATTTCACTTTTTTTTTATCCAGCCTTGACACACACCATCAGTCACCACCCACTTCCCAGGATGCTCATGGAGGATGTTACCCAGTGCCATCAGGGAGCCCCAAAACTCTGTATCAGACAGAGATTGGGGGGCATGGGTATGGCAATTAGCATGAGAAAGCCACCCATCTTAGTGCGCTTGTTTGACCTTTCACCCCTATTCTTTGTGCTTCTCAGACAGAAAACTGGTATTCGTGCACAGTGCCCTACATCCTCATGTAGTATGGTGACAGGTTTGTCTGAAATATCTGAACTATATTGGATATTAGTAAGTTGAGTTTCAAGTAAAGTGTTTGTGTGCTCATCACACAATTTGATATGATATAAGTCAACCCCCCCAACCACACACACTCCATAAACACGTGCGCACATGCACAGAGGGCAACACGCTCCCACACTATTTCCCAGACAGTCTGGAGGACTCCTTCTCATTTGCTTTCTTCTGCTCTCCTCTCTGTCTGCGGCCCCTTTTCACGTCTGTGCTTTAATTAAGGGTTCCAGCCCCCTAAAAGTGTCATTGTGGAGTGCAGCCAGTGTTTTGGCCCTCCGTTTTATGTGTTCCTGTCTGTCTTCTGCTTAATCCAGAGACCATATGTGATATATTAGAGACAGCATTAAGGAGCACTCTGAGACTTCTTCAGTGGACCACGGTGGCATCCTGTGTCTACAGCATCACGGCACAGAGAAAACCTTTCCCATCAAATCTCATGTCACTCCATGCTAATGAATGGATGGCATTTTGTGGGAACCTCTGAAAAAAAATCACAACATACATTTTGAATGATGCCTCTCATTACATTAATGTATAGTCTTAAAGGGATAGTTCACATAAAAATAAAAATTTTGGGTAACACTTTTTGGCAGTGTAATTTTTGCATATTTTACTTGCAGTTACTACCTATAAATTATGTATAATTACATGCAACTAACCCTAATTAAACCTAATCCTAACACTATAAGTACATGCTACTTAATATTGCTCAGTACTTAAATGTATAATTAATAAAGATACCTTAAAATGAAGTGTAACCAATTCTGTCATAATTTACTCACCCTCATGTCTTTCCAAAACTCTATGACTTTCTTCTATGAAATATGATGATATTTTGACAAATATATGTTGTTGT